>CM038671.1:190738352-191085268 GCA_021605145.1 Aegilops bicornis | reverse complement strand
ATGGAATATTATGGGCTTGCTCACCCTAAGCAACTGAAGGAAACTCGTATAGAAATACAGGTTTTGCTTTCGCATAAGAAAGTTACTCGTTACTCGCTTTTTGGTTGTCCATCTTTTGTACTCTTAGGTAGGTCGTCTTGAACTTGGGTTGGGGAGAACAATCTTTAGGAGGACTTACTTTCCGAACCGAGTTAGAGTGCGAAACTTCTTGCTGCAGCCGTTTTATTCGCTGCTTGCTACTTTCTAAAATGGAAGATAAGATGAATGAATGAATAGACTAGTACTATATCTGTTTCTCTTCGGATTCCCGCTATGAACTCACTCCACCAGGAAAGGTTAGCTATGATTCAGTATTCGAATATCCACCATCCCATCGTACCACGTCACAATCATTTTAATAGCATGTTGGCACGCAAGGTAAACCATTATAACTCATAGCTAATCAAGCATGGCACAAGCAACTATAATCTCTAAATGTCATTGCAAATATGTTTACTTCATAATAAGCTGAATCAGGAACGATGAACTCATCATATTTACAAAAACAAGAGAGGTCGAGTTCATACCAGCTTTTCTCATCTCAACCAGTCCATCATATATCGTCATTGTTGCCTTTCACTCGCACGACCGAACGATGTGTATAATAATAATAGTACACATGCATTGGACTAAGCTGGAGTCTGCAAGCATTCAACTCAAGAGAGAAGGCAAAGCAACATGGGCTCTAAGTTAAATAAACAATCATGCATATGAGAGCCACTAAACATTTTCAATATGGTCTTCTACTCTCGACCCCAAAAGAAAAGAAAAGAAAATAAAACTATACACGGGAAAGCTCCCAACAAGTAAGAAGAAGAACGGGAAATCTTTTTGGGTCTTCATTTTAATTTCTACTACAAGCATGGAAATTAAACTAACTATTTTTTTGGTTTTTCTTAAGGTTTATCAAACACACAAGAAGAAAGCGAGAAAAAGAAAATTAAACTAACATGGATAATACAATGAAGGAGTATGAGCACCGACAACTAGTATAGTGTGTGAACATGAATGTAAAGTCGGTGAGAAATACGTACTCCCCCAAGCTTAGGCTTTTGGCCTAAGTTGGTCTAATGCCAAGGGTAGCCTGGCTGATATCCGTAGTTGTAACTGGGTCGTCTTGAGGTGCAGCAAATGCCTCTGAGCTGCGGCATGTTCATGAGCCGCCTCTGCTCTCCCATCGTGTTCACCGCTTCCTCCCCGGTAACAACATATCTTCCTTTTGCCTGGTAATCAAAAAGGAAAGGAGCAGGAAGAGTAACATGGACAGAGCTATGTCTGTCAAAGATTAGTCGATACTGGAGGAATTGTTCATTCCTCCTAAGAAAATGATGTTTGAGCATAGCGTTATAATCTAAATAAATAGGAGGCAACACCATATCCCCCTCTCGTGGGGCTATACCAAGATAATTAGCCACACGGGTCACATAAATTCCTCCAAATAAATCTCCAGCCCTACCATTGTTATGCAACCTACGTGCAACTATTGCCCCCAAGTTGTAATCAGGGACACAAAGATCAGGGACACACATATGACATGCTTCATCTTTACCGTTAATGCATCTACCAATGAAGAGAGCAAAATAATGTATAGCAGGAAAATGAATGCTCCCTATGGTAGCTTGTGCTATATCCCTAGATTCTCCCACAGTAATACTAGCAAGAAAGTCTCTAAATTCAGATTTGTGGGGATCATTATGTTGGGGAACGTAGTAATTTCAAAAAACTTCCTACGTACACGCAAGATCATGGTGATGCATAGCAACAAGAGGGGAGAGTGTTGTCCACGTACCCTCGTAGACCGAAAGCGGAAGCGTTATGACAACGCGGTTGATGTAGTCGTACGTCTTCACGATCCGACCGATCCAAGTACCGAACGTACGGCACCTCCGTGTTCTGCACACGTTCAGCTCGATGACGATCCCCGGAATCCGATACAGCAGGGTGTTGAGGATGAGTTCCATCAGCACGACGGCGTGGTGACGATGATGATGCTCTACCGGCGCAGGGCTTCGCCTAAACTCCGCGACGATACGACAGAGGTGGAATATGGTGGAGGGGGGCACCGCACACGTCTAAGGAACGATCCGTAGATCAACTTCTATGTTCTAGGGTGCCCCCCTGCCCCCGTATATAAAGGAGCAAGGGGGGGTGCGGCCGGCCCTAGGAGGAGGCGCGCCGGAGGAGTCCTACTCCCACCGAGTAGGACTCCCCTTCCTAGTTGGATTAGGACTTGGGGGAGGGAAAGAGGAAGGCGCCCCCTTCCTTGTCCTATTCGGACTAGGGGAGGGGGCGCGCCTGCCCTGGCCGGCCCTCCTCTTCTCCCTCATGGCCCACTAAGGCCCATTAACCCCGGGAGGGTTCAGTAACCCGGTGTTCCTAAAATCGATTTCACCGGAACTATTCCGAAGTCCAAACATAGGCTTCCAATATATCAATCTTTATGTCTCGACCATTTTGAGACTCCTCGTCATGTCCGTGATCACATCCGGGACTCCGAACAAACTTCTGTACATCAAAACTCATAAATCTGTCATCGTAAGGTTAAGCATGCGGACCCTATGGGTTCGAGAACTATGTAGACATGACCTAGAACTATTCTCGGTCAATAACCAATAGTGGAACCTGGATGTTCATATTGGTTCCTACATTTTCGACGAAGATCTTTATCGGTCAAACCGCATAACAACATACGTCGTTCCCTTTGTCATCGGTATGTTACTTGTCCGAGATTCGATCGTCGGTATCCAATACCTAGTTTAATCTCGTTACCGGCAAGTCTCTTTACTCATTCCGTAATACATCATTTCATAACTAACTCATTAGTTACAATGCTTGCAAGGCTTAGGTGATGAGTATTACCGAGAAGGCCGGAGATACCTCTCCGACAATCGGAGTGACAAAACCTAATCTCGAATTATGCCAACTCAACATATACTTTTGGAGACACCTGTAGAGTACCTTTATAATCACCCGATTACGTTGAGATGTTTGGTAGCACACAAAGTGTTCCTCCGTAAACGGGAGTTGCATAATCTCATAGTTGCAGGAACTTTGTATAAGTCATGAAGAAAGCAATAGCAACATACTAAGCGATCAAGTGCTAAGCTAACGGAATGGGTCAAGTCAATCACATCATTCTCCTAATGATGTGATTCCATTAATCAAATGACAACACATGTCTATGGTTAGGAAACATAACCATCTTTGATCAATGAGCTAGTCAAGTAGAGGCATACTAGTGACATTATGTTTGTCTATGTATTCACACATGTATCATGTTTCGGTTAATACAATTCTAGCATGAATAATAAACATTTATCATGATATGAGGAAATAAATAATAACTTTATTATTGCCTCTAGGGCATATTTCCTTCAGCCTCCCACTTGCACTAGAGTCAATAATCTAGATTACACAAGAATGATTCTAACACCCATGGAGTCTTGGTGCTGATCATGTTTTGCTCGTGAGAGAGGTTTAGTCAACGGTCCGCAACATTCAGATCCGTATGTATCTTGCAAATCTCTATGTCTCCCACTTGGACTTGGTCCCGAATGGAATTGAAGGCGTCTCTTGATGTGCTTGGTCCTCTTGTGAAATCTTGATTCCTTTGCCAAGGAAATTGCACCAAGATTGTCACGAGAAGATCTTCATTGGTCCCGATGCACTAGGTATAACACCTAGATCGGAAATGAACTCCTTCATCCAGACTCCTTCATTTGTCGCTGAAGCAGCTATGTACTCCGCTTCACATGTAGATCCCGCCCACGACACTTTGTTTAGACTGCACCAACTTACAGCTCCACCGTTTAATAAAAATACGTATCCGGTTTGCGATTTAGAATCGTCTGGATCGGTCAAAGCTTGCATCGGCGTAACCCTTTACGACAAGCTCTTTGTCACCTCCATAAACAAGAAACATATCCTTAGTCCTTTTCGGTATTTCAGGATATTCTTGACCGCTGTCGATGATCCACTCTGGATTACTTTGGTACCTCCTGCTAAGCTAATAGCAAGGCACACATCAGGTCTGGTACACAGCATTGCATACATGATAGAGCCTATGGCTGAAGCATAGGGAACTCCTTTCATTTTCTCTCTATCTTCTCGGTGGTCGGGCATTGAGTCCGACTCAATCTTACACCTTGTAATACAGCAAAAAGCCTTTCTTTGCACGATCCATATTGAACTTTTTCAAGACTTTATCAAGGTATGTGCATTGTGAAAGTCCAATCAAGCGTCTTGATCTATCTCTATAGATCTTGATGCCCAATATGTAAGCAGCTTCACCGAGGTCCTTCATTGAAAAACTTTTATTCAAGTATCCTTTTATGCTATCCAGAAATTCTATATCATTTCCAATCAACAATATGCCGTCCACATATAATATTAGAAATGCTATGAGCTCCCACTCACTTTCTTGTAAATACAGGCTTCTCCAAAAGTGCATGATAAAACCATATGCTTTGATCACACTATCAAAGCGTTTATTCCAACTCCGAGAGGCTTGCACCAGACCATAGATTGATCGTTGGAGCTTGCACACTTTGTTAGCTCCCTTAGGATCGACAAAACCTTCCGGTTGCATCATATACAACTCTTCTTCCAGAAATCCATTCAGAAATGCAGTTTTGACATTCATCTGCATTCATAATCATAAAATGCAGCAATTGCTAACATGATTTGGACAGACTTAAGCATCACTACGGGTGAGAAGGTCTCATCGTAGTCAACTCCTTGAACTTGTCGAAAACCTTTTGCAACAAGTTGAGCTTTGTAAACAGTAACATTACCGTCAGCATCAGTCTTCTTCTTGAAAATCCATTTATTCTCTATTGCTTGCCCACCATCGGGCAAGTCAACCAAAGTCCACACTTTGTTCTCATACATGGATCCCATCTCAGATTTCATGGCTTCAAGCCATTTTGCGGAATCTGGGCTCACCATCGCTTCTTCATAGTTCGTAGGTTCACCATGATCTAGTAGCATGACTTCCGAATAGGATTACCATACCACTGCAGTGCGGATTTTACTCTGGTTGATCTACGAAGTTCAAGAACAACTTGATATGAAGTTTCATGATCATCATCATTAACTTCCTCACTAATCGGTGTAGGTGTCACAGAACCGATTTACGTGATGAACTACTTTCCAATAAGGGAGTTGGTACTGTTACCTCATCAAGTTCTACTTTCCTCCCACTCACTTCTTTTTGAGAGAAACTCCTTCTCTAGAAAGGATCCATTCTTGGCAACGAATGTCTTGCCTTCGGATCTGTGATAGAAGGTGTACCCAATTGTCTCCTTTGGGTATCCTATGAAGACACATTTTTCCGATTTGGGTTCAAGCTTATCAGGTTGAAGCTTTTCACATAAGCATCGCAACCCCAAACTTTCAGAAACGACAACTTTGGTTTCTTGCCAAACCATAGTTCATAAGGTGTCGTCTCAACGGATTTTGATGGTGCCCTATTTAATGTGAATGCGGGCGTCTCTAAAGCATAACCCCAAAACGATAGCGATAAATCGGTAAGAGACATCATAGATTGCACCATATCTAGTAAAGTACGATTAATACGTTCGGACACACCATTGCACTGTGGTGTTCCAGGTGGCATGAGTTGCGAAACTATTCCGCATTGTTTCAAATGTAGACCAAACTCGTAACTCAAATATTCTCCTCCACGATCAGATCGTAGAAACTTTATTTTCTTGTTACGATGAATTTCAACTTCACTCTGAAATTCTTTGAACTTTTCAAATGTTTCAGATTTATGCTTCATTAAGTAGATATACCCGTATTCCGCTTAAATCATCTGTGAAGGTGAGAAAATAACGATATCCGCCACGAGCTTCAACATTCATCGGACCACATACATCTGTATGTATGATTTCCAACAAATCTGTTGCTCTCTCCATAGAACCGGAGAACGGTGTTTTAGTCATCTTGCCCATGAGGCACGGTTACATAAGTGCCAAGTGATTCATAATCAAGTGGTTCCAAAAGTCCATCATGTATGGAGTTTCTTCATGCGCTTTACACCGATATGACCTAAACGGCGGTGCCACAAATAAGTTGCACTATCATTATCAACTCTGCATCTTTTGGCTTCGACATTATGAATATGTGTATCACTACGCCGAGATTTAATAAGAATAGACCACTCTTCAAGGGTGCATGACCATAAAAGATATTACTCATATAAATAGAACAACCATTATTCTCTCGATTTAAATGAATAACCATCTCGCATCAAACAAGATCCAGATATAATGTTCATGCTCAACGCCGGCACCAAATAACAATTATTTAGGTCTAAAACTAATCCCGAAGGTAGATGTAGAGGTAGCGTGCCATTGCGATCACATTGACTTTGGAACCGCTTTCCCACGCGCATCGTCACCTCGTCCTTGGCGGTGCTCGCATATTCCGTAGTCCTTGTTTGAGTTGCAAATATTAGCAATGTAACCGGTATCAAATACCCGGTGCTCTGCGAGCTCTAGTAAGGTACACATCAATAACATGTATATCACATATACCTTTGTTCACCTTGCCATCCTTCTTATCCGCCAAATACTTGGGGCAGTTCCGCTTCAAAGGACCAGCTTGCTTGCAAGAGAAGCACTTCAGTTTCGAGCTTAGGTCCAGACTTGGGTTTCTTCTCTTGAGCAGCAACTTGCTTGCTGTTCTTCTTAAAGTTCCCCTTCTTCTTCCCTTTGCCCTTTTCTTGAAACTATCGGGTCTTGTTGACCATCAACACTTGATGCTCCTTCTTGATTTCTACTTCCGCAGCTTTTAGCATTGCGAAGAGCTCGGAAGTGTCTTGTTCATCCCTTGCATATTATAGTTCATCACGAAGCTCTTGGAGCTTGGTGGCGATGATTGGAGAATTACATCAATGAAACTATCATCCGGAAGATTAACTCCCGGTTGAATCAAGTGATTATTATACCCGGACATTTTGAGTATATGCTCACCGACGTAACTATTCTCCTCCATCTTGCAGCTATAGAACTTATTGGAGACTTCATATCTCTCAATCCGGGCATTTGCTTGAAATATTAACTTCAACTCCTGGAACATCTCATATGCTCCATGACGTTCAAAATGTCGTTGAAGACCGGTTCTAAGCCGTAAAGCATGGCACAATCGAACTATAGAGTAGTCATCGACTTTGCTCGCCAGACGCTCACAACTTCTCGGCGTTGCTCTACAAAGAGCCTAGCACCCAGCGGTGCTTCCGGGGCGTAATTCTTACGTGCAGCAATGAGGATAATCCTCAAGTTACGGACCCAGTCCGTGTAATTGCTACCATCATCTTTCAACTTTGCTTTCTCAAGGAACGCATTAAAATTCAACGAAACAACAAAGACGAGCCATCTATCTACAACAAACATAGATAAGCAAAATACTATCGGTGCTAAGTTCATGATAAATTTAAGTTCAATTAATCATATTATTTAAGAACTCCCACTTAGATGACATCTCTCTAGTCATCTAAGTGAACACGTGATCCAAATCAACTAAACCATAACCGATCATCACGTGAGATGGAGTAGTTTGCAATGGTGAACATCACTATGTTGATCATATCTACTATATGATTCACGCTCGACCTTTCGGTCTCCGTGTCCCGAGGCCATATCTGCATATGCTAGGCTCGTCAAGTTTAACCTGAGTATTCTGCATGTGCAAAACTGGCTTGCACCCGTTGTAGATGGACGTAGAGTTTATCACACCCGATCATCACGTGGTGTCTAGGCACTACGAACTTTGGCAACGGTGCATACTGTGGGGAGAACACTTCTTGATAATTTTTAGTGAGAGATCATCTTAAAATGCTACCGTCAATCAAAGCAAGATAAGATGCATAAAGGATAAACATCACATGCAATAAATATAAGTGATATGATATGGCCATCATCATCTTGTGCTTGTGATCTCCATCTCTGAAGCACCATCATGATCACCATCGTCACCGGCGCGACACCTTGATCTCCATCGTAGCATCGTTGTCGTCTCGCCAACTATTGCTTCTACGACTATCGCTACCGCTTAGTGATAAAGTAAAGCAATTACATGGCGTTTGCATTTCATACAATAAAGCGACAACCATATGGCTCTCGCCAATTGCCGATAACCCGGTTACAAAACATGATCATCTCATACAATAAAATATAGCATCACGTCTTGACCATATCACATCACAACATGCCCTGCAAAAACAAGTTAGACGTCCTCTACTTTGTTGTTGCAAATTTTACGTGGCTGCTACGGGCTGAGCAAGAACCGTTCTTACCTACGCATCATAAACACAACGATAGTTTGTCAAGTTGGTGTTGTTTTAACCTTCGCAAGGACCGGGCGTAGCCACACTCGGTTCAACTAAAGTGAGAGAGACAGACACCCGCCAGTCACCTTTAAGCACGAGTGCTCGCGACGGTGAAACCAGTCTCGCGTAAGCGTACGCGTAATGTCGGTCCGGGCCGCTTCATCTCACAATACCGCCCGAACCAAAGTATGACATGCTTTGGTAAGCGGTATGACTTGTATCGCCCACAACTCACTTGTGTTCTACTCGTGCATATAACATCAACGCATAAAACCTGGCTCGGATGCCACTGTTGGGGAACGTAGTAATTTCAAAAAAATTCCTACGTACACGCAAGATCATGGTGATGCATAGCAACGAGAGGGGAGAGTGTTGTCCACGTATCCTCGTAGACCGAAAGCGGAAGCGTTATGACAACGCGGTTGATGTAGTCGTATGTCTTCACGATCCGACCGATCCAAGTACCGAACGTACGGCACCTCCGTGTTTTGCACACGTTCAGCTCGATGACGATCCCCGGACTCCGATCCAGCAGGTGTCGAGGATGAGTTCCATCAAGACGACGGCGTGGTGGCGATGATGATGCTCTACCGGTAGCAGGCTTCGCCTAAACTCCACGACGATACGACCGAGGTGGAATATGGTGGAGGGGGCACCGCTGCGGCTAAGGAACGATCCGTAGATCAACTGTGTTCTAGGGTGCCCCCTGCCCCGTATATAAAGGAGCAAGGGGGTGCGGCCGGCCCTAGGAGGAGGCGCGGAGGAGTCCTACTCCCACCGAGTAGGACTCCCCCTTTCCTAGTTGGATTAGGACTTGGGGGAGGAAAGAGGAAGAGGCGCCCCCCTTCCTTGTCCTATTCGGACTAGGGGAGGCGCGCGGCCTGCCCTGGCCGGCCCTCCTCTTCTCCCTCATGGCCCACTAAGGCCCATTAACCCCGGGAGGGTTACAGTAACCCCGGTGTTCCGGTAAATCCCGATTTCACCCGGAACTATTCCGAAGTCCAAACATAGGCTCCCAATATATCAATCTTTATGTCTCGACCATTTTGAGACTCCTCATCATGTCCGTGATCACATCCGGGACTCCGAGCAAACTTCGGTACATCAAAACTCATAAATCTGTCATCGTAACGTTAAGCGTGCGGACCCTACGGGTTCGAGAACTATGTAGACATGACCTAGAACTATTCTCGGTCAATAACCAATAGTGGAACCTGGATGTTCATATTGGTTCCTACATTTTCTACGAAGATCTTTATCGGTCAAATCGCATAACAACATACGTCGTTCCCTTTGTCATCGGTATGTTACTTGTCCGAGATTCGATCGTCGGTATCCAATACCTAGTTTAATCTCGTTACCGGCAAGTCTCTTTACTCGTTCCGTAATACATCATTTCATAACTAACTTATTAGTTACAATGCTTGCAAGGCTTAGGTGATGAGTATTACCGAGAAGGCCCAGAGATACCTCTCCGACAATCGGAGTGACAAAACCTAATCTCGAATTATGCCAA
Source organism: Aegilops bicornis (assembly GCA_021605145.1). NCBI lineage: Eukaryota > Viridiplantae > Streptophyta > Magnoliopsida > Poales > Poaceae > Aegilops > Aegilops bicornis. The sequence goes on along the minus strand of CM038671.1, from coordinate 191,075,381 downwards.
CTCAACATATACTTTTGGAGACACTGTAGAGTACCTTTATAATCACCCGATTCACGTTGTGACATTTGGTAGCACACAAAGTGTTCCTCCGTAAACGGGAGTTGCATAATCTCATAGTTGCAGGAACTTTGTATAAGTCATGAAGAAAGCAATAGCAACATACTAAGCGATCAAGTGCTAAGCTAACGGAATGGGTCAAGTCAATCACATCATTCTCCTAATGATGTGATCCCATTAATCAAATGACAACACATGTCTATGGTTAGGAAACATAACCATCTTTGATCAATGAGCTAGTCAAGTAGAGGCATACTAGTGACATTATGTTTGTCTATGTATTCACACATGTATCATGTTTCCGGTTAATACAATTCTAGCATGAATAATAAACATTTATCATGATATGAGGAAATAAATAATAACTTTATTATTGCCTCTAGGGCATATTTCCTTCACATTAGCATTGCCCCACTACTGAAGTTTGCAAGCAGTTTTAAAATCCTCTAAGTCCATGGTATAAGATGTATCATAAATATCAAACAGGACACTCTGAGAATTACGTGAAGATTTATATTTAAACCTTCTCACAAATGAATCAGTCAATTGATAGTACTGAGGACACTTATCTTGTAAGAAGTCCTCAAGATTGGCATTACGCACATATGTGTCAAATTCATCTTTAAAGCATGCATTGACCATAAAATCGTCTGATGGCCACTCACAAGCTCGCACTTCTGCGTCCCTCGGTAGTTCATTGTCTTGCTCACGCATAGCAAGCCTGGGTCCTCTCTTTATTGAGGAACCACCTTGATACATTCTCCTAGACATATTTATTTTTCTGAAAAATTTCTGAAATTTTAGTAACTTCAAAATAAAAGTGAATAAAACTAAACAAAATTGGTAGCAACTACTCCTACAAGTGCCTAGAGCCTATATCATGCATTAGAATTACTTGGGACCTCATAAATTTGACATGCAAGCTCAAGAACACGGTCACCTTATGCAGCAAAAATTTGCAATGAATAAAGCACTAGAACAAAAACTAATTGGACCAATGGAGGAGTCACATACCAAGCAACAATCTCCCAAAGCAGTTTTGTGAATGGAGCTTTGAGCAAGGAGATTGAAAATCGCAGCAAAATGAGCTAGAACTCGTGCTTGATCTGGATGGTGATTTTTTTGGGAAGAAGATGGAGTGTGTGGATGCAGGAATAAGTGGAGGGGGCCACCCTGGGCCCACGAGACAGGGGGCGCACCCAGGGGGTGTGGGCGCGCCCTCCACCCTCGTGGCAGTGCTTGCCCCCTCTGCAGTGTTTTCAGTGCCTAAAATCCTCAAATATTCCATAAAAAATCATACTAAATTTGCAGGGCGTTTGGAGCACTTTTATTTTCGGGATATTTTTTATTGCACGGATAATTCAGAAAACAGACAAATAATACTATTTTTGCTTTATTTATTTTAAATAACAAAAAGTAAAAAGAGGGTATAGAAGGTTGTGCCTTCTAGTTTCATCCATCTCATGATCATCAAAATGAATCTACTAACAAGGTTGATCAAGTCTTGTTAACAAACTCATTCCAAATAACACGAAACCGGAGAAATTTCGAATAACACTAAGTTACCTCAATGGGGATATGAACATCCCCAACAATAAGAATATCATACTTTTTCTTGACAGTAGGAAGAGGAAATTCAAAACCTCCAATAATGATAGTTGGAATTTTTCCAATAGAATTGATGCTATGAACTTGAGATTGTTTCCTCAGAAAGTGTACCATATGCTCATTACCATTAACATGAAAAGTGACATTGCCTTTGTTGCAATCAATAACAGCCCCTGCAGTGTTCAAAAAGGGTCTACCAAGGATAATCGACATACTATCGTCCTCGGGAATATCAAGAATAACAAAGTCCGTTAAGAAAGTGACATTTGCAACCACAACAGGCACATCCTCACAAATACCGACAGGTATAGCAGTTCATTTATCAGCCATTTGCAAAGATATTTCAGTAGGTGTCAACTTATTCAATTCAAGTCTACGATATAAAGAGAGAGGCATAACACTAACACTGGCTCCAAGATCACATAAAGTAGTTTTAAGATAATTTCTTTTAATGGAGCATGGTATAGTTGGTACCCCCGGATCTCCAAGTTTATTTGGTATTCCACCCTTAAAAGTGTAATTAGCAAGCATGGTGGAAATTTCAGCTTCCGTTATCTTTCTTTCATTTGTAATGATATCCTTCATATACTTAGCATAAGGATTTACTTTAAGCATATCAGTTAAGCGCATACGTAAGAAAATAGGTCTAATCATTTCAGCAAAGTGCTCAAAATCCTCATCATCCTTTGTCTTGGATGGTTTAGGAGGAAAGGGCATGGATTTTTGAACCCATGGTTCTCTTTCTCTACCGTGCTTCCTAGCAACAAAATCTCTCTTATCATAACGTTGATTCTTTGATTGTGGGTTATCAAGATCAACAGCAGGTTCAATCTCTACACCATTATTATTGCTAGGTTGAGAATCAACATGAACATTATCATTAACATTATCACTAGGTTCATGCTCATCACCTGATTGTGTTTCAGCATCAGAAATAGAAATATCATTGGGATTCTCAGGTGTGTCTACAACAGGTTCACTAGAAGCATGCAAAGTCCTATCGTTTTTCTTTTTCTTCTTTTTGGAAGAACTAGGTGCCTCTAAATTATTTCTCTGAGAATCCTGCTCGATTCTCTTAGGGTGGCCTTCAGGATACAAAGGTTCCTGAGTCATTCTACCAGTTCTAGTAGCCACTCTAACAGCAAAATCATTTTTATTATTTAATTCATCAAGCAAATCATTTTGAGCTTTAAGTACTTGCTCAGCTTGAGTGGTAACCATAGAAGCATATTTGCTAATGAGTTTAAGTTCACCTTTAAATCTAGCCATATAATCACTCAAGCGTCCTATCTCGAAAGCATTATTCTTTAATTCTCTACCAACATAAGCATTAAAACTTTCTTGCCTAGCCATAAAGTCAACAAATTCATCTAATCATTGGCTATGAAATTTAGTAGAGGGAATTTCAACTTTATCATATCTATAGAGAGAATTTACCTTTACTACCTGTGTCGGGTTATCAAGACAATGTGTTTCTTCAACATGTGGTATATTAAGACCATGTATTTCTTCAATAGGTGGTAAATTCTTAACAGCTTCAGCTTTAATACCTTTTTCTTTCATTGATTTCTTTGCCTCTTGCATATCTTCAGGACTGGGAAATAGAACGCCCCTCTTCTTCGGAGTGGGTTTAGGAATTGGCTCATGAGTTGGCTCAATAGATTTAGGAATTGGCTCAGGAAGAGTCCAATTATTTTCATTAGTCAACATATTATTCAATAGTAATTCAGTTTAAATCATTGTTCTTTCCCTGAAAACACAACCAGCACAACTATCCAAGTAGTCCTTTGAAGCATCGATTAGTCCATTATAAAAGATAGCAAGTATTTCATTTTTCTTAAGAGGATGATCAGGCAAAGCATTACGTAATCGGAGAAGACTCCCCCAAGCTTGTGGGAGACTCTCTTCTTTGATTTGCACAAAATTATATATTTCTCGCAAGGCAGCTTGTTTCTTATGAGCAGGGAAATATTTAGCAGAGAAGTAATAAATCATATCCTGGGGACTACGCACACAACCAGGATCAAGAGAATTAAACCAAGTTTTAGCATCACCCTTTAATGAGAGTGGAAATATCTTAAGAATATAATAATAGCGAGACTTCTCATCATTAGTAAACAGGGTGGCTATATCATTTAACTTGGTAAGATGTGCCACAACAGTTTCAGATTTAAGGCCATAAAAAGGATCAGATTCAACTAAAGTAATTATTTCAGGATCAAAAGAGAATTCATAATCCTTATCAGTAACACAGATAGGTGAGGTAGCAAAAGCAGGGTCAGGTTTCATTCTAGCATTAAGATATTGCTGCTTCCATTTAGCTAATAACTTCTTAAGATCATATCTATCTTTGCAAGCAAAAATAGCTCTAGCAGCTTCTTCATCCATAACATAACCCTCATGAACAACAGGTAATTCATAATCAGGGGGAGAACTTTCATCATCACTATCATCAATAGTAGCATCTTCAATAATTGCATTCTCTCTAACCCTAGCAAGTTGTTCATCAAGAAATTCACCTAATGGCACAGTAGTATCACGCACAGAATAAGTTTCATCATAAGTATCATGCATAGCAGAAGTGGCATCATCAATAACATGCGACATATCAGAATTCAAAGCAGTAGCAGTGTTAGGTGTCGCAAGCTTACTAATAACAAAAGGAGAATCTAGTGCAGAGCTAGATGGCAGTTCCTTACCTCCCCTCGTAGTTGAGGGCAAAATTTTAGTTCTTTCGTCTTTCAAGTTCCTCATAGTGATCAATAGATATAAATCCCAAGTGACTCAAAGAATAGAGCTATGCTCCCCGGCAACGGCACCAGAAATTAGTCTTGATAACCCACAAGTGTAGGGGATCGCATGACTTTTCGAGGGTAGAGTATTCAACCCAAATTTATTGATTCGACACAAGGGGAGCCAAAGAATATTCTTGAGTATTAGCAGTTGAGTTGTCAATTCAACCACACCTGGATAACTTAGTATCTGCAGCAAAGTATTTAGTAGCAAAGTAGTGTGATAGTAATGGTAACAGTGGCAATAGTAAAGATAATAGTTTTGTAGTAGTTGTAACAGTAGCAATAGAAAAGTAGATAAGCAAAACACAATATGTGAAAAGCTCGTAGGCATTGGATCAGTGATGGATAATTATGTCGGATGCGATTCCTCATGTAATAGCTATAACATAGGGTGACACAGAAATAGCTCCAATTCATCAATGTAATGTAGGCATGTATTTCGAATATAGTCATACATACTTATGGAAAAGAACTTGCATGACATCTTTTGTCCTACCCTCCCGTGGCAGCGGGGTCCTAGTGGAAACTAAGGGATATTAAGGCCTTCTTTTAATAAAGAACTGGAACAAAGCAATAGCACATAGTGAATACATGAACTCCTCAAACTACGGTCATCACCGAGAAGTATCCTGATTATTGTCACTTCAGTGTTGTCGGATCATAACACATAATAGGTGACCATAGACTTGCAAGATAGGATCAAGAACACACATATATTCATGAAAACATAATAGGTTCAGATCTGAAATCATGGCACTCGGGCCCTAGTGACAAGCATTAAGCATAGCAAAGTCATAGCAACATCAATCTCGAGAACATAGTGGATACTAGGGATCAAACCCTAACAAAACTAACTTGATTACATGGTAAATCTCATCCAACCCATCACCGTTCAGCAAGCCTACGATGGAATTACTCATGCACGGCGGTGAGAATCATGAAATTGGTGATGGAGGATGGTTGATGACGACGACAGCGATGAATCCCCCTCTCCGGAGCCCTGAACGGACTCCAGATCAGCCCTTCCAAGAGAGATTAGGGCTTGGCGGCGGCTCTGTATCGTAAAACGTGATGAAATTTTCTCTCTGATTTTTTTCTCCGTGAAACGGAATATATGAAGTTAGAGTTGAGGTCGGTGGAGCGTCAGGGGGCCCACGAGATAGGGGGGCGCGCCCCCACCCTCGTGGACATGGTGTGGGCCCCCTGGTCTTGATTCTTTCGCCGGTATTTTTTATATTTTCCAAAACTTATCTCCGAAGATTTTCAGGTCATTCCGAGAACTTTTGTTTTCTGCACAATAAACAACACCATGGCAGTTCTGCTGAAAACAGCGTCAGTCTGGGTTAGTTTCATTCAAATCATGCAAGTTAGAGTCCAAAACAAGGGCAAAAATGTTTGGAAAAGTAGATACGTTGGAGACGTATCACTACCACATAGATATGTTGGACTCACGACTAAGTCCTCACATTAGGACATCTGTTGTGACGTTTCCACCACAGTTGGCGCCCACCGTGGGGCCTGTGCATGGTGGTGTTGAGTTCTTAAAGGGATCTCTCCCAGGGATCGAGAAGTTCATGATTTTTCGGATGAAGAAGAGCCGGTTTTGAAAGATCTGCATCAAACTTCAAGTTCATCTGTCCAGATTTATGATTATGGTATTTTCTGCTACGGATCCGCAAGATCCGATGATTATTGCGTAGGAGATTAGCGGCTGTTCATAATGGATCAAATCTCGTAATGGTTCAGCAGACGTATTAAAAGGATTTTTTGATATGCAATGCTCGAGAAGGGCCATGACCCGGAATGGAGACAGTTATGATGGGAAGTCAACGACCACGATCCGAATACGCTGACGCCGAACCGCGGCAGGTTTGACCCAGAGTCGCCGGCTTCACCTCGCCCCTACGGCATCGGATTGGCCTCGTTTTCAGTTGAGAGCCGCCGGGTCTCGTCCCGAACACTTCTTCCGTCTCGGCCTCAAGTCGCCACCTCTCCGATTCCCAAGCTGCCCACACGCCGGACTGACCCGCCGTGGAGAGCCCTGCCTCAGCCCACTTCTGATGTGCGTCGCTGCTACGCCAAGTCGCCACTCCTGCGCCCGCCCGCGTGACGCCCGGTGGCCAGATCCGCCTGTCCTCGCTGAGCCGTTACACGACGGGCCACCGCATGCCTCTGTGACCCCGTGCCGCCGTCGCGCGGCCTGCGTCGCATGCGACTTCCGCCACCTTGGCTCGCTTAACCCGCCTAGGTTGACCCGCCTCGCCTATGCCGCTGTAGTTTCGGGCGCAGCCTCAGTCCGACGGCTGCCTCTGAGTCAACCTGGCGGTCTTAAACCGGATCAACCCTGAGTCGCTGCTGCTCCGCGTCCACGAGACCCAGGCCGCGGGAATCAAGCGTCTGCTGTTACCTTTTTCCCTGATATGAAGAATAGTCAAATTTAAAGAATCAAACGAGCACCTGCACTAGTACGTGACCAAGGCTGTACTAATTGAGTACTACATCGTCTTAAAAACCACAAACACAACCGGACTTGAGCTCCATCTTCAACTCTGTTCCCGAGCCACTGTTTGAGTCGCCTTCACCTCAACGCTCACCGCTACTGCAGACAGTCCCTGCGCGTCTCGGCGGGCGGATCATGCGTCTTCTCCAAGCTGCTCCCATGCAGGACTCAAACCGGTCTGCTGCGATTCGCCGACGTTTCCGAGCCGCCGGTTGTTCGACCTGCGACAGACCTCGCGTGCGCGAGCCCGTGCTTTCACTATTCCACGCTGGCTCCTACCTCCGCGCGCCAGGCCCGCTTAGCACCGCCTCTTGCGCGCCCAGCCGGCCTGCTGCCCCGCACCAGCTTGCTGGCTCTGCTCCGCCCTGCCCGTCGTCGGGTCTCCGCACCAGCTGCCCGCCTATGAAGATGCCAATGAAGAGAAAGTTGTCTGTGCGGTTGGTGTTAATACCACAGATGAAGACATACAGAGGCAATATTCAGAAAAGCGTTGAGGGAAAAAAGGAATACAGGAGGGCACCTGCTTGCGCATTTAACAAACAGTAGTAGCGGTGGTTCACTTCCTGGGAGTTGATCTCAAAAACAACAGGGTTGACAAGTTAATAGAGGTATATGCAGAGATATGATCCTAAATTTGGATTTAATGGAAGCATATACACCATTCAACCCTCCACGAGAAGACTGCTGCTACGTTCATTACAAAAAAGGACAAAGGAGGCCGTGTGGGTGCTAGTGCCACATCAAAACCGTCAGAGTAAGAAGTGTACGGCAGTATTTTTTATCTGATTATGTCCAACATTATCAGCACCAGCATCCGCGTTCATCCGGCAAAAAATACCAGGTGCTCTCCTTTCTATGTATCTTATCAGCACATATTAAATTTTTTGAGAAAAATTATTCTGGTATGCACAGGGCCATTATTCGTTACAAAGGTGTTGCAAAGGGGCGTGCATCAATATTATTTCTGCACTAGCACTTGTCCGTGCTGTGTTGCTGGACGGATACGTGAGCAAATCGCCGCCCCGCTATATCAACACATGCGACTGATTCATTGTCTGTGCTCACGGTCGACTCGCCCGCGTTCGTGCTGTTTCCAACACTACGGCCGATTTTCTTATCCGCACCGGCTTACCGTGCTTGCGATTGACTCGCCCGTCCGCGTTGGCTTACAGCGCTGCGGCCGACTCACCCGTGATTGATTTCAGCTTCACCATGATGATCATCAATTCCGCGGTGGATAATCACTGGCCTAATATATCAGGTGAAATCCATCAAATATATTTTATATTACATATTATTTTCTTTAAAAGAGCAATTACTTTGGCTTGCAAGTTCTCCTATGCAGGACTCAAACCGGTCTATATCATGGTCAACTATGGAGAATCTCAAGTCAACTCATTGAGTCGTCTTAAAGACTCGGGGTCCACATGGACATGGCTCAGTAAATGTTGCCAGTTTAAAGGCCGTCAGAAAAAATTCTGGCTCAAGAAGAATTTATCTCTGCAAAGCTCGAGTTCTTAGAAAAAATTAAAGGGACCAAAGAGAGTCTGTTGCAAGGCACAACTCAAACATAGGTACCCTGCTTTAATGACCATTGGGGGCTGATCGTATTCGAATCTAGCTTAACCCCTCTGGCGCGGCTTCCTGATCGTATTCGAATCATAGCCGTTTAAACAATCTGATCATTTGGGGGCTGGATCGTATTCGAGTCATAGCTTAACCCCTTTTGGTCCGGCTTACTGATCGTATTCGAATCAGAGTCGTTAAAAGCTTCAAGGTCATTTGGGGGCTTCTTGTTCAAACATAGGTGTATTCACCAAAGAGAACATAGTTGTCGGTATCCTCTTGATCGGTGCAATGCCAACACTTCAAGGTCATTTGGGGGCTTCCTGTTCAAACATAGGTGTATTCACCAAAGAGAACATAGTTGTCGGTACCCTCTTGATCGGCGCAATGCCAACACTTCAAGGTCACTGGGGGCTTCCTGATCGTATTCGAATCATAGCTGTCGGTACCCCTTTGATCGGCGCAATGCCAAAAACCATTCGGGGGCTTCCTGATCGTATTCGAATCATAGCTATTAACCCTTATGGTCCGGCTTCCTGGTCGTATTCGAACCATAGCCTCATTTTTCCTCATTTGGCTTGATTTTTTGAAGATTTTTTCCAGTTCTTCTTGATACTATCTTGCCTTTTTGGTTTAAAGTAATTCCGGCCATGCAGCCTTTAATCTCACAGCTCATGTTTGAAGCTTACCCGTGGTTTCTATTACCCGGCTTAATGAGAAGCGACAAGTCGCCCATACATGATGATATTAAATACTTGGAAGCATTGTCTTCTAAGTTTTGGGTTATCACCCTTACTGCATTGATATGATAAGTTGGCAGTTTAGCCACATGTCACAGGAACCGGTTTTAAAACTGGGTTATATTATTCAAATCTTTAATAGCCAACATGGCTGGATTTTTATTATGGTTATCAATAGCCAATATTATGATGGAGGTCTTCAAAGTCGCTTCAGCACAATGGTTATTATTTTATCAATGGATATGATTTATTTTTACAATGAAGGGAATAATCCCAAGTCGCTGCAGGCTTACGACCCGACACTTGGGGGCTACATTATTCAAATCGAGATTACATCAAATATGCAAGTCCCATGTCACTGCCAGCATGCACCATGGCACTTGGGGGCTAATGCAAAGTCATTTTTTGCTCAACTTATTTAAGACCCGACTCATCACATTATAATGAGCCGGCCCTTGGGGGCTACTAATTTCTCCTGTCAAAAATTCAAGGTACACAAGCCTCAGTCCATTATTGAAAGATCCACTACTCAGTTGATAGAATACAAAGATCTTAACCTTATGGACGTGGGTTCAAGCCCCATGGTGGAGATTACATCATATGATGTTATTATCAATGAATTATATACAAAGTCTCAACTCAGTATTATCTTACTGAGCCGGCCCTTGGGGGCTACACGTTGCTGCTCAAGTCTACATGATCATATTTACAAAGTCCCTGCTCATTATTTCATAATGACCCGGCACTTGGGGGCTACAAGTGATATGAATATAATGGAGGTACATTTTCAAGTTTGATGTTAGCGACAATTATAACCCGGTGCTATCAATATTTACAAACTGGATATTTTGGCAATGATAAACCTGCAAGTTCTACATCTTCAACCTGGCTGAAAATCATATGAGTATTTCAAGACCAATATTATTTGTTAAGCATTGGGAGCTGAATCAAATGAATTATTCTTCACAATATTTTTTCTGTGAGAAACCAATCTCAGCAAATTGATTATGAAGCTGGCCTATTGACCCAGATTTTATAGAAGAATGAAATACCAAGGAGTTAAGGATGATCAGGTGCAGGCTTACAAGAGTTCTTAACCCGGAGCATAATCTGTCAAAATTGCTCTTGTGTTTGCTTTACAGGATCAGCTTAACATGGATGAATCCAAATTAAACTGGGGGCTAATGTCAGGGATATACCCCGCGGTGTGACCCGGCTGGAGATATGACCCGGCTGGGACTTGGTGTTTCATTGGTGACCTGGCAGACACAGTTAAGCATTGTAAGCCGGCGGACACAGTTAAGCATTGTAAGCCGACGGACACAGTTAAGCATTGTAAGCCGGCACACACACTTAAGCATTGTAAGCCGGCAAATAGTTAAGCCAGACAGTTAAGCCAGACAGTTAATCCAGATTATAAGTCAGATTATAAGCCAGATTGTAAGTCGACTTACGTTAAGAAGCCCAAGACGTTAAGAAGCCCAGGATACGACGTCAAAATAGGTTAAGTCCTAATCCGAGTTTGACTCTACATGTAACCCGCCCCTTCAACTTATATAAGGAGGGGCGGGGCACCCCAAGAGGGGAGGGCAATAAAATAATCATTAATGCTAGACACAACTAGAGGAGAGCCAGATTTATGACGTCTCCCTCACGAGCATAATGAGACCTAGTCACAAACAACATGTACGGCTATTACTGGATGATGTTTCCCGGGGCCCGAAGCTGTCTAAATCCTTGTCTTGTGTGTTGATCCGCCCGCGTCTCTCGTCCCAATCAACCCCTCTCAAGCTACCATATAGATGTGTTGGCCTCACGACTAAGTCCTCACACTAGGACATCTGTCGTGACGTTTCCACGACAACATGCGTAAATCCTCGAAGATTTACAAAAAGAACACCATCACGCAGTGCCATCGCTTCAGCAACTAGTGGGTCAGTGATCCCCATATATGGTTTACACCAAGAACCCAATAGTTTATGCTCAGATCGCGCCACACCTCCAGCACATCCAGTGCTTGAATCAAAATCTATAGCACCATCAGTAGTGATAGATATGTGACCTGATTCTGGTGGCCTCCATCCATGGCATGGTATGATTGTAGTTTGTTTCGGTGGTAGATCAAGAATGGCTAGAGCTTCCCGCGTTAGGCGCATTGAGTTGGTCGGATCCCAGTCTTCCTCATCATGTTTAATCCTGTTGCGGGAATGCCAAATGGCCCACATGATCGTAATGATCAATGGCATGTCTTTGTCCGAGAATCGTGAGCTACATAAGATGTCCCTAGCCCATGAGTCCGGGTGTAGTCGGGGTAGTTGAAGATCGAACCAAGCTCGAGCTTCATGCCAGAAGCGTTTTGCATGCGAGCAGTAAATCAACACATGATGTAAGTCCTCTTCCATAGCCAAGCAAATATTGCATCTGCTTATCTCGCTTATATGCCTCCTTTTCAGTGTGTATTCGTCAGGAAGAATCCCAAGGAGAACCCTCCACCAGAACACCCTAACCTTAGGGACAACATTCAGTTTCCAAAGTGCAGACCACATATGTTGATCATTCCGTGAAGTGTGGTAGCCGTCCCTTCCTCTAGAGTTGCACGCTCTTTTTGAGTCATAAGAGCACGGTACGCCGTTTTAACAGAATAATTGCCAGACTTCTCAAAACACCCAAGCAAGGAAATCATCACCCCCATCACGCCGAAGTGGTATGTTCAATATAGCGTCTGCATCCGGTGCGATGAAGTTATCTCTAATCACCTGCTGCCGCCAAGTCCCATTCTCATTGTCAATCAAGTCCGCCACTGTTTCCAGTGGTCTGTTCGGCGGTTTCAGTAGTGGTGTCATTGAGATGGTACCTGGTATCCATTTGTCAGTCCAAATGGACGTGGATGCTCCATTACCAATCCTTTTTATTAAGCCTCTCTTGAGAGCTTCCCGTCCAGCCCCAATCGCTTGCCAAGTTGCCGATGCCGAGCGTGGTACAGTTGCATTCATGAACTCTGCATCTGGGTAATGACGGCCTTTCAGAACTCTTGAACAAAGAGTATTCGGCTGGGTTAATAGCCTCCACCCCTGTTTACCTAACATAGCTATGATAAACTTGGTGCATGTCTCGAAAACCCATGCCCCCCTTGCACTTTGGTGTCGCTAGCTTATCCCAAGAAACCCAATGCATTGCCTTCTTGTCAAGAGAACTACTCCAAAAGAATTTAGCCATTGATGAAGTAACACTCTTACAAACTTTTTTTGTCAACAGAGAAGTGCTCATCCTGAACGTGGGAATTGCCTGCACAATTGTTTTACAAAGTATCTCCCTGCCTGCACATGCCAATAGTCGTTCAGACCATCCTTGCAACTTACCTCAGGCCCTATCATCAATATGATCAAAAGTACCACTTGTTATGCGTCCAACAGTAGTAGGAAGGCCCAGGTACCTTTTGCTGAAAGCTTCAACATGGATATCCAGGGCAATTTTCAAGACTTGCCTAACCAGAGGCAGAGTGTTGGTTTCTGCTCGCGGATCTCACACAAGCATCCACCAGCTCGTCCGTACGATACATGTCCTGACAGAGCGGTCTTTTTTTCTTTTCTTTCGTTCAACGTGGCCACTGCTCGCTGCTCACTATCCACTACGATGAATTTCCGCAGCAAGGCCTTTGTTGCAGCAATTTCAGAAAAATTAAATTTGCAGTGAGACCTTTGTTGCAAAAAAAACTAAATTGCAACAAGATCTCTTTTGCAAAAAAAATTGAAACAAGACCTATATTGCAAAAGAAATATTTTGCAAAAATTCTGCAACATGACTCGTGTTGCAGAAATTTCCCGCAACACGACCTGTGTTGCAATGATAAAAGGGTGACGCTCAGTCGCTTAATTCGTCGGATCCGATGGCTCGCGAGGCGACGGATTTTTAAAAGATCCGCCAGCCGACGCGTAGCAGCGTCCATTCTTTTGACACAAAACTTCATTAAAAATACGGGGAAGAATTTACAGGATCAGTTCTAAAAAAAAACAGAGCTGGGTTTTATAGGGTTAGCTCTCTAGAAAAGAGCTGGAACTCTATACATGACCTCGGAGAGCATGCTGATTACACTACCCACGTAATACACTTTCACCGAGAAAACAGCAGGCATGATTCAGAGAGAAGACAAGCAGCATGCAGCTCTCTAGGGTTAAACCTCATCAATGATAGCCTCAAACACCATAATCTCTATTCTGTCGAAGATCCTGACATTGTGTTCTTTCCAAATTTCCCAATGTATTACGTGAGTACATGTTCATGGTTTTCCTTGAAAAAAACACACCAAAAAATGTTTATCCAATCAGTTGCCCAAAATATCAGCTTGGAACAGGCAAAAAAAAGCTCCGTGCCATTTCCATCAAGATTGGAAAGAGGTCATGACCAGCTTCTACAATGGCAGAGACTGTCACTGATCCTTTTCCTTCTCTGTACACAGAAAAAAGCCTACTGATAAGTTGGATAATGAGACCGCCTGCACCAAGAACCAAAGGTATCATTATATAGGCGCACGACAATGTGCCTGATCAGAAAATAGGTAGATAACAGAGGCACATTATATGGATGAAAGATGCACGCTGGAACAAAACATGGATAATACTTCCTCCGTTCCTAAATATAAGTCTTTCTAGAGATATCAACAAGTGACTACATACGAAGTAAAATGTGTGAATCTACACTCTAAAATATGTCTATATACATCCGTATGTTGTAGTCCATTTGAATGTCTAAAAAGACTTATATTTAGGAACGGAGGGAGTACTACTTTAGGAAAAACTGTGAGCTGACCACATTATGAGAAAGGCAAAGGCGCAACTGCGTTGATAAGTACTCCCTCCGTCCGGAAATTAATGTCGCGAGGGGGTTTAAATTTGAACTAATGCTCTTTTTACCAAAAAAAAAACTTCCTTCACTTTGAATTCTCTAAAATCAGCCCACACACGGGTTCTCCAGGCGCGGGGAGCTCCTGCCGCTGGCCTGCATCTTCTCCTGCAGCTTCTCCCCTGCCGGAGCTCCTCCCACTCCGGAATCGAGGCCGTCTCCTCACACTCCGGCCGCCGCTTCCGCACAGGAGCTCCTCCCACTCTGGAATCCAGGCCGTCTCCTCACACTACGGCCACCGCTTCCGCACAGGAGCTCGACGCCGTCGCGCGTCCTATGGCCTCCCCGAGCCGTTAAAAAGCTTTAGGGTGTTCTGCTGCTCCTCCAGGCCACTTTTCCCTCTCGATCCTTTGCTGTTTCGCCTGGCCGCGTCGTGGTCCACTGCTCGCCACCGCTGGAGCTTGTCACGTGGCTCCTCCGGTGACCAAAAACTGGCGGCGCCGCCACCCAAGTATTGGCCACGCTCGGGCGCGTGCACGCTCGCCGGTAGAGCTCGTGCTGCTGTTGCTCCCCTTCCTTCGAGATTCAGAGCTCCACCCTAAAGAAGTAGAAGAAGAATAAGGTACTGTATGCTCCATGAAACTGCTAGAGCTCAATGTACTCACAATGTATTGCATGAAATTGCTGGAGTATAAATCGATGTACTGTATGAGTAGATGCTGAAGGAGTATAAATCATTGATGTTTGAATATCACTAAGCCATTTTCAATGTACTGCATAAAACTGCTGGAGAAATCAATATTGAACTAAACTGAACCATTTAGCTAGCTGGTGCTGCTATCAGTTAGCTAGAGTGCAATTTAACTAGAGTATAGATGCTGGTGGTTCCATGAAACTGTTTGACAAATTAGTGCAATCCTAGTGGAATTTTCAGTATAATTTATCTGACTTATTTGGATTCATTTGAATTAATTTGAACTTATTTGAATTATTCTGTCAACATTCAGTTTTGACCAAGAAACAGGGGAGCAGGTGGAAAGACATTCCACTCATAAGTTCCCATGATCCAGATCATTTTTGACATTCCACTCATAAGTTACCAATCTACAGGAGTTCTAACTGGATTTTCTACAGGAGTTGATTAAGTTGGAATCTCTCTTTTCTACAGGAGTTAACTGAATTTTCTACTGAATCCAATCTACATGGAGTATAACAAAATATGGATGTCTTATCGGATAGCATGTATTCCTGACTGAAATACTTCAAACACAAAAAAGAGCAAGTCTTAACACTGTTACTCCTATCAGGGATAAATGTGCTGTTATCCAGGAGTACTTAGAATATCATCAGCCTTTAGGTGTGTGAAGGTACTGAACTTTGTTTCCCTATGCAGCAAAAAAGAGCAGGCTTTGCATTATGTTAATATCAGCACATTCAGCTCCTCATAACGCCATGTATCCACGGATACGTCTAGGACCATGGATACATAATGCAAATGTACAAGCTCTACATTTTTTGAGCCTTTTCAAACATTTCTTTACTGTTTGGAAATGACTAGAACCAAATTCAGAACCAAACTTTGGAATAAGCCTTGGAGTTGTCCCTCAGGATATGCTTAGCTACATCAGGATCCCAGATGATAAGGAAAGACTGCAGTTTTGGGGGCAATTCGGTTTGGTGCAGAGCTTTGTCCGGAGCTTTTTTTTCTTGGGAACCGACGATACCCCCAGCCCTGTGCCGCTCTCCCGCGAGCGGCCCGGGTGTGAAACCCTAGTCGCCAGACCTTCCCGCCACCTACCCTTCTCCCCTCCCGCCGCCGCCAGGCAAAGCTCGCGCGGCGTTGGCAGCGGTGGGCCCTGTTTCTCTCCCTCTCGCAAGGCTTCGGGCGGCGCGGGGCGCTCAGTCGAGCAGAGGCGCGGGGCGTGCGGCAGGGCGGTAAGGTGCCGGGTGGCGCGGGGACACGAGGATCGAAGCGGCGGCGGCGCTCCATGGGCAGGGGTCGGGCCCGATCTGGGTTCGCTACGGGACTGCGGCCAGATCCGGTCGCCCTATGGCGGCGTGGGTCCCCTGCGGTGGGCGTCTGCGGCTGCTGTGTGTCTGCGGCTGGGGAGGCCCTCCCCGGCCGGATCTGGCGCCTGGTGGCGGGGGATCTGGAGGCGGCTTGGCCAGTGACGTCGGCGTGGCTGCGGGCCACGGGCCGCGCGAGAGAAGATGTGGGAGATGAATGGCACCCTGCTCGGTGTTGCATCCTCCTGATGGGTGGTTCGGAAAGCTCGACGTTGCTGCAGGTGGGAGGACGAGATGGAGGTGGCTGGGGGGAGAGGAATAGCGTCGTTGCGGTTGTTGCATCCTTTGTCGGGAGATGAATGGCCTGTAGGCGTTGCATCCTCGAGGAGACGAATGGCGTCCTGCTTGGTTGCATCCTTCCCATGGGAGAAGAATGGCGCCGCTGCGGGGTTGCATCCTCCGCCCAGTGGGGGACGCGGATGTAAGGTTGGAAGCATGTCGAGCTTGCCGGGGATGTGCGGTTTGTCGTGGAGGCAGGGGTAGTGGCTTGGTGTGTAGGCTGAGCGGATCGTAGGCTCGAACTGTGTAGGTAAGACGGCCGGCGAAAGTCGTACTCCGATTGTGGCCAGATTCGTCGATGGCTCCCTTGTTGGAGGCATCGATGTAGCTGCTCCCACCTTGCCTTTCCTGCCGTGCTTCGGGGAAACCCTTGATCTAGTTTAGATCGGACGGTGGCGGCGCTATCCGACGTCGCATTCCCTCTTGGGGGCATCATTGGAGGTGGATCAGATTAGAGGAACCCATGGATCATGAGGATATGTGTGTTGTTTGCCAAAAGGCGCTGTTTGTATGGTTTTTGGGTCCGGTTTCCCTCATAAACAGGACCAACCTTCTCCTGTTCAATGAATTTAGCAGGAATCCTAACATTTGAGAAAAAAAGACTACAGTTTTGGGGACAATTCGATTGATAGCTTGCTCACCTTGGGCCCGAAGTTGAGGCGGAAGACGCCGCCGTAGGTGATGAAGAGGTCAAAGAGCGACAGGAAGGAGGCCTCCCAGGCGATGGAAGCCAGCGACCCGACCGCCTGCAGGAGCTCCGGCCCCCTGCGCAGGACCCCCCACCGCCGTGCCCCGGCAATGTACACTCTAGCTGCTCCGATTCTGGACAAGCAACGTTGCAACTCGCCGTCGGAGAGCAGATCGGCAAAAAAATCCAATGGTCATTGATGTCAGAAGGAGATCAGAATTGACACTGAGTGTGCTATAAACTGGAATCACAGAACTTGCGGAATAGTTCATTAATTAACATGGAACTCATAAAAGAGAGGCAAATTGTAGCCTGACGACACACAGCAAGATGCCACTGCAGCTACAGAAATGTTCTTTCTCCATTGAGAAATGAACACAAACAGTTGCAAGGCACAATTGGCACACCTCTTAACACAACATGATGACTTTCTCCATCAGGTGAGATTTGGCTTTTCTACACATAGCTAAAAAGGTTTTGGATAACTCATTACTCTCCAGTTACGTGAAACTCAGAATTTCACTTTCATGATACAACGTAAAACATTTTCTGGCAACTATGGGAGTAGCCATTACTGCATTGGGCCGGATGTTATTCGAGGGCCGATAGCCATTGCACGTAAACTCCCCAATGGCGTACACAAACTGAGCACGAAGCATTCCATCATCCTACAAGGAAAAAAATGGAAGCATCAGAAAGTAATTGAAGCATCGAGTAGAACTTGCAGAGGACCACACAGGATGAACTGCAAAGCATCAAAAAAAAGGAATCAAACAGCTGGGACGCATCTGAGAAACTAAGTAAATTAAAAATCTTGGCTCTATGATATGTAGGAACGAAATAGAGGGAAAATGGCATAAATCTTGATTAGGGGGAGATGACTACTGACCTAGAGAGCGCATCCTTGCCACCATCGTAGTGCTTCCTTACCGAGCTGCCACATGAAGAAGGGGGTCCTGAGAGAGGAACCTGAAAGAGAGACTGAAGAAACCACACATTCTGCAGTGCAGGAACACAACTGCATCTTTATGCCAAACTGATGGATATTTCATTCATAGTTAAATATATCATACAAGGCGTTCATTAATTACAATAATGATAACATTTAGTAGAGATGATAAAAAAGGCATAAGAAACACCATGGATAAACTTAAACTGCATTATCACAGGCAGATGGCTAACACAGGTAGGATGATCTTTCTATCTCATGCATGGGGCTTGCTCTGCCTTAAATTCTGCCAGCGTCTAAGTCTGCCTTAAGCTGCTCCTCCCATACCCTGGTATCTTCCAATCCAACGAGGATGTCATTGTCAACCTCGACATAACCCTTCTTGCGGTACTCGCTGCGGACCCAGGCCTGGAATTTCGGGAAAAGCTCCCGAACCTTGTAAGTCACGCGCGCCTCCACGTAGAGGTCCATCATCTCCTCGTCCATCTCCTCTTCCGGCGACGGAATCAAGTCAGGGTTCCGTCGCTTCAGCTCCACGATGCCGAAAGGGAGACGGTCCTTATCCTGACCCCGGGCGATGATGCGATCGATCTCCTCCTGCGCCAGCCGGCCCTTCTTCTTCGCTGGAACCTCCTCTCATCGCCTTTGGCAGCCGCCGCCTTACTCCTGGTGATGCGGACAGACTCCTCCGCCTTTCGCTTGGTGGTGCACGACCTCGGTGCGCTCTTCTCGTGGCGCCACGTCAGCACATACTCCTCGCCGCCGGACACTGATGCCTTCGCCGCCCTCTTGGATCCGCTCCTTGTGGTGCGCGCCTTCGCCGCCCTCTTGGGTCCGCTCCTTGTGGTGCGCGCCTTCGACGAATCCTGCTCACCTGCCATCGCTCTCTTGCGCCTCAACTCACCACGCCGCCGGATCTAGGGATCTAGGGGTGGTGGGGGGGAGCGATTGGAGGAACCCTAGGATTTTTTTTTTTTAGCTTGGAACCCTAGGATTGGGGTGGGAGCTGATGCTGTTTGGGGATCAGAAGCCACCATTTGGCTGAGTGGGAGTCGAAGTCGGAATCGATGCGCTGGCGAATCACGATCCTGCTGGGCTTGCAATCTGACCTAATTGGGCCACCATCCCGCGCAGCCTAGCGTATGCACCATCATATCTAAAAGAAAAACATCATCTAAGATACGGAATTTCCTAATTGACGCTCAATGCGTCAAATTGTCGACCGAACACATCTATACTACTATATAGTGTATGATTTTTAAAAGTTTGAATCCGAAGTCTAAGAAGCAATTTTTGCCGTTGATGACATCAATCCAATGGTCCAAAGTAGAGGGATTCGCATCTACAGTAGTACTCTATGCAAGCGCACTTCACTCTGGAGAAATCTAGAGCCTCCAGAATTGTTTATTGTGGGTTGCTTCTACACTTCCGGTACATGCAGCGCTGTAGTTTGCAGCCACTCCGGTGTCTTGTGCTCCCCTCTCTAACCTTCTCTTGCATTAGCATCATAGGATTACTTGTGGCCATACGCAAATAGCAGAGGATGGTGTGTATGGTAAGTTGTTCACGTGTGCACAAGGCATAATAGGATTTTATGTGGCCAAACTTTGTTCCCCGTTTGTGCATTTGTGCGGTATATTGGGTTTTTAGAGAGTATAACATGGTACTAATATCTAACTGATAATTTTTCAGTGTGTGCATGTTATTCTAAGTTTTGAAACCATAAAATTATTATTCTTCCAAGAACAAATGTGATTATAAGATAATTCGTTTTTATGTTATGCATCGCTAAACAAAACTTTATTACGTTTGCATCCGAACCACCCACGGTAGGAGTGATAAGTGATATTGTGATAATTGTCACAACAACTTTTTTGGGGATAACAAATAAATCATAACGGTTAATTTGTTAGAATTTTCAAGAGCCATTTATTAGCTTTTTCTTTTGCGAAAAAACAGATGGAAGATTTGTATCTATGAATTGAACATTGCACGTGCTATGCACGTGCTCGCGTACTAGTATAAACTAGCAAGCGAGCGAGCAACCTAGTTTAGTGGCTGGCCCATTAGTAAGCCCCAGCGAAAGATTCTCTATACTACTCCCTCTGTCCCAGAATATAAGAACGTTTATAACACTATGCTAGTGTTAAAAACGTTCTTATATTTTGGGACGAAGGAAGTATTTTCTACCAGTTTTGAGAAGTTCCTAAAAAAACAGTTTTGAGAAGGTTCCCGAACCGTATTTTCTCTTCTGTTTTGGTTTCTTTTTACTTTTTTTTCTGTTTTTTCTTTCATTTTTTTGTTTATTTTTTACTTTATTTCTTCTTGCTTTTATTTATCATAAATTCAGGATTTTTCAGGATTTCAACATTTTTTCGAAATTTCAAAAACAAAATAATCTTTTTCAGAAAAATGTCTTCTTAAATATTTTTTCCAAAATTTTCAGAAAAATTTTTGGTATTCAAAATTTTCTTTATATTTTCAAAAATGTTCAGAAATTGAAAATTTGTTCATCTTCCAAAATTTGTTTTCTATTTTGCAAAAGTAGATCATATTACAAAAATTGTTTGTGATTTTCAAAAATGTTCACAATTTGAAGAAATGTTCATGTTCTTCCAAAAAAAAATCCGGAGTTCAATTTTTGTTCAGGGTTTCAAAACTTGTTTCCGTTTTAAAATATTGTTCATGGATCCAAAAATGTTCACTTTTTAAAATTTTGTTCAGGGTTTCAAAAAATTGTTCAGGTTTTAAGAAACATTTCAAAAAAGTACGTGTTTATTAAAAATTGTTCACAGATTCAGAAATGTTTGTGTTCTTAAAAATGTTCACATTTTCATCAAGTTTCCAATTTTTAAAAAAATTGTTTGCAAATTTGAAAATGTTTCTGTTTTAAAAAATCACCTTCCTAAAAGCAATCGCATTGAATTTATCCAAAAAAGTTGAAATCTCTAACAATATACTTCTTATAAACCGTGTTGCTTATGTGTATGCGGATGGATGTCTAGTACAGTGGTGAGCTACTACAGTTGACAACCGGAGGTTCGTGGTTCGGTTAGTCACCTCCGCAGTTTTATTCTCCGGGTTTTTCACTCTCTACGGTTATTTAAAACACGAACATTTTAAAACTTGCGAACAAAATTTAAAAAAATTGAAAACTTGATGAAAATGTGAACATTGATGGTGTAGTTGCACGCATGAGCTTATTTCGGGCACAACTTTGCAAACAATGGAGACCACTACAAAATGTTGATGTCATTGTAAGATCCTCGCATGCCAAAAAAAAGACTGTCAAATCCAGTTGCCTTGTGATGCAACTACTTTAAGAATGATGGTGGGCTTTTCACAATGGCTCTGATATTGCCCTTATTGAGCATATGTGCAGTTCTTCCATTCTCCAATGCATGCAATCCAAAGATCCAAGCTTAGTGGAAACCTCTTGCTTCTTCAAATGCTATGAGCTTTGTTGTGTATGCGACAGTTGGTTCTCTCAAGTACTCTAGTGCAAACACCTTGACCACTGTAGTAGCAGATCTAACCATGACCTCCAGGCATGTGCTCTCAGACATCTAAACGCATTTCGCCCCAGAATGCTGGGTCGTGCCATAGGCAAGTACCCTCATAGCACTTCTGGTGACTAGAGAACCTGTTGCTTTGAATGGCATGCTTTCTTCGGCTTGAATCAATCATCATAGGCCCAAACACATGGTAGATGCATTTGAATACATGTCGTTGCATTTGAAATCTACGACGGAAATAGGGTCCGAATAGCGCACCCGGGGTAAAGTAGTTGTCGTACAACATCATGCCCTAGTGCCCTCTGTCGACTCAACACTCGGTGTCCCTTTGTTGAACCATTGATGTCAAGAACATGCTCCTACGCATGCTCTTGTTGGGGAACATTGCATGGAAAACAAAAGAAATCTACGCACACACAAGATCTATCCATGGAGATGCATATCTACGAGAGGGGAGAGTGTGTTTATGTACCCTCGTAGACCGTTAAGCGGAAATGTTTATCAACGCGGTTGATGTAGTCGTACAACTTCACCATATGTGCCGATCAAGCACCAAATGCACGGCACCTCCACGTTCAGCTCGGTGACGTCCTTGCCTTCTCGATCCAGCAAGATAGGCGAAGTAGTAGATGAGTTCCGGCAGCACGACAGTGTGGTGATGGTGGTGGTGAAACTATTCCGTAGGGCTTTGCCAAGCACAACGGTTTAGGACAGGGGACGAACTAGAGCAAGAAGGGGCGCCGCACACGGCTTTGAATCATGGTGTCTATTGCCCCCTCCCCTCCTCACATATATAGGTGGAGGGGGAGAGGAGGTTGCCTAGGGCGCCCCCAAGGGGCCGGCGGCCATCCCTAGGGCGCCTGCCCTAGGCACCCCTCCCTTCCTAATTCCTAGGCGTGTGGGAGAAGGGCAGGAGGGGAGGCGCCCCCTTCCTTTCCTTGAGCAAGGAGAAAGGCGGGAGAGGGCTAGCCCCTCCTCTTTCCTTCCCCTAGGGACGGCAGCCAGGATGGGGGCACGCCTGCCCCTTGTGGGCTGGTGTGCTCCCTCCCCTTGGCCCGTTAGGCCAGATATGCTCTCGTGGCCTCCGGGAACCCCTTCCGGTGATCCGATAATTATCCGGTGCATTCCAAAACTCTTCTGGTGACCAAATACTATCATCCTATATATCAATCTTTACCTCCGGACCATTCCGGAGCTCCTCATCATGTTCGTGATCTAACAACATTCGGTCACCAACATACATAACTCATACTCCCTCCTTCCCAAAATATAAGGCGCGATTGACTTTGCACGGTCTTTGATGCACGACTTTGACCACTAATATATATCAAAGTACATGAAATTGAATATATATAAATGGCATCGTTGTATTTGTCTTACAAAACAATTTTATTCCATATGTCCATATACTAATTTTATAGAGATGCAATACGTGAAAATCACAATCAAAGTTGTGCAACAAAGACCAAAAAAGTCAATCCACGCCTTATATTTTGGGAAGGAGGGAGTATAATACTATATCGTCAACGAATGTTAAGCATGCGAACCCTATAGGTTCGAGAATGATGTAGACATGACCGAGACACTTCTCCGGTCAATAACCAACAGCGGGACCTGGATGCCCATATTGGTTCCTACATATTCTACGAAGATCTTTATCGGTCGAACCTTTATGAGAACATGTGTAGTTCCCTTTGTCTGTCGGTATGTTATTTGCCCGAGATTCGATGGTCGGTGTCTCTATACCTAGTTCAATCTCACCACTGGCAAGTCTCTTTACTCGTTCCATAATACATCATCTTGTAACTAACTCCTTAGTCACTTTGGTTGCAAGCTTCTTGTGATGTTGTATTACCGAGAGGGCCCAGAGATACCTCTCCGTTATACGTAGTGACAAATCCCAATCTTGATTCACGCCAACTCAACAGACACCTTCGGAGACACCTATAGAGCATCTTTATGATCACCTAGTTACATTGTGATGTTTGATAGCACACAAGGTATTCCTCTGGTATCCGGGAGTTGCATGATCTCATGGTCGAAGGAATATGTATTTGACATTAAGAAGGCAGTAGCAATAAACTGAACGATCAAATGCTATGCTAACAGATGGGTCTTGTCCATCACATCATTCTTCTAATGATGTGATCCCGTCATCAAGTGACAACTCATGTCCATGGTTAGGAAACCTTAACCATCTTTGGTCAACGAGCTAGTCTAGTAGAGGCTCACTAGGGACACAGTATTTGTTTATGTATCCACACATGTATTTAAGTTTCTAGTCAATACAATTCTAGCATGAATAATAAACGTTTATCATGATCGAGGAAATATAATAATAACCACTTTATTATTGCTCTAGGGCATATTTCCAACAGTCTCCCACTTGCACTAGAGTCAATAATCTAGATTACATAGTAATGAATCTAACACCCATGGAGTTTTGGTGTTGATCATGTTTTGCCCGCAGAAGAGGTTTAGTCAACGGGTCTGCCACATTCAGATCCGTATGTACTTTGCAAAGTTCTATGTATCCATCCTAGACATACTCATGAATGGAGTTGAAGCGTCGCTTGATGATACGTCTCCTACGTATCTATAATTTATGAAGTATTCATGCCATGTTTATAATATTTTTACATGATTTTGGTATGATTTTCTTAGAACTAACTCGGACTAACGCTGTTTTCAGCAGAACTATCGTGGTGTTGTTTTTGTGCAGAAATAAAAGTTCTCGGAATGCGCTGAAAATCAAAGGAGAATATTTTTGGAAAATATAAAAAATATTGGAACGAAAAGCTACCGGAGGGGAGTCCCGAGGCCACCACGAGGGTGTAGGGTGCGCCCCCTACCTCGTGGACTCCCCGTGGGCCCCCTTGACGTGAAACCGACGCCAACCCTTCCTATAAATCCTAAAAACCCCAGAAATAAACCTAGATCGGGAGTTCCGCCGCCGCAAGCCTCTGTAGCCACGAAAAATCAATCTAGGCCCTCTCTGACACCCTACCGGAGGGGGCCATCATCACCGAAGGCCATGGGGGAGGATCTCGGAGGGGCCATCATTTCCATGAAGGCCAAGGACCAGAGGGATGACCTCTCTCCATCCAGGTGGGAGGCCATGGAGGAGGAAGCACAAGGGGGAGAACCTCTCCTCCTCCTCTCTCGGTGGGGCCGCAGTGCCATCAGGAGGGAAATCATCACCGCGGTGATCGTCTTCATCAACATCACCATCATCATCACCACCCTCATCTCTTTTACGCGGTCCACTCTTCCGCACCCCACTGTAATCACCTACTTGAACATGGTGCTTCATGCCACATATTATGATCCAATGATGTGTTGCCATCCTATGATGTTTTGAGTATATTTCCTTTATCTTTAGGTTGATTGATGATCTAGATTGGTTTGAGTTGTATGTTTTATTATTGGTGTTGTCCTATGATGCTCTCCATGTCGCGCAAGCGTGAGGATCCCCGCTGTAGGGTTTGCAATATGTTCATGGTTTGCTTATTGTCTGCGTTGCGTGAGTGATCAAAACACAAACACGGATAAGTGGGTCATTGCGTATGGGAATAAAGAGGACTTGATACTTTAATGCTATGGTTGGGTTTTACCTTAATGATCTTTAGTAGTTGTGGATGCTTGCTACAGTTCCAATCATAAGTGCATATGATCCAAGAAAAGAAAGTATGTTAGCTTATGCCTCTCTCCCTCGTATGAAATTACAATAGTGATCATCGATCTTGTTAACAATTACCTAGGACAATTCTGCACACTGATCCGTCATTATTCCATGCTCGCTATTTATAATACTTAAGTAATATATTCTAACTTTATGATAACAACACCTACTTTTATATTTTAGCTCTCCGATACCATGCAAAGTTATCCTCTTCATACCCACAACGTAGTTTTATTTCTCGTTTCTAGTTGACTACTCATTGTCCTTCACTTATATCTTTTTGGAGTAGTTTGACATTTACTCACGTGGTTCACGTATATCCTACGAGTAATGGTTGAATGAATTGAATATCATAAATCTTAATTTATATATGTTTCATACGCTTATACCATGGGGAGTAATGACTTCACACATAACAACTATAGGTGGTAAATTTATTGAAAGTTAGCAAACACAGTATTGGTCACTTGAACAATTCATGAAAGAATATTGAAGGAAGAGAGATTTCACATATAAATATGCTATCTTGTACATCTTTTGTAATTGTGAGCACTCATTAAAATATATGCTAAAAAGTTGATGTTGGACAAGGAATACAACACAATAGGTTATGTTTTCTTTTATCCGAATAGAAGTTATATTGTCATGGATCCTCCAACATGTTGAGCTTGCCTTTCCCTCTCATGCTAGCCAAATTATTTGCACCAAGTAGAGAACTACTTGTGCTTCCAAACATCCCTCAAACCAGTTTTGCCATAAGAGTCCACCATACCTACTCATGGATTGAGTAAGATCCTTCAAGTAAGTTGTCATCGGTGCAACCAATAAAAATTTCTCTAAATATGTATGATCTATTAGTGTGAAGAAAATAAGCTTTATACGAACTTATGATATGGAAGAAATAAAAGCGACGGACTGCATAATAAAGGTCTTTATTACAAGCGGCAATATAAAGTGACATTCTTTTGCATTAATATTTCGTGCATCCAACCATAAAAGCGCATGACAACCTTTGCTTCCCTCTGCGAAGGGCCTATCTTTTACTTTTACCTTCTACCCTTATACAAGAGTCATGGTGATCATCACCTTTCCTTTTTACACTTTTTCCTTTGGCAAGTACTATGTATCGGAGAGATCCGGATATATATATCCACTCGGATGTAGGTTTTCATAAAGTATTATTGTTGACATTACCCTTGAGGTAAAAGGTTGGGAGGCGAAACCATAAGCCCCTATCTTTCTCTGTGTCCGATTTAAACTTTGAACCCATAAGTATCGCGTGAGTGTTAGCAATTGCGAAAGACTATATGATAGTTGAGTATGTGGAGTTTGCTAAAAAGCTCTTACATAGACCCTTCCTAAAAATAAGATGAATTGCAATTGTTTGATGACCGAGAACATAGTTCGTTAGTTTTCAAGAAAGTTTATGATCTGTACTTTAACATGTGAATAGCTTGTTACTTGATCATGAGAAGTTTAATGAGTTAAGCTACTGCTATGGTATATAATGATGCTAGAAAAGGTGACTGAAATTATCATTGATCAAACATGTGCCCTTGCTAGCATTCACACTTCATACATTATTTCTTTTATCATTTACCTATTCCAGGACAAGCAGGAATTAAGCTTGCAGATGCTGATACGTCTCCAATGTATCTATAATTTATGAAGTATTCATGCCATGTTTATAATATTTTTACATGATTTTGGTATGATTTCGTTAGAACTAACCTGGACCGACGTTGTTCTCAACAAAACTACTGTGGTGGTGTTTTTGTGCAGAAATAAAAGTTCACGAAATGCGCTGAAAATCAACGGAGAATATTTTTGGAAAATATAAAAAATACTGGAACGAAAAGCTACCAGAGGGGAGTCCCGAGGCCACCACGAGGGTGGAGGCCCCCCTAGGGTGCGCCCCCTACCTCGTGGACTCCCTGTGGGCCCCCTTGTCATGAAACCGATGCCAGCACTTCCTATAAATCCTAAAAACCCTAGAAATAAACCTAGATCGGGAGTACTGATAACCCACAAGTGTAGGGGATCGCAACAGCTTTCGAGGGTGAAGTACAACCCAAATTTATTGATTCGACACAAGGGGAGCCAAAGAATATTCTTGAGTATTAGCAGTTGAGTTGTCAATTCAACCACACCTGGATAACTTAGTATCTGCAGCAAAATGTTTAGTAGCAAAGTAGTATGATAATAATGGTAACGGTAGCAACAATAAAGATAAATGTTTTTGGGTTTTTATAGTAGTTGTAACAGTAGCAACGAAAAGTAAATAAGCAAAGAACAATATATGAAAAGCTCGTAGGCAATGGATCAGTGATGCATAATTATGCCGGATGCGATTCCTCATGCAATAGTTATAACATAGGGTGATATAGAACTAGCTCCAGCTCATCAATGTAATGCAGGCATGTATTCCGTAAATAGTCATACGTGCTGATGGAAAAGAACTTGCATGACATCTTTTGTCCTACCCTCCCGTGGCAGCGGGGTCCTAGCGGAAACTAAGGGATATTAAGGCATCCTTTTAATAGAGAACCGGACCAAAGCATTAACACATAGTGAATACATGAACTCCTCAAACTACGGTCATCACCGAGAAGTATCCCGATTATTGTCACTTCGGGTTGTCGGATCATAATACATAATAGGTGATCAGAGACTTGCAAGATAGGATCAAGAACACACATATATTGATGAAAACATAATAGGTTCAGATCTGAAATCATGGCACTCGGGCCCTAGTGACAAGCATTAAGCATAGCAAAGTCATAGCAACATCAATATCGGAACATAGTGGATACTAGGGATAGTACCCTAACAAAACTAACTTGATTACATGGTAATTGCATCCAACCCATCACCGTCCAGCAAGCTTCACGATGGAATTACTCACGCACGGGCGGTGAGCATCATGAAGTTGGTGATGGAGGATGGTTGATGATGACGACGGCGACAAATCCCCTCTCCTGAGCCCCGAACGGACTCGGATCAGCCCTCCCGAGAGAGATTAGGGCTTGGCGGCGGCTCCGTGTCGTAAAACGCGATGAAACTTTCTCTCGATTTTTATCCCGAGACGGAATATATGGAGTTGGAGTTGAGGTCGGAGGAGGTCCAGTGGGGCCCACAAGATAGGAGGCCGCGCCTAGGGGCGCCTGTCTCGTGGACAGTGTGGGCCCCGGCATTAATTCTTTCGCCAAAAATTCTTATTAATTCCAAAATTGCCTCCGTGGATTTCTGTGACATTCGAGAACTTTTCTTTTCTACACATAAAACAACATCATGGTAGTTCTGCTGAAAACAGGCCATCCGGGTTAGTTTCATTCAAATCATGCAAGTTAGAGTCCAAAACAAGGGCAAAAGTGTTTAGAAAAGTTGATACGTTGGAGACGTATCAACTCCCCCAAGCTTAAACCTTTGCTTGTCCTCAAGCAATTCAGTTGATAAACTGAAAGAGATAAAGAAAAACTTTTACAAACTCTGTTTGCTCTTGTTGTTGTAAACATGAAAAAGCCAGCATTCAAGTTTCAGCAAATATTATGAGCTAACCATACTCACAATAACACAAAGGTCTCACAACTACTCACATCAATAGCATAATCAGCTAGCGAGCCATAATAATAAAACTCGGATGACAACACTTTCTCAAAATAATTATAACATGATATAACAAAATGGTATCTCGCTAGCCCTTTCTGAGACCGCAAAACATAAATACAGAGCACCTTTAAAGATCAAGGACTGACTAAACATTGTAATTCCTGGTAAAAGAGTTCCAGTCAAGTCATACCCAACATAAACCAGTAATAATGAGTGCAAATGACAGTGTGCTCTCCAGCGGATGCTTTTAATAAGAAGGGTGATGACTCAATATAAAAAGTAAATAGATAGGCCCTTCACAGAGGGAAGCAGGGATTTGTAGAGGTGCCAGAGCTCGATTTTGAAAGAGAGATTGAATAACATTTTGAGCGGCATACTTTTGCTGTCAACGCAACATCTATGAGATGGTTGTATCTTCCATACCAAATGCATTATAGGCAATTCCCAAATAGAATGGTAAAGGTTTATACTCCCCCAACCACCAACAAGCATCAATCCATGGCTTGCTTGAAACAACGAGTGCCTCCAACATACAACAGCCCTGGGGGAGTTTTGTTTAATTATTTTGATTTGCTTTGATCTTTTTGGATCATGGGACCGGCATCCTTGCCATCGCCCTTTCTCGTGAATGAGGAGCGGAGTCCACTCCTCTTGAGAATAACCCACCTAGCATGGAAGATATAGGCAGCCCTAGCTGTAACATGAGCTGCTCAAGCATACAAAACAGAATTTCATTTGAAGGTTTGGAGTTTGGCACATACAAATTTACTTGGAACGACAGGTAGATACCGCATATAGGTATGTATAGTGGACTCATAGGGAACAACTTTGGGTTTTAAGGAGTTTGGATGCACAAGCAGTATTCCCGCTTAGTACAGGTGAAGGCTAGCAAAAGACCGGAAGCTTAATTAATCGAGAGAGCGACAACAAATGTAGAAGCATGCATTAAAATTAATTCACACCGAGTACAAGCATGAGTAGGATATAATCCACCATGAACATAAATATCGTGAAGGCTATGTTGATTTGATTCAACTACATGCGTGAACATGTGCCAAGTCGAGTCACTTAATTCATTCAAAGGAGGATACCATCACATCATAATCATTCTAATAGCAATGTTGGCACGCAAGGTGAACCATTATAAATCATAGCTAATCAAGCATGGCACAAGTAACTATAATCTCTAAATGTCATTGCAAATATGTTTACTTCATAATAGCTGACTCAGGAACGATGAACTCATCATATTTACAAAAACAAGAGAGGTCGAGTTCATACCAGCTTTTCTCATCCCAATAAGTCCATCATATATCGTCATTATTGCCTTTCACCGCATTTAACGAACGATGTGTATAATAATAAGAGTGCACGTGCATTGGACTAAGCTGAATCTGCAAGCATTCAACTCAAGAGAGAAGACAAGTAATATGGGCTCTAAATTAAATAAACAATCATGCATATAAGAGCCACTAAGCATTTTCAATATGGTCTTCTCGAATTTCAAAGGAAAGAAAAGAAAATAAAACTATTTACACGGGAAAGCTCCCAACAAGTAAAAGAAGAACTATAAATCTTTTTGGGTTTTCATTTTAATTCTACTACAGGCAAGGAAATTAAACTAACTAATTTTTTTGGTTTTTCTTAAAGTTTAACAAACACACAAAAAGAAAACTAGAAAAAAAGAAATTCAAACTAGCATGGATAATACAATGAAAGAGTATGAGCACCAACGACTAGTGTGTGAACATGAATGTAAAGTCGGTGAGAAATACGTACTCCCCCAAGCTTAGGCTTTTGACCTAAGTTGGTCTAGTACCAGGGACCGCCTGGTTGATATCCATAAGTGAAACCGGGGTTGTACTGAGATGCAGCGGCAACCGCCTCCTGAGCTGCAGCGTGTTGGCGAGCTGCCTCCACTCCCCTCTCGTATTCAGTTGCTTCTTCCCTGGTGACAACATATCTTCCTTTTTGCCTGATAATCAAAAAGGTAGGGAGCAGGAAGAGTAACAGGGACGACGCTAAGGCCTGTCATAGATTAGTCGATAATGGAGGAATTGATCATTCCTCTCAAGAAAATGATGATCAAACATAGCTTCTTTATCCAAATAAACAGGAGGTACAATCGTATCCCCCTCTCGTGGAGCTATATTAAGAAAATTAGCCACACGGGTTGCATAAATTCCTCCAAAGAAATCTCCCCTTCTACTATTGTTCTGCAACCTACGTGCAACTATTGCCCCCAAGTTATAACCTTTGTAACCTGACACAGCACTCTTGAGGACACAAAGATCAGGTGCACACATGTGACATACCTCGTCCTTACCGTTAATGCATCTACCAATAAAGAGAGCAAAGTAATGTATAGCAGGAAAATGAATGCTCCCTATGGTAGCTTGTGTTACGTCCCTAGATTCTTCCACAAAAATAATAGCAAGAAAATCTCTAAATTCAGATTTGGGAGGATCATTAATATTACCCCACTGTGGGAGTTTGCAAGCAGTTGTGAAATCCTCTAAATCCATGGTATAAGACGTATCATAAATATCAAACATGACACTAGGAGAATTACGCGCAGAAATATATTCAAACCTCCGCACAAAGGAATCGGTCAATTGATAATATTGAGGGCACTTATCTTGTAAGAAGTCATCCAGCTCGGCATTACGCACATACGCGTCAAATTCTTCCTTGAAGCCCGCTTCGACCATAAAGTCATCGGATGGCCACTCACAAGCCCGTACATTTGCGTACCTCGGCAATTTAATATCTTGTTCACGTATAGCAATCCTTGGCCCTTTCTTTGCCGAGGAACCTCCCAAGGAGCTGGATGACCCGCCCCCGACGCCCGAGAAGGGCCGGCTGGGCTGCAGCCGCTCCCGGGGTATGCGGAGGAGGTTGAAGGCCTCAACTGAGAGCACGCTGAGGCCTGCGCCGCCGTTGATGAGAGTCCTGGTGACAGCCACCTGGCAGATGGTGGGGGTGCACAAAGATGGGGGCGCACCAGCAGCCGAGTTGGAGGGGTGGTCCTCCGAGCTGAAGGCCAGCCTGGCCTGTGGCTCCGACCGGCCCGGGGGAGCCCCCTGCCGCGTGGAGGCGGCGCCGACCCGGTGGATGAACGGCTTGACGTGGTGACCGGAGGGCGGCGCCTGCGGGCCGCCCAGGAGGGCCGCGACGACCGGGGAGGCTAGCGCGGCGTGGTGGGCCAGGAAGAAGCCGCGCGGCTCTTCCCAAGAGGCCACGGAGGGATGCTGGGATGATGCTTGCTGCTCGTTTCGCCGGGCCGGTGGCGGCGCTGACGGCAGGTGACGGGAACGACGAGGGCGCCCGACGGGAGCTGCTCGGGCGACGCTGAAGCGAGGGCGGCTCGGCGCTCGGCGCGAGCCCGACGAGCGTCAGACATGGATGCGACGGTCGGAGAAGAACATGGCGACGGAAGATGAATTCTGGCGCACCCCTACCTGGCGCGCCAAATGTCGGATTTCGGGTTCCGGCAGACCCTTGAGGTTCGAACACTGGGGTGCGCGCGGAGATTTCGCCCTCTACCTACCTGCTCCTCGCCGCCTCGCTAAGATCTAAACTACGAAAGGAACAACACAAGAGACACAGAGTTTATATCGTTCGTGCCACCATTGTGGTGTAATACCCTACCCAAAGTGTGGTGTGGTGGATTGCCTCTTGGGCTGATGATGAACAATACAAGGAAGAACAGCCTCGCGAGGGTCTGTTCTTGGCTGGGACGATGAACTGCTAGGAGGAGTTCAGTCGCTCTATCTACTGGTTTCTTGGTGAGGATCCAGTGCCTCTACCCTGGGGGTGGCTAGTCCTATTTATAGGCAAAGGCCCTGGGCCTCTTCCCAAATATTGAGCGGGAAGGGCGCCAACAATTGGCCATTTTGAAGGGTAACAGCGGGTACACTTATCCCGACTAAAGTTGGTCCTCGCTTGTCAAAGGCTGTGGTGACGCTCGCTTGGGCTCCACAATGACATCCTTCGCCGTTGGGCTGGTCTTGGTCTTGTTGCACCGAAATGGATACCTTTGCTTGATGCTCGCCGCGCTTGCTCCTTTGCCCCAAAGAGGAAAGGAGGACACTGGGCTGGGCGCCTGACCGGGCGCTCTTGGTCGTCATGGCTTGCGTCATGGGCACCTCGCGAGGTACCCCGCCTTGATCTCTCCGCCTCCTCGTGAGCCAGCCTGATGAGGCCATGCATGAGGAAGCTCCTTGTCGTCCACCCCGCGAGGCTTGGTCCCCTCACGAGGGTCTTGAGCTTGTGTTGATGAAGATGGGCCGTGCTGGGCCCCCTTTGAGCCACGCTGCAGGCCGCAGACAGGCAAGTCTGGGGACCCCCGTTCCCAGAACGCCGACAAAAAGCATGATGCAAAATGGACGTATCAACTCCGCCAAGCTTATACCTCGCTTGTCCTCAAGCAAAAGCCAATTTCGAAAAATATGTCCACATGTTTAGAGATAGAGGTGTCGATAAAATAAAATACGGACATGAGGGCATCATGATCATCTTTAGAACAACAACATATATTGTCATATGATTTCTTATGCTAAAGTAACAATTCATTCACAAGGTAAAGTATGAATTGAAACTTCATTGAAAACTAACAAACTATGATCTCAGTCATTGAAGCAATTGCAATTTATCATAACATTGAAAGAGTCAATATAAGAGCTTTTCAAAGAAGTCCACATATTCAACTATCATTTAGTCTTTCCCAATTGCAAACACTCACGCGATACTTATGGGTACAAAGTTTCAATCGGACACAGAGAAAGATAGGGGCTTGTAGTTTCGCCTCGCAAACCTTTTACCTCAAGGGTAATGTCAACAATAATACTTGAAAGGATCATGAAGAGGTGTCTAGAGGGGGGCGGGGGTGATTAGACACTAAGTGAAAAAGTTGCAGTTTTTAATCTCTTTAAGTTTAAATGGAGTTTTGGCGCAAGTTTAACATTCACAATACATAACAAGCAAGCATGCAAAGAGTATATGAGAAGTGGAAAGTAAAGCATGCAACTTGCAACAATGTAAAGGGATGGGATTGGAGTGTGCAAAAGCAATTGGAGACACAGATGTTTTTGTCATGGTTTCGATAGGAGGTGCTATCGTACATCCACGTTGATGGAGACTTCAACCCACGAAGGGTAGCAGCTGCATGAGTCCACGGAGGGCTCCACCCACGAATGGTCCACGAAGAAGCAACCTTGTCTATCCCACCACGACCGTCGCCCACGAAGGACTTGCCTCACTAGGGTAGATCTTCACAAAGTAGGCGATCTCCTTGCCCTTACAAACTCCTTGGTTCAACTCCACAATCTTGTCGGAGGCTCCCAAGTGACACCTACCCAATCTAGGAGACACCACTCTCCAAGAAGTAACAAATGGTGTGTTGATGATGAACTCCTTGCTCTTGTGCTTCAAATGATAGTCTCCCCAACACTCAACTCTCTCTCACAGGATTTGGATTTGGTGGAAAGAAGATTTGAGTGGAAAGCAACTTGGGGAAGGCTAGAGATCAAGATTCATGTGGTAGGAATGGAATATCTTGGTCTCAACACATGAGTAGGTGGTTCTCTCTCAGAAAATGAATGCTGGAAGTGTAGGCACGTTCTGATGGCTCTCTCCACAAATGAAGAGTGGGTGGAGGGGGTATATATAGCCTCCACACAAAATCTAATCGTTACACACAACTTACCAATCTCGGTGGGACCGAATCGTCAAACTCGGTCGGACCGATTTAGCAAATAATGCGACCGTTAGGATTTTCGGTGGGACCGATATGGTTAGGGTTAGGGCATAACGTAATCTCGGTGAGACCGATTACACAAACTCGGTGGGACTGATTTTGGTAATAAGCTAACCAGAGAGTTGGTCAGGCAAACTCGGTGGGACCGATTCGCTTATCTCGGTTGGACCGAAATGTTACGAAGAGGAACAGAGAGTTTGCATTCCAATCTCGGTAGGACCAATTAGAAAAACTCGGTGGGACCGATTTTGGTAATGGATACATACAGAGAGATTACAATCCTATCTCGGTGAGACCGAGATCCCTATCGGTGAGAGCGATTTGATTAGGGTTTGTGGCAGTGGCTATGACATCTGAACTCGGTGGCGCCGAATAGAAAGAATCGGTAGAGCCGAGTTGGACTTTTGGTTTGGGTCATATGTGGATGTGAGAAAGTAGTTGAGGGATTTGGAGCATATCACTAAGCACTTTGAGCAAGCAAGCCATTAGACAACACCTCATCCCCTCTTGATAGTATTGGCTTTTCCTATAGACTCAATGTGATCTTGAATCACTAAAATAGAAAGTG
The DNA here is from genome assembly GCA_021605145.1 of Aegilops bicornis. Classification (NCBI taxonomy): domain Eukaryota; kingdom Viridiplantae; phylum Streptophyta; class Magnoliopsida; order Poales; family Poaceae; genus Aegilops; species Aegilops bicornis. The sequence goes on along the minus strand of CM038671.1, from coordinate 191,040,161 downwards.
TAGTGTCTTGTGCTTGGAGTTTGAGCCAATCCTTTGTCCTTAGCATCTTGAAGGGGTTCCACATCCTCTAGTCCATGCCACTCCATTGTTGAACTTATCTGAAACATACTAGGTAAAATATTAGTCCAACAAGAGATATGTTGACATTAATTACCAAAATCACCCAGGGAGCACTTGTGCTTCAAGCTCCCCATTTTTGGTAATTGATGACAACATACATCAAAGCTTTAGATAAAGATATAGAGAATAATAGGTAAAGCTTTGGAAAGACATGTAACATGCATAGGCTCCCCCTACATGTAAGCAGTCATGTAAATATGGAATATAGGAGAATGTGAATGCATAAGCATGACAGAGTAAGCAATGTGTTACATGTATCTTGGCTACATGCATCAGAGCAAAATATGTGAATATGGGAAATGTGCCTTCATGCTCATGAGTCCTTCTTGCAAACAGTATGCACATCAGCAAGAGATCCTCATACACATGACTGTGATGCATATACTTACCTTGTGGTCTTGAGTTGGCTTAGAATGGAATGAACCTGCGTAAACAAGGTTAGATAACACAGATGCACCTACTAGCCAATGCAAACAAAAGAAACCACAAAAGAACCAAGACTGGGATGACATGTAGAGTGAGTACTAAGTACCACATTGAACATAGACATGTCCCCAAAGGTAAAGATGTGAAATGATTTTAAGGATTTCCTTCCCTTAGATGTCTTGCTCCCCCTGAATCTAGCATGGGATACTGGGAGAAGATAGGGAACAGAAAATCAGAGTTCAACGAAAAGAGACAGAGCTAATGCAAACAAACAAATATGAACATGTCTTTCCCCTTTTGAAGACATGTGACTTCTCTCCTCTTGAACACCAAGAATCTGGGGTCCTCTCTCCCCTTGAGTATGCTCTCCCCTTATAGATATGATTAAGCTTTGATGTGATATCTCTCTCCCCCTTTGACATCAATTTCCAAGAAGGGTTCTTCTGGATATTTGTTACAAATGGGTTTGGTCCTTGAGTCACAGAGCAAAGCAAAGAAGTCGAATGTGATCTTTGGTAGAGGACAAGAATCATTGAGTGGATCTGGATCAAAAAATAATGCAGGAACAAGTGGCAAGCTGTCTTTCCTGTAGTGAAATCGGTGCCACCGAGTTGTGTGCTTCGGTTGCACGAAAAAAATTTGGTGGGACCGAAGGCATCAGACCGGTGAGATCGAGTTCATCGCAGAGAAAACGCTTGTCACCTCAGCTCACTAGACAAGTAAGATCTCACAAGGATTTGCAAGGAATTAACTGAAAGATTTGCAATGAATTGGATGCAGGGAATGCAAAACAAAAAGAAACAGAAAAAAAATCTAGATGAAGTTTTTTGAAACAAATATGCATGAGAAAAAAAATGCAAGAGCACAGAAAAGAACACAAGAAAACTTCATCTAGAATTGGTCGGTGACAAAGTCACCTATGTTAGAGTATATTGACTTAGGAGTCAAGTGAGATCACTTGATCATAGGTCATACTCATCGTTTAAGCTCAAAATGGGGTTACCATTTTCGCTTACATCTTGATGTATTCACATCTTGTTGAGTTGCTTTGACTCATGACTTGGAGTAAAGCTTCTCTAAGATGGAATAACATACCTTGGGTGGTGGTGTTGATCGTGATCATGTAGTTGAACTTATGTGGGTTGCTCAAGGTTGATGTAGCTCATCAAGAGTTGGGAGCACCACTTTGGAATTTGAGTTCATCTACCTACATGGGTTAGTTTTTTTGCAAGGAAGAGCACTTGTGTATCCAAAATGACAATCATGGATCTCAATAACAAATTTGTCAAAGGATATGTTTGAATGGTTTCGTGCTTCCTTGTCTTCAACCACCATTGTGTAGATACTTGGTGATGTAGAGATTGCTCAAGATGTGAGTGAGTTGCAATTTCATAGATTTAGATTCATCCAAGTACCTACACGGGTTAGATAACATGCAAGGTGCAAATATATCCAAGACATAAGATTATCATCATAAGAGAAATATCAAGGATTAGTCATAGGCTCATGTCTTGCATGTATCAAATGGAGTTCCTACTCCAAGTTTGAAGAACCAATGATGTTCAATTCACCTCTTAACCTGCAAAACACTTTCTCATCAAGTGGTTTAGTGAAAATATCCGCTAATTGCTTATCGGTGCGAACATGTTTAAGATTAATGTCCCCTTTGGCAACATGATCTCGAATGAAATGATGACAAACTTCAATATGCTTAGTTCGAGAGTGTTGCACGGGATTGTGAGCAATCTTGATAGCACTTTCATTGTCACAAAAGCAATGGAACATGTTTCACATATATCCCATAATCTTTAAGAGTTTGGGTCATCCAAAGTAATTGAGCACAACATGAACCAATGTAATGTATTCCGCTTCAAATGTGGATAAGGATACCGAGTTTTGTTTCTTGGAAGACCAAGACACAAGAGATCTACCAAGAAATTGACAAGTACCCGAAGTGGACTTTTTATCAACCTTGTCACCGGCATAGTCCGAGTCGGAGTAGCCAACAAGATTAAAAGAGGCCCTCTTTGGATACCAAATGCCAAAATTTGGTGTGTGAATTAAGTATCTCACTATCCTTTTCACGGCCTTAAGATGACATTCTTTAGGAGCGGCTTGATATCATGCACACATGCACACACTTAGCATAATATTGGGACGTGAAGCACATAGATATAACAATGAACCAATCATAGAGCGATAAACCTTTTGATCAACTGGTTCACCATCTTTGGTCAAATCAAGATGTCCACTAGTAGGCATGGGTGTAGTCATACCTTTGCATTCTTGCATATTGAACTTCTTGAATAAGTCCTTGGTGTACTTTGTTTGAGAGACAAAGGTACCTTCCTTAGTTTGCTTGATTTGCAAACCGAGAAAGAACTTGAGTTCACTCATCATAGACATCTCAAACTTATCTGACATTAGCTTTCCAAACTTCTCACTAAAGTGATGGTTAGTTGAACCAAATATAATATCATCAACATAGATTTGGCACACAAATAGTTCTCCATTAACCTTTTAGTAAAAAGAGTAGAATCAATTTTTCCAATTTCAAAGCCTTTTTCAATAAGGAACTTGGTCAAGCATTTATACCATGCTCTAGGAGCTTGTTTAAGACCGTAAAGAGCTTTGTGAAGTTTGTAAACATGATTAGGTTTCTTAGGATTGACAAAGTCGGGAGGTTTCTTAACATAAACTTCCTCCTCTATTTCACCATTTAGAAAATCAATTTTAATGTCCATTTGGTACAAGGTGATATCATGGTGATTAGCATAGGGAAGTAAGATGCGAATGGACTCAAGTCTAGCAACGGGGGCATATGTCTCACCATAGTCCATACCTTCGACTTGAGTGTAGCCTTGGGCGACATTTAGACGTGCTTTGTTGTAACTACTTGTCCATCTTCATCTTGCTTGTTGCAAAACACCCATTTGGTACCGATGATGTTGTGGTTGTTGTCGGGCTTCTCAACCAATGTCCAAACTTGATTTCTCTCAAAGTTGTGTAGCTCTTCATGCATGGCGTTTATCCAATCCGGATCTTCCAATGCTTCTTCAACCTTCATAGGTTCAATGCTAGAGATGAATGAATAGTGTTCCCAAAAGTTATCTAAACGAGTTTTAGAGCGAGTGATTCTCCCGGTTTGGATATCATTGTAGATTTTCTCGATGGGATGGTCTTTATCAACTCTTGCTCGAACTCGTGAAAGCTTTTGCTTGGATCTAGGTGGAACATCTTCTTCATCTTGTTCTTCTTGTTGGCCTTCTTCATTGTTGACGTTGTCGTTCTCTTGTCGCGGTGGAGAAGGAGGTTGTTGGCGTTCATCTTGGTGTACTTCCTCGTTTTCTTCATCTTGGTGTGTCCCACTTGTGGATGCTTCCGTATCAACTCTTGGTTCACCTTGTCGTGAGGTGGAAGCTTCCACTTGCACGGACGAGGTACTCTCCTTCACCTCCGTTGGACGAATCTTGTCAATAGACGAGTCTTGGATTTCTTCCTAAGGGTCTTTGTCTCCTACATCAATTGGCAATTGCTCTACTTGTGAGCCGTTAGATTCATCAAACTTCACATCTACCGTCTCTTCAACCTTTCGGGTGAAATTGTTGTAGACACGGTAAGTGTGAGAGTTTGAGCCATAACCAAGTAGGAAACCTTCATGAGACTTAGGAGCAGATTTAGAACGACGATGCTTATCAAGAATATAGCACTTTGAGCCAAATACTTGAAAGTATCCAACTTGGGGTTTGTTATCGGTGAGGAGCTCGTATGCCGTCTTGCCGAGTAGCTTGTGAAGATACAAGTGATTTGTTGCGTGACAAGCTGTCTCAACCGCTTCCGCCCAAAAGTGCTTCGCTGCCTTGTACTCATCAAGCATCGTTCTCGCCATTTCGATGAGCGTCCGGTTCTTCCTCTCAACAACTCCATTTTGTTGAGGTGTGTACGTAGCCGAGAACTCATGTGAAATCCCTTCTTCGTCAAGAAAGGTGTCCACATTTGCGTTCTTGAACTCCATTTCGTTGTCGCTGCGGACCTTCTTGATCGTCACTTCAAATTGATTTTAGGCCTTCCTAGCGAAGTTTTTGAAGATCTTTTGGACCTTCGATTTATCATCGAGAAAGAACACCCACGTAAAGCTTGAAAAATCATCAAATATAACTAGACCAAAAGAATTTCCATCGAGGCTTTTGTAGGCGTTGGGACCAAAAAGATCCATGTGAAGTAGCTCGAGTGGCCTCCTTGTGGTCATGATGTTCTTCACGGGATGCCTTCCTCCAACCTGTTTACCTGCTTGACAAGCGCTGCATAGTCTATCCTTTCAAATATGACATCGTTAACGCCAAGGATATGATTTCCTTTAATAAGCTTGTCAAGGTTTTGCATGCCCATATGACCTAATCGTATATGCCACAACCATCCTTTAGAGGATTTAGCAATAAAGCAAGTTCTAGGTTGAGCCTTTTTTAGTGAAATCAACAATGTAAAGATCACCTCTACGTATATCGGTAAAGACCATTTTATGATTATCTCTATGAAACACTTGGCAATCTACTTCAGTGAATAGAACATTGAAACCAAAATCAGCAAGTCTAGATACTGAAAGTAAATTGTAGCCAAGAGATTCAACGAGCATGACATTTTGAATGGAGCTATCATGTGAGATGGCCACCTTACCGAGGCCAACCACCTTACCCTTTGAGTTATCACCAAAAGTGACATACTTTTGAGGGCCGTTGTTTTCAGCAAGCTCACGAAACATATCTTTATCTCCGGTCATGTGATCGGTACATCCACTGTCAAGAACCCATTCCTTTCCTCCTGCCATATATCCCCGAAGATTTGCCATAAGACCAAAGTGTCTCATTGCATCATTAAGATCAAGGTCACTATCATCATCCTCATCATAGTATACATGTTCAACATCGTCATGTGGTGGATCAATCCCTAGAGAGGGTGATTCATTAGAGTGAGTTTGACAATGATCTTCTTTATGAATTTTAATAGCTTCGGAAATAATATCACTAATAATTCCAACATCTCCTTTGGCACGCATAAGGTTTGTAAGCTCAAATAGACAATCACCAAACATAGGATCATTGGAATTCATCTTACTCAAGGCAATAGACTTATGGAGAATTTCATCTAGATTTTTCAAGGAATAATTTGGAAAACGATCCTCAAGAAATTTCCATATAGTGTAGGCACACTCAAGAGTAGGCAAACTTCCAATCAAGTTTCTAGGCAAGCCTCTAGTGATAAGATTAACAGTTCTAAGATTGCGAATCATGTCAATTGACTCATCAAGGGTGGGATGCATAGGATCAACATGAGGTGCACAAGGGCTAGCAATGTACTTGTTCAAATGATATTCATTGAAAATCACAAGCATCTCATTTTTCCACTCATGAAAGTACTCCTGATCAAGTATAGGCACTCTATGTCTAAGAATCCCCAAAGTAGACTCATCCGTCTTCCTCCAATGATGTTTAAACCAAAGCAATGGAGACAAACGCTCTAATACCAATTGAAAGGATCGAGAAATAGGTGTCTAGAGGGGGGTGATTAGACACTAAGTGAAAAAGTTGCAGTTTTTAATCTCTTTAAGTTTAATCGGAGTTTTGGCACAAGTTTAACATTCACAATACATAACAAGCAAGCATGCAAAGAGTATATGAGCAGCGGAAAGTAAAGCATGCAACTTGTAAGAATGTAAAGGGATGGGATTGGAGTGTGCAAGCGCAATTGGAGACATGGATGTTTTTGTCGTGGTTCCGATAGGTGGTGCTATCGTACATCCACGTTGATGGAGACTTCAACCCACGAAGGGTAACGCCACATGAGTCCACGGAGGGCTCCACCCACGAAGGGTCCACGAAGAAGCAACCTTGTCTATCCCACCATGGCCGTAGCCCACGAAGGACTTGCCTCACTAGGGTAGATCTTCACGAAGTAGGCGATCTCCATGCCCTTACAAACTCCTTGGTTAAACTCCACAATCTTGTCGGAGGCTCCCAAGTGACATCTACCCAATCTAGGAGACACCACTCTCCAAGAAGTAACAAATGGTGTGTTGATGATGAACTCCTAGTCTCCCCAACACTCAACTCTCTCTCACAGGATTTGGATTTGGTGGAAAGAAGATTTGAGTGGAAGCAACTTGGGGAAGGCTAGAGATCAAGATTCATGTGGTAGGAATGGAATATCTTGGTCTCAACACATGAGTAGGTGGTTCTCTCTCAGAAAATGAATGTTGGAAGTGTAGGCACATTCTGATGGCTCTCTCCACGAATAAAGAGTGGGTGGAGGGGGTATATATAGCCTCCACACAAAATCTAACCGTTACACACAACTTACCAATCTCGGTGGGACCGAATCGTCAAACTCGGTCGGACTGATTTAGCAAATAATGTGACTGTTAGGATTTTTGGTGGGACCGAGATACAACTCGGTGGGACCGATATGGTTAGGGTTAGGGCATAACGTAATCTCGATGAGACCGATTACACAAACTCGGTGGGACCGATTTTGGTAATAAGATAACCAGAGAGTTGGTCAGGCAAACTCGGTGGGACCAATTCGCTCATCTCGGTTGGACCGAAATGTTACAAAGAGGAACAGAGAGTTTGCATTCCAATCTCGGTAGGACCGATTACACAAACTCGGTGGGACCGATTTTGGTAATGGATACATACAGAGAGATTACAATCCCATCTCGGTGAGACCGAGATCCCTATCGGTGAGACCGATTTGATTAGGGTTTGTGGCAGTGGCTATGACATCTGAACTCGGTGGCTCCGGATAGAAGGAATCGGTAGGGCCGAGTTGGACTTTTGGTTTGGGTCATATGTGGATGTGTGAAAGTAGTTGAGGGCTTTGGAGCATATCACTAAGCACTTTGAGCAAGCAAGCCATTAGACAACACCTCATCCCCTCTTGATAGTATTTGCTTTTCCTATAGACTCAATGTGATCTTGGATCACTAAAATAGAAAGTGTAGAGTCTTGTGCTTGGAGCTCGAGCTAATCCTTTGTCCTTAGCATCTTGAAGGGGTTCCACATCCTCTAGTCCATGCCACTCCATTGTTGAACTTATCTGAAACATACTAGGTAAAAGTATTAGTCCAACAAGAGATATGTTGACATTAATTACCAAAATCACCCAGGGAGCACTTGTGCTTTCAATACTTTATGAAAACCTACATCCGAGTGGATATATATATTCGAATCTCTCCAACACTTAGTGCTTGCCAAAGGATAAAGTGTAAAAAGGAAAGGTGAAGATCACCATGACTCTTGTATGAGGGTAGAAGTTAAAAATAAAAGATAGTCCCTTAGCAGAGGGAAGCAGAGGTTGTCATATGCTTATATGGTTGGATGCACAAAATCTTAATGTAAAAGAATGTCACTTTATATTGCCGCTTGTGATAAAGAACTTTATTATGCAGTCCGTCGCTTTTATTTCTTCCATATCACAAGTTCGTATAAAGCTTATTTTCTTCACACTAATAGATCATACATATTTAGAGAGCAATTTTTATTGCTTGCATGATGACAAATTACTTGAAGGATCTTAGTCAATCCATAAGTAGGTATGGTGGACTCTCATGGAAAAACTGGGTTTAGAGATGTTTGGAAGCACAAGTAGTATCTCTACTTGGTGCAAAGAATTTGGCTAGCATGAGAGGGAAAGGCAAGCTCAACATGTTGGATTATCCATGACAATATAACTTCTATTCGGATATAAGAAAGCACACTACAAAAAAATACAATTCCGTGATGATACGTGTTTGTCACAGTAGGTCGCGTTTATTGTCGTGCATGTATATCCATGACGATTTTATGACAGAATCAAGATAGGCATACTTGTGCTGTCGAGTGTTCCATGAGATTACCAAAATTATCATCACGGAATTGTCCACTTCCATGACGATAAATCGCGCTCACAGAAGTGCTTTCGTCAAGGGTGACCGACACGTGGCATCCACCATAACGGAACGATGTTAAGCTATCGGGTCGGGTTTTGGATCCGATAACCCGTTAACAGCCCCGACCAATGGGGATTTTCCACGTGTAAAATCATCATTGGCTGGAGGAAACACGTGTCGGCTCATCGTTGGGATAGATGTCATCCACTCATTGGACAGAAGGCGCCTATGATACGTCGACACGTGGCACGGCCCAACAGAGGCCCATTCCTGTGAAAAGGCCGGCCTGTTTGACTTGGTCAAAAGGTGGCGGGCCGGCCCATGGACATGTTAACGGCCTATTCGCATATAGCCCATTTACAGCCCGCTAACCCAAGGCCCGTTATGCCCTATCCGAATTAGGCCCAATAGCGTCATCTGGGCCATCCAATATGATTCCAGTCTGTTTTCACTTCTGGCCCATGTATGGCCCATGACGTCTTTCGGCCCATATGAGGCCCTTTGTAACTCTTGGCCTATTAACAGCCCATGGTGAAACTGGCCCGTAATGAACAGTGTATCACTTTACACCCATTAACGGCCCGTGGTGAAATCGGCTCAGTAATGAACAAAGGTATCACTTTATACCCATTAACGGCCCGTTATTCCATTGGGCCGCTTCCAGCCCATGTTATCTTTTGGCCTTCTCGAGCCCATTTATTCTTGGGCTCATTTCAAGATTCGCTTACTTATGGCCCATTATCGCTATTTTCTGCTTTTGGGCCAAATTCAGCCCGTGGTTACAGTCGGCCCGTTTGTGGTCCGGTAATATGTTGGGCCGTTTTCATGGCGTCATCAAATACGGCCTATTAACGATGGCCCGTTATGGTCGGCCCATGAATGGACGATTCCAATTCTAGCCCGTTTACGGCCATAATGCAGTCTGTTTGGCCCATGTTTGGCCAATCGATCATACGGCCCGTATAAGGCCCATTGATGATACGGCCCGAAGAAGGCCCATTGTTTCTAAGGCCTGTAGAAGGCCCATTGTTTCTACGGCCCGTAGAAGGCCCATTGTTTCTACGGCCCATAGAAGGCCCATCGCTTTCTACAAATCCGTAGGGAGGCCCAAAGTGTCACTACAAAATATTAGCCCATGGTTATTGCGGCCTAGTTTTAAAAATAGGTTATTGCAGCCACTAGCAAACCGCGAAAAGAACTGCAATGACTACAAGCAAACAAATAAACAAGACAACAAGGAAATAAATAAGCAAGCAACTAACGCTAGGCTATCACGGCTATTACACATATTACATCCTTTGGGCATCAAATTTCGCCACCGGTGCAAATATAGGGAACAAAGCAACATATCATATACATCGGTTGTCAAAGTTGGCATCAGCGCAAATAAACGCCGCAAAGAAACAAATCCGTAATCTGAAACCGCTTGTAAGATCTCAAGAAACAATATCCTGGGTACCCATAATGTCGGCAAGATGCTTAGCAAGCTTATTAACTTTCTCTTGTTTTGCGCTTAAATCCTCCAGTAACTTGTCGTTGCACCGTGAAATATGCATCTGAATTCTGCAGGACTTCCTCACCCTTTAGCTTCCTGTCGCAAGACATCTCGATCGATGTCTTCCAACTTGAAGTTGAGACTCAAGAAGAAGAACTGATTCAGCAATGAAGTTCAAGAGCTTGTGCTGCAGAGTGGCCAAGAACTTCGAACACTACATCAAGACAAGACTTTTGGGTTCTCTCACTGTCGTCAAGATAGTTTTTATTAGCTTTCTTGGAGACCAACAGGGATGTCTCACTATCTTGAACCTTATCTGCATTACTTCCTTTACCAATGGATAACGCGGTACTGTTCTCCAATATTTTCTCCGCATTCTAAAAGAGAAACAAGGAGACACATCACATGTTTACCATGTTGTATATGAAACTCCTTTTGGTAAAATGAGTTCAATAGTAAAGTGGACAGGATAACAGCATGAAACAAACATATATCTATGTACCATGGTCACTTTATGGTCTATATCATTCTAGTTTTTGTTGCCAAATCAAGATAGAGACACAGTTCAAATAATATTTGTTCAAGATAAGCAGAATAGACAGAATATAAGTGTGGGAAACTATAGAGCAACAACAACACTTGTAATGTGCATGACAAGAGAACATAACTGTTTATTCAATTGAAAAGGAAATCAACATAGAGCAGGTTACAACCGCAAACCAGTTAAAGAAACAGGTTTAAAACATACATTGCTATGCCATTGGAGTTTCAATTCCATCCTTCAAATTTGAAAATAGTTGGTATGAGTAAATACAAGAATGCAAGAGCAAAGGAGTATGAACCATAGCTACGTAAACTGACACGAGAACAAATCTTCTTCTCCTTTAAGCGTTGAGTTGGGATTTGAAGTGGTGGTCCTCGTGCTTTGGGCAATCGCAGCCCCTTACTAACTGCTTTCGTGTTTGGGTGCTCTGTGGTGGAGAGTCTTTGTGTCAACTGGAACTGGGTTACTATCTGCCGGGGTTGGGGTTAGAAGGTGTAGCTGGTTCTCTGTCCAACTGGGTAGGGGTACAATCACAGAGTCGTGGTTATGTGTGGTGGATCTGGTCCTTGGGCAAGTACAGCCATGGTTCTATCTGCATCAACCGGTAGCACTATCTTTTCTGAAGACCGTGTTGTTACTCCCTTAGATACCGCCATCACCCTCTCCAATTCAAATGGCTGATAAACAAGAAAAGTAATTGAAAGTATAGACATTGTATGATAGACAGGTGCAATGGATAGTGGGGAATAAAAGAGGGCATGAAATAATTCATATTTATGTTGTCTAACCAAACATGATAGGATGACACAATTTCACATTATGATGGCTAACTAAAAAGATGGAAATACATAGTTCAAAATATGAGACTATGTAAACAGGATGACATGATATAACTATATAATGTGTTTATTAAATAGGTTGGCATGCCATAATTCACATACGTTCACGGATAGAATGCCATAATTCAAAATATGATGACTCTAAACACTAAACAGGATGAGATGATATAACTATATGATGTCTTTATTAAATGGGTTTCCATGCCATAATTCAGATAGATGATGTGTATGTACTATGTAAACGTGATGGCATGATATAATTCAAATATATGATTTATATAGTAAGCAAGTAAGCAGATGGCAATCCATATATGATGTAAAAACTAAGCAATGCAAGACAACATGCATGACATGGGTAATATAACCCTGCCAAGTTTGAGCATACACCTCAGGGGGGAGATAGGACTGGTCATCAGTCTCTGAATCCTCCTCTGAGGAGCTCTCTGTAACCAGCAAGATGTCTGCTTTAGCAGGTAGCATTGTCTACTCTGAATACCTTGTTTTCGCTCCAGATACTTCCATCACCGCTTCAAATGGCTGATGCACAAGAAGAGTAGTTGAATATACAAACGTTGTCGACAAATGGAACACGTAATACAAAAAAATGATAGCATGATATAATTCACATACATGGTGATTGGCTAAACAACATGGCATTACATAATTCACATATATAATGCCTTTGCAACAAGATAGCATTGTATAATTCACATATATAATGTCTTGCAACAAGATGGCAATGCATAATTCACATATATGGTAATTAGACACGTGAGCAGGTGGCATTCACACAAAGCATGTCTAAACTAATCAAATGACATAGCAATGCAAGACACCATACGCACGATATGAGCAACATAACCCTGCCAAGATAGAGCATACACCTCGAGGGGGGGGGCAATAGGACTGGTCATCTATCTCCGAATCCTCCTCTGAGGAGCTATCCGTAACCAGCGAGATATGCACTTCGTCAGATAACATAGTTTGCTCTGAAGACCTTGTTTTCTCTACAGAATTTGCCATCACCGTGTCAAATGGCTGATGCACACATAGAGCAGTTGAATGTACCAACATTGCTGACAAATGTAATATGTAACGAAAAAAAAGGATGGCCTGATATAACTTACATATAAGATGACTGGCTAAGCAGGATGGCATTGCAAAATTCACATATATGATGCCTGGCTAAACAAGATGGCGTTGCATAATTCACATAAACGATGAATAAACTAAACAGATGGCATTCACACAAAGGATGTCTAAACTAAGCAGATGACAAATTTGATGTATAAAGTAAGCAATGCAAGACACCATATGCATGATATAACCAACATCAGCATGCCAAGTTAGAGCGAAAACCTCAGGGGGTAAATAGGAGTTGTCTTCTCCTTTTGAATCCCCCTTAGAACAGATATCTTCCTCTCGATTACAATCCGAAATGCGTGGAGGGGGGGCTGCCTTTGCGCCTACTCATACGTCCATTTTGCATCATGCTTTTATATCAATATTTATTGCATTATGGGCTATTATTACACATTATATCTCAATACTTATGGGTATTCTCTCTTATTTTACAAGGTTTACCATGAAGAGGGGGAATGCCGCACCGGAATTCGGCCGAAAAGGAGCAAACGTTGAAACCTATTCAGACAACTCCAAAAGACACGAGACTCCACGAAACAACTTTTTGGATTTATTAAGGAATTATGAGCAAAATAAATAGGCTGGGGCCCACACCTTGTCCAGAGACAGGAGGCGCGCCCCTAGGGCGCGCCTCATCTCCCGGGCCTCGGTGGGCCTCCGTCGTCCATCTTCTTCTATATGAAGGGTTTTGTCCTGGAAAAATTCGTGGGCAAGCTTATGAGACGAAACTCCGCCGCCACGAGGCGGAACCTTGGCGGAATCAATCTAGGGCTCTGGCGGAGTTGTTCTGCCGGGGACACTTCCCTTCGGGAGGGGGAAATCATCACCAACGTCATCACCAACGATCCTCTCATCGGGAGGAGGTCAATCTCCATCAACATCTTCACCAGCACCAACTCATCTCAAACCCTAGTTCATCTCTTGTATCCAATCTTGTATCCAAAACCACAAATTGGTACCTGTGGGTTGCTAGTAGTGTTGATTACTCCTTGTAGTTGATACTTATTGGTTTACTTGGTGGAAGATCATATGTTCAGATCCTTAATGCACATTATTACACCTCTGATGAACATGAATATGCTTTGTGAGTAGTTACGCTTTGTTCCCGAGGACATGGGTGAAGTCTTACTATTAGTAGTCATGTGAATTTGGTATTCGTTCGATATTTTGATGAGATGTATGTTGTCTCTCCTCTAGTGGTGTTATGTGAACGTCGACTACATGACACTTCACCATTATTTGGGCCTAGAGGAAGGCATAGGGAAGTAATAAGTAGATGATGGGTTGCTAGAGTGAGAGAAGCTTAAACCCTAGTTTATGCGTTGCTTCGTTAGGAGTTGATATGGACCCATATGTTTAATGTTGTGGTTAGGTTTACCTTAATACTCCTTTTTGTAGTTGAGGACGCTTGCAATAGGGGTTAATCATAAGTGGGATGCTTGTCCAAGCTAGGGCAGTACCCAAGTGCCGGTCCACCCACATATCAAATTATCAAAGTACCGAACGCGAATCTTATGAACGTGATGAAACTAGCTTGACGATAATTCCCAATGTGTCCTCGGGAGCTTCTTCCTTATTATTAGAATTTGTCCAGGCTTATCCTTTGCTACATAAAGGATTGGGAACTTTATTTACTTTTGCTCGTTACTATTTATCTTATCACAAAACTATCTATCACCTACTATTTCAGTGCTTGCAGAGAAAATCTTACTGAAAACCACTTATCATTTCCTTCTGCTCCTCGTTGGGTTCGACACTCTCACTTATCGAAAGGACTACGATAGATCCCCTACACTTGTGGGTCATCAAGACTCTTTTCCGGGCGCCGCTGTCGGGAGTGTAGCGCTTTTGGTGAGTGGAACTTGGTAAGGAAACATTTGTATAGTGTGCTGAAATTTTCTGTTACTTGTCCCTATGGAAACTAATCCTTTGAGTGGCTTGTTTGGGGTATCTTCACCCCAACCAGAAGAGCAAAGAGATGCTCCTCAACCTACTAAACTTTATGAAAATATTCACTTTGAGATTCCTTCGGGTATGATAGAAAAACTGCTAGCTAATCCTTTTGCAGGAGACGGAACTTTGCATCCCGACTTACACCTTATCTTTGTGGATGAAGTTTGTGGATTATTTAATCTTGCAGGTATTCCCGATGATGTTGTCAAAAGGAAGGTCTTCCCTTTATCTTTGCAGGGAAATGCAATGACATGGTATAGGCTATGTGATGATACGAGATCTTGGAATTATAAGCGATTGAAATTGGAATTTCACCAGAAGTTCTATCCTATGCATCTTGTTCATCGTGATCGTAATTACATATATAATTTCTGGCCTTGCGAAGGAGAAAGCATCGCTCAAGCTTGGGGGAGGCTTAAGTCAATGTTATATTCATGCCCCAATCATGAGCTCTCTCGGGAAATGATTATTCAGAATTTTTATGCTCGGCTTTCTCTTGATAATTGCAACTTGCTCGATACTTCCTATGCGGGTGCCTATATGCTGAAGACTATTGATTTCAAATAGGACTTATTGGAAAGAATTAAATGAAACTCTGAAGATTGGGGTTCCGACGATGGTAAGGAGTCAGATATGACACCTAAGTTTGATTGTGTTAAATCTTTTATGGATACCGATGCTTTCCGTGGATTTAGCTCTAAGTATGGACTTGACTCTGAGATAGTAGCTACTTTTTGTGAAACTTTTGCTGCTCATGTTGATCTCCCTAAAGAGAAGTGGTTTAAATATAATCCTCCTGTTGAAGTGAAAGTAGTTGCACCTATTACAGTCGAAGAAAAGACTATTACATATAGTTATCCTGTTATTCCTACTGCTTATGTCGAAAAACCTCCTTTTCCTGTTAGGATAAAAGATCATGTTAAAGCTTCGACTGTTGTTCATAAGAGTAATACTAGGACTTATACACCTCCTGAGCAAATTAATGTTGAACCTAGTATTGCTATGATTAAAGATCTCTTGGATGAAGACTTAGACGGGCATGTTATTTCTTTCGTGGGTGAAACTGCTAATATTGCTAGACCCGATACTAAGACACGTAGACCTGTTGTAGGCACGCCTGTTATTTCTATTAAAATAGGAGATCGTTGTTATCATGGCTTGTGTGATATGGGTGCTAGTGCTAATGCGATACCTTATGATCTTTATAAAGAAATTATGCACGACATTGCACCGGTTGAATTAGAAGATATTGATGTTACTATTAAGCTCGCTAATAGGGACACCATTATACCTATTGGGATTGTTAGAGATGTTGAAGTCTTGTGTGGGAATATTAAATACCCTGCTGATTTTCTTGTTCTTGGTTCCCCACAAGATGATTTTTGTCCCATTATTTTTGGTAGATCCTTCTTGAACACTGCTAGTGCTAAGATTGATTGTGAAAAGAATATTGTCACTTTTGGTTTAGATGGTATGTCTCATGAGTTTAATTTTGCTAAGTTTAGTAGACAACATCGTGAAAAGGAACCATCTAGTAAGGATGAGATTATTGGTCTTGCTTCCATTGCTGTTCCTCCAACTGATCCGTTAGAACAATATTTGCTAGACCATGAAAACGATATGTTTATGAAGGAAAGGGAAGAAATAGATGAAGTGTTCCTTAAACAAGAACCAATGCTAAAACATAATCTTCCTGTTGAAATTCTTGGGGATCCCCCTCCACCCAAGGGTGATCCCGTGTTTGAACTCAAACCATTACCTGATAATCTTATGTATGCTTATCTTGATGAAAAATAAATATATCCTCTTATTATTAGTGCTAACCTTTCAGAGAAAGAAGAAAAAATATTATTGAAAACTCTGAAGAAGCACCGAGCTGCTATTGGATATACCCTGGATGATCTCAAGGGCATTAGTCCCACATTATGTCAACACAAAATTTCAGTGGAGAAAGATGCCAAACCTGTTAGAGATCCTCAAAGACGATTGAATCCCAAAATGAAGGAAGTGGTGAGAAAGGAGATACTAAAACTCCTTGAGGCAGGTATTATTTATCCCGTTGCTGATAGTGAATGGGTAAGCCCTATCCATTGTGTCCCTAAAGAGGGAGGTATTACCGTTGTCCCTAATGATAAAGATGAATTGATCCCGCAAAGAATTATTATAGGTTATAGGATGGTAATTGATTTCCACAAGTTAAATAAAGCTACTAAGAAAGATCATTACCCTTTACCTTTTATTGATCAAATGCTAGAAAGGTTATCCAAACACACACATTTTTGCTTTCTAAATGGTTATTCTAGCTTCTCTCAGATACCTGTATCAGCGGGGGATCAATCTAAAACTACTTTTACTTGCCCTTTTGGTACTTTTGATTATAGACGTATGCCTTTTGGTTTATGTAATGCACCTGCTACCTTTCAAAGATGCATGATGGCTATATTTTCTGATTTTTGTGAAAAGATTTGTGAGGTATTCATGGATGACTTCTCCGTCTATGGATCCTCTTTTGATGATTGTTTGAGCAACCTTGATCGAGTTTTGTAGAGATGCAAAGACACTAGCCTCATCCTGAATTGGGAAAAGTGTCACTTTATGGTTAAATGAAGGCATTGTCTTGGGGCACAAGATCTCCGAGAGGGGTATTGAAGTTGATAAAGCCAAAGTTTATGCTATTGAAAAGATGCCATGTCCCAAGGACATAAAAGGTATAAGAAGTTTCCTTGGTCATGCCGGTTTTTATAGGAGGTTCATTAAGGACTTTTCTAAAATCTCTAGGCCTCTGACTAATTTATTGCAAAAAGATATTCCTTTTGTCTTTGATGATGATTGTGTAGAAGCATTTGAAACACTTAAGAAAGCTTTGATCACAGCACCTATTGTTCAGCCACCTGATTGGAATTTGCCTTTTGAAATTATGTGTGATGCTAGTGATTATGCTGTAGGTGCTGTTCTAGGGCAAAGAGTCGATAAGAAATTAAATGTTATCCATTATGCTAGTAAGACTCTTGATACAGCCCAGAGAAATTATGCCACCATTGAAAAAGAATTCTTAGCAGTTGTGTTTGCATGTGATAAGTTTAGACCTTATATTGTTGATTCCAAAGTTACTATTCATACTGATCATGCTGCTATTAAATATCTTATGGAAAAGAAAGATGCTAAGCCTAGACTCAGTAGATGGGTTCTCTTGCTCCAAGAATTTTACTTGCATATTATTGATAGATAGGGAGCTGAGAACCCCGTTGCAGACAACTTGTCTAGGTTAGAGAATGGTCTTGATGACCCACTGCCTATTAATGATAGTTTTCCTTATGAACAATTAGCGGTTGTCAATGCTTCTCATACTGCTCCATGGTATGCTAACTATGCTAATTACATTGTTGCTAAATATATACCGCCTAGTTTCACATACCAGCAAAAGAAAAAGTTCTTCTATGATTTAAGACATTACTTCTGGGATGATCCACACCTTTATAAAGAAGGAGTAGATGGTATTATTAGACGTTGTGTGCCTGAGCATGAACATGAACAAATCCTATGCAAGTGTCACTGAATCCTATGGAGGACACCACTGGAGATAGAATCGCACACAAGGTACTACAATCTGGTTTTTATTGGCCTACTCTTTTCAAAGATGCTCGTAAGTTTGTCGTATCTTGTGATGAATGTCAAAGAATAGGTAACATCAAGAGACGCCAAGAAATGCCTATGAATTATTCTCTTGTTATTGAACCGCTTTGATGTTTGGGGCTTTGATTATATGGGACCTTTTCCTGCCTCCAATGGTTATACACATATCTTAGTTGCTTTGTTGATTACGTTACTAAGTGGGTAGAAGCTATTCCAACTAGTAGTGCTGATCATAACACTTCTATTAAAATGCTTAAAGAAGTTATTATTCCGAGGTTTGGAGTCCCTAGATATCTTATGACTGATGGTGATTCACACTTTATTCATGGTGCTTCAGAAGATGCTTGCTAAGTATGATGTCAATCATAGAATTGCATCTCCTTATCACCCGTAGTCTAGTGGTCAAGTAGAGTTGAGCAATAGAGAGCTCAAATTAATTTTGCAAAAGACTATGAATAGATCTAGAAAGAATTGGTCCAAAAAACTTGATGATGCATTATGGGCCAAAAGAACTGCTGCATAAAAATCCTATGGGTATGTCTCCATATAAGATGGTTTATGGAAAAGCATGTCATTTACCTATTGAACTTGAACATAAAGCATATTGGGCTATTAAAGATCTCAATTATGACTTCAAACTTGCCGGTGAGAAAAGGTTATTTGATATTAGCTCACTTGATGAATGGAGAACCCAGGCTTATGAGAATGCCAAGCTCTTCAAATAAAAAGTCAAACGCTGGCATGATAAAAGGATACAAAAGCGTGAGTTTAACGTAGGAGATTATGTGTTATTTTTCAACTCCCGTTTAAGATTTTTTGCAGGAAAACTTCTCTCAAAATGGGAAGGTCCCTACGTTATCAAGGAGGTCTATCGTTCCGGTGCTATAAAATTAACAACTTCGAAGGCACAAATCCGAGGGTGGTTAATGGTCAAAGAATTAAACATTATATTTCAGGTAATCCTATCAATGTTGAAACCAATATTATTGAAACCATAACCCCAGAGGAATACATAAGAGACACTTTCCAGAACGTTCCAGACTACAAAAAGGCATAGGTACGTGGTACGGTAAGTAAACCGACTCCAAAACAACTCTTATGGCAATTTTCATCAGTTTTGGATTATTTAAGGATTTTAGGAAGAAATAAGTAGTCCGAAAGGGACATGAGGCTCCCACGAGAGAGGAGGGCACGCCCCCCTGTAGGGCGCGCCCCCCTGTCTCGTGGGCACCTCGCAGCCTCCTGACTCCGCTTTTCTTGTATGTTACGTATTTTGGTCGGTAAAAATTCATTATATATACTCCCGAAGGTTTTTGACCACCGTATCACACAAATATCCTCTGTTTTCGTTTCAAGCTATTTCTGTTTCAGATCTAGAGCATCATGTCGTCTTCAAGCGCTCCCAAGGACAAATTTTTCGAGAGGGTTATCAACCTCTATCTTGCGGAGGTGCTGCATCACCCTCAAACCATTGAGATGCGTGAGGGGGTGTTGCACATCCGCGATGTGGAAGGACCAAGGCGTACCGGGAGCATGGAGACAAAGCTCGAAGCCATGGAACAAGAAGTTTTCAAGTGTCAAGGGATGGTGGAGCGTGGAATCAACGCCAACCAGATGATGATCACGGAGTTCACCAACAACCACAAGCTGGATGCCAAAGACATTGGGGAGACCATCTTCAAGCTTCAAGAGAAAATCGAGCACCTCCAAGCCCAGATTTATGACCTGCAAAACCAGATCTGTGAGTATGAATATAGATTCAAGCGAATGAGTTTGGCTGCAGATTTAAGGATCCCGGAGACTCGATCATCCTTTTATGATGGAAAGCCTATGCCTTGGAAGATGGATGACAAGCCTACTCCATCAACAACTCCTACTTCACCACCTCCGAAGAAATAATCACATGGGTATGGGCACTCCCCTTGGCAACTGCCAAGCTTGGGGGAGGTGCCTCGGTATCGTATCACCATCACACTCCTATATTTACCACTTTATTTAGTTCGATCCTTTTAGTAGTATCTTGATCTATTAGTTCGAAGTTTTGATATCAAGTAGTTTTTGAGTTTTTCGTTGTGATCTCTTTTTGTAAGCGAGTCCGTGTGCTATCTATAATAAAGATTAGTGTTGAGTCAAGGGCGTTGCTATGTTGATATGATCTTGAGAAAGTAGAAAGAACAAAAGAGTTCATATTGATCTTATGGATAGTGATAACTTCACACATAGAAAGTATGAGGCATAAAAATTGTTGAGAGTTGATGAACGTATCATTGGTCATCGTTGCAATTAATAGGAAGTGATAAGGAAAGAGGGGTTCACATATAAATATATTATCTTGGACATCTTTTATGATTGTGAAGCACTCATTAAGTATGACATGCTAAAAGACTTGACGTTGGACAAGGAAGACAACGTAAAGGTTTATGTTTTCCGACATCTCAGTTAAAGTATATTGCCAGTGACCTTCTAAACATGTTGAGCTTGCCTTCCCCCCTCATGCTAGCCAAAACTCCTTGCACCAAGTAGAGATACTGCTTGTGCTTCCAAATATCCTTTAAACCCACTTTTGCCATGAGAGTCCACCATACCTACCTATGGATTGAGTGAGATCCTTCAAGTAAGTTGTCATCGGTGCAAGCAATAAAAATTGCTCTCTAAATATGCATGACTTATTAGTGCAGAGAAAATAAGCTTTGTACGAACTTGTTGTGGAAGTAATAAAAGCGACGGATTGCATAATAAAGGTCCACATACAAGTGGCAATATAAAGTGACGTTCTTTTGCATTAAGATTTTGTGTATCCAACCCTAAAAGCACGTGACAACCTCTGGTTCCCTCTGCGAAGGGCCTATCTTTTACTTTATGCTTTACCTTAATACTTGAGTCAAGGTGATCCTCACCTTTCCCTTTTTCATTTTATCCTTCGGCAAGCTCTTTGTGTTTGAAAGATCATGATATATATATCCAATTGGATGTAAGTTGGCATAGGCTATTATTGTTGACATTACCTAAAGGTGAATAAGTTGGGAGGCAACACAATAAGCCCCTATCTTTCTCAAAGGTCGGTGAAACTCTATAACCACAAGTATTGAGTGCGTGTTAACAATTATGGGAGACTACGAGATAGTTGAGTATGTGAGCTTGCTGAGAAGCTCTATTAGTGACTCTTTCTGATATTACAATAAATTGCAATTGCTTCAATGACTGAGATTATAGTTTGTTAGCTCCCAATGAAGTTTTTGAACCATACTTGACTTTGTTAATTGCTTATTACTTGAACATAGGAAATCATATGACAAAATCCGTATATGTTGCTGTTATTAGAATGTTCATGATGCCCTCATGTCTGTATTTTTATTTTTATCGACACCTCTATCTCTAAACATGTGGACATATTTTTCGATTTCGGTTTCCTCTTGACGACAAGCGAGGTCTAAGCTTGGGGGAGTTGATACGTCCATTTTGCATCATGCTTTTATATCAATATTTATTGCATTATGGGCTGTTATTACACATTATATCTCAATACTTATGGGTATTCTCTCTTATTTTACAAGGTTTACCATGAAGAGGGGGAATCTTGGTAATTTGGAATTCTGGTGGAAAAGGAGCAAACGTTGGAAACCTATTGCACAACTCCAAAAGACACGAGACTCCACGAAACAACTTTTTGGATTTATTAAGGAATTATGAGAAAAAGAAATAGGCCAGGGGGCCCACACCCTGTCCAGGAGATAGGAGGGCGCCCCCCCTAGGGGCGCGCCCCTATCTCCTGGGCCCCCTGGTGGGCCTCTGGCATCCATCTTCTGCTATATGAAGGGTTTTGTCTTGGAAAAATTCGTGGGCAAGCTTACGAGACGAAACTCCGCCGCCACGAGGGGGAACCTTGGCGGAATCAATCTAGGGCTCTGGCGGAGCTGTTCTGCCGGGGACACTTCCCTTTGGGAGGGGGAAATCATCACCAACGTCATCACCAACGATCCTCTCATCAGGAGGGGGTCAATCTCCATCAACATCTTCACCAGCACCAACTCATCTCAAACCCTAGTTCATCCCTTGTATCCAATCTTGTATCCAAAACCACAAATTGGTACCTGTGGGTTGCTAGTAGTGTTGATTACTCCTTGTAGTTGATACTTATTGGTTTACTTGGTGGAAGATCATATGTTCAGATCCTTAATGCACATTATTACACCTCTGATGAACATGAATATGCTTTGTGAGTAGTTACGTTTGTTCCTGAGGACATGGGTGAAGTCTTACTATTAGTAGTCATGTGAATTTGGTATTCGTTCGATATTTTGATGAGATGTATGTTGTCTCTCCTCTAGTGGTGTTATGTGAACGTCGACTACATGACACTTCACCATTATTTGGGCCTAGAGGAAGGCATAGGGAATTAATAAGTAGATGATGGGTTGCTAGAGTGACAGAAGCTTAAAACCTAGTTTATGCGTTGCTTCGTTAGGGGTTGATATGGACCCATATGTTTAACGTTGTGGTTAGGTTTACCTTAATACTCCTTTTTGTAGTTGCGGACGCTTGCAATAGGGGTTAATCATAAGTGGGATGCTTGTCCAAGTTAGGGCAGTACCCAAGTGCCAGTCCACCCACATATCAAATTATCAAAGTACCGAACGCGAATCTTATGAACGTGATGAAACTAGCTTGACGATAATTCCCAATGTGTCCTCGGGAGCTTCTTCCTTATTATTAGAATTTGTCCAGGCTTATCCTTTGCTACATAAAGGATTGGTCACTTTATTTACTTTATTTACTTTTGCTCGTTACTATTTATCTTATCACAAAACTATCTATCACCTACTATTTCAGTGCTTGCAGAGAAAACCTTACTGAAAACCGCTTATCATTTCCTTCTGCTCCTCGTTGGGTTCGACACTCTTACTTATCGAAATGACTATGATAGATCCCCTACACTTGTGGGTCATCACCTACCATGGAGCGACGTCTGCATGAAATTTTATTGCCCTGCAAGGCTCGTCTCTTTTGCTCTACATGTTCAGTTCCATTGTTTACAATAACTGTCATGCATAGGAATAAAATAGTGAGATTATGTAAGGAGTGCATGCAGAAATCCGAAGTGATGGTAGCAACCTGTGGATAGACCCAAAACCAATAATAGCAGGCAGATAATGGCTTTAGTTAAAAAATACAGATAATGGCTTCTTTACTGTTTGTTTCCCACCCAACATGAAACTCATAGTAGACACCGGAGATTAACCAGATAGTATATAGATATCATGTTGATTGCGGCCCCGATATGTACCCCACAACAATTTAAAAACTCAAGTTTGACCATTAGTTTGGAGCTGACTCATAGTCTAATCGGCGAACAGGACGATAAAATAGCATGTAATATTAAGCGATGCATAACATAAGCAGACACGAAAGAGTGCGACCTCTTTTGCGGACCCGTGTAATCCTTGAGGTCATCTGCTCGGTTGATGATGGTAATGCAGTTTTCATGGCTGACGGCGGCAGGGAAGAAGATCTGAGGCGGCGAAAGACAGTCTGGAGGCCGGATCCCTGCTGTGCTGGACCCTTCTGTCGTTGGAGCAGCTGAGCTGGGGCGGACGATGGCGCAGCAGGAGCGGGACAAACCATGCAAGGTTTTGTTTGACAACTATCTATAAGAGAAGTAATTCTGTAAGGGCTCGTTTGAATTGGAGGATTCCAACAATGTAGGGATAGGAAATAGACAGGAATAGGATAGGAATGCACGTGCAAAACAGAGAATTTAAAAACACAGGATTTCTGCCAATCTGGGTGTTTGATTCACAACAATTGGAAGATCACATGATGCAAAGAAAGCATGGTGAGATTAAGTCAAACCACAAGAAAATGTAAGGTTATAATACTATTATGCTACTATCTCTTAGTCTTGTGCTTCATGAATAGGAATTTGAAAAGGAGGACAAGTGAAAATTAAAATTCCTACGTTTTTTCTTTCAAGGAGACACTAAAGGAACAAATCCGTGTGCTCAGTGGACAATATATATAACATGTAGAGTAAAAAAGAGATGCAACAAGTGTACAACCTCTTTGGCGAAGCCATGTCGATCTCAGCATGATTGGGTTGGCCGGTGAGGATGCTCTGGCTGACTTGGCTATCAGAGGAGGGGAAGAAGATCTTAGGCGTCTGGAGATGGAGCCCGAGGTACTGCTCCGCTGTGATGGAGGGTTTCATCGTTGGAGTAGCTCCGGTGAGTTGTACGACGCCGAGGCTGAAGCAGGACAAGAGAGACACCGTTAACCTGAGTGGAATTCTAATAGCATCTCCAATACATGACTTAAAATACATAACCACAAACTGCTAGATGTAAAATACATCAGCCGCTCATCTCTGAACTTAATTGTCGAAACTGAATTTAATTGTCGAAACTGAACTTCACTGTCGAAACTGAACTTAACTGTCAAAACAGAATTTTGCTGTCGAAACTGAACGCACTAGCAAGGTGAGGCTACACGTCGGTTGACTGACTTTTTCATCTCTGCTCAGTCGATTTTGCAGCCGTTGGATACGAAATCAAGGGCTCGCAGTTCATCTTCAACCTCCACCCCCTGAGCCGCCAGCCACCACCGGCGAAACAACAGCCCCGCCGCATGCGGCGGTCGCCCGCCCGAAACCACTCCCCCTCGCCGGTCCTTCGCCGCCCCGTCAATCCTTCTAGCCCTCCCCCCCCCCCCGTGCCGAGCTTTTCTCCGACGATCCCCACGCCACCGCCCGCCACTGGCGACCACCGCCCCACCACGAACCCTAAGATACATAGTGGGGTACCTTCTCCCATGAGCCCCACTCCCTCGCCGCGATCGGTTCTTCCTTCACCGTGAGCCCCCCACCCCTGAAAATCGATTAACCCAAAAGTCGATTCAGTCGACTGGAGTGTAGCTAAATCGGAGCAGCATCGCAAGCAAGAGCAAGAGCGAGAGCAGCAGCGCGAGCAAGAGCAGACCAGGCAGGGGACCGAGAGCAAGAGCAGAGCAGCAGCGCGAGCGAGAGCTAAAGCAGCAACAACTCCTACTTATGTGGACGTCGCTGCCGAGGGAGCGACACCATGGAGGAAGTGGCCGGCGACGCCGCCGTGGATGGAGCCGCGCCGTGTCGGCTCGGGACCGAGCGCCGGCAGCACCGTGAGATCGAATCGAGAAGAAAATGCGGCGATTAGTGTACAACCTCTTTGGTGGTGCCGATTAGGCCGCAGCTTCATCCGAGGAAACGGTGATGATGATGCTCTTCCGGTGGTGCAGGTGAAGACGGCGGTGTGGGAATGGAGGTGGCGCGAAAGACGAGGGGAACGTCGGGGAAGCTCCTTGGAGGTGGAGGACGGGGTGGCTGAACCGGCGGGACGACGAGATCGACGATGGATCCTCATCCGGTACGGTGGATGAGGGACGTCGAGGTGTTGCTGTGGACGACATCGTCGGGGAAGAAGCTCTGGATGGGTGGCGGACGGAGAAGGGTGTGGGGCTTCATCACGGGTTTTCGCGGCCTCAGTGTACGAATGGGTGGGCGGATGGGATGGCAGTGGGGAACCATGGCTTAGGGACGCTCTTGTCCAAAATGTGGGGTAAGTTACGAAAGTACCCTCACCGATTTGAGGTGGTTCTTTCGGTTCAGGGGTACCATGGGCATTTCACGTGTCGGGATTTCACAGGAGGTGGGAGTTTTCGCGCGCGTTGTAATTTCGGAATAGCAAGGCGCGGGTTGAGATGGAGGGAGTTGTCGGAGCACGACTGAGACAAAGATATATCTTAAATATTTCGGGCTAACAAGGTGCGGGTTGAAATTTCCGTACAAGCCTAACGTGTACTGTACCAAATCAATGCACACTACAAATGTCATTCAAAACTTTGAATTCATGTTATGTTCAATTAAAATATTTCTCTATGTGTATAATGCATGCAACCTACTCAAATGAACATTTTAGTGCATTCCAAACGTATATACTACCGCTTCAATATGAACTAAATTTGAATTCGTTTCTCTATTTGAATAAGATCTACAGTAATGATTGTTGTGAAGTCAAAGCATTTGAATTCGTTTCTCTGCTTTAATAAGATCTACAATCATCATTATTGTCAAGTTAAAACCATCGTTTGTGTATTATCTTCACAGCACACCACATGATTAGTCTCGAGTTACATATGAACTATGTGTACTATATGAACTCGAACTCGATTTTGAATCCACTTTATGTTGATTTCAAATCACATTACATTTCTAGCTCTAGCTAGATCTTCATAATCTAAACCATGTCTCATATGTATAATGTGTTTATCACATTATCTATGGTGCCCCGCCCCCTACGCCTACAAGTATTTAGATGTGAGTTGCAAACACCACACATTACCACAAATTCAAATAAAATGTGAGAATGTTCGATATATAGTATTGTTTAGAATATTCAATATTTAGTTGTAAGCTGCAAACACCACACATTATCACAAATTCAAATAAGATGTGAGATTGTTTGATGTATAGTATGGTTTAGATTGTTCGGCATTTAGCTGTGAGTTGAAAACGCCATGCATTATCACATTATGGTATAACATGTGCACAACACGTGTATCACCGCTATATTCATGCATGCATATGTTTAAAACACTATGATCTCCTATTCAAATACATGAATCCGCTTTCATATCAAATTATGATCTTTGTTAGTCTCTTACACCCACACAATCCTCTAACCTTTGTAGCTACCACTAACTTTCTCTCGTTCATGCACACACCCTCCCCCTCCCTCGGCATTCTATCCACTGGGCACATTCATTTTTTTCTTTAGGTCATTCTCCCAGTCTCCACAACTCCTTTCCTACACAAACCGATCGATAAACCTCTCCAGCGATGCCTACCTACAACATACACACACACCTTCAATCTCCTCCTTTATGTGTCCTTGCCTCGTGTCTCTCATACGGTCACACACACGTGTAAACTCTCGCCCCTCTTTTCATCGATCTCACAATCGCACACTCCTCCCCCTATCTAGCTAGTAGCTGGGCCTCTCTCACCACCTCCTAGCTCCATTCTCTCTGTCTATCCGTCTCGCTGGGCCTTATTTGCCTCTAACAAATGGACGTACACCGACCGATCTCTCGCTATACATATAGCTAGCTAGGTCCTTATAACTCGTTTTTACCCACGGTCGATCGATCTACCTCATTAGTTATGTCTCTCCCTTCCTCCGACAAACAACAATTGATCTACCGATCTAGTTAGGTTTGCTTACCAAACACATGGTTCCCCTTCATCATCCATGGATGCGTCCCGATAGATCTATCACGTAAAGGCACAAATAGAAACACATCCCCACTCTTATTGATAACATTGCAGTTCCACCCTCAGTTTGTCTAGTAGGCCTCTCCCACCATCTTCGAGAAGCAACTCCATCACCCATCCAGCACTCTAGCCCTCTCCCTCCCGCTCTCTCTCCTCTCTCTCTCTCTCATCCCATCATATTTCCCGTCCTTGATTATGTATGGATGTCGACCGATCTCCCTCAAGACATAGCTGGGTCTCTCCTTCTCAACACATATACGAGTCGTTCTACCTCTATAGTTAGGTCTCTGCCTACCCCTCCCCCACCCCCACCCCCCACACATACCGATACATCGAGCGCTCTAGTCATGTCTCCCTACCACACACAAACTTGACATGTGCCATCTAACGTTCCGGTAGGTCAGTTGCCCTATATCTTTGACTTGCACACACACAAAATTTCGATGGCCCTCTTCATCGAATTCGCACCCACCCACTTGATCCTCCCTTCGACTCTATCAATATCTATGACCCCTCCCTCTCTTCTCGTGGATTGCTCGGCCCTCTATATATGATATGGATAGGCCTCCATTTCACACACATTGCATGCAAAATTTTGTTTGAGATGTCATCGACACATATTCCCACCCATAATTCACGAAATAAACCCCCCACCCCACCCCCACCCGCACCCCAAAACAAAAAACACTCACGAACGCGGTTTGTATCTCTCACACACACCCACGTAGGTGTGGGGGACGTGCACGAAGAGAAGAGGTGCATGCACAACGCACGTACTCCCGTCTCTTTCCCAACCACACCCGCGCAGGTACACGGTGGAGCTCATTTCTGTACACAAAAGGCAGCCCACGTGGTAATTTTTGGCACGTGTACTGGTTGTCCACTTGGTGGAGGGAGGATCGTCTACCGCGGGTGAACAAACAAATTGTGACTTGACGCGTTATGTTAAATTAAAAAAAGAGGCAAATCATGTGGGGCCTACCTTAGCGGCAAGGCTCTATACACTGGAGTACTTTTGATGTGTCCCGTCGACTCGCAGAACGAGGAGAAGCTTGCTTAGTACGCCGTCTCCCCCGCCCACGGGCGCGGTGGCTCGCAGGATGAGGTGAAGCTTGGTCCGCCTTATGCCCCCTCCCTCGCCCATGCGCGCGGTGGCTCGTAGGACGAGGAGAAAAAATTACTACTCCCTCCGTTTACTCCTCGTCCCTACTACCTTGGTTATAGAGATTATATCATATTGTTTGGAATATATATGTCCTTTAGTATATTTCAATATGAACTATAGTACATACTCCAAACACTGATGTATATAGACGTATTTTAGAGTGTAGATTCACTCATTTTGCTCCGTATGTAGCACTCTCCCTCGCCCCTAGACCTTCGCCCACGTGGTGGACGTGCAGCAATTCATTTAGTTTCATATAGCCAGAACGATATATACTGCACTACCATTATTGCTCGACTTCCCGAAGAGGCGAAGAGCCAATCACAAGGTTAATATTTTGGAGATGCCAAGCGCAAGGTTATAGGAGAACGAGTAGTAGGTGTTGTGTCATTTATAAATAAAGTTTTTTTCTTGAGTGGCACATACGCAATATGATAGGTTCATATGGAGAGAAAAGGAAACCGCTCCACTATATACATAGTGAGGACGGGCCAGCCTACACGGTTGCTTCTTGGGGTTGCTCTCTTCACACTCTCTCGCACAAAATGACTGTGGCCACATCTCTAATATCCCGGCGGATGTGAGGTGGATGCTTAGTGTAGATGCGGTCGCCACCGCCAACGGCGAAAACCCATTGTCGGCACGTCCCGATCAGGGGTCCCCGCCGTTCTCTCTCACAAAGCCGGTGAGGTTGCCTTCGTCCCTTGCTCACTGCCGCGACGTGGGCAGTTGCTGCCTCCCGCCGCCCTCCTCAAGGTTGAGCTACGTCCCTCAGGTACAACTCCCTTTACAGCCGGCTTGCACCATTGCTCCAGCTGCCCACATCACTCCCTGTGGATATTTCTCTACTTCTTTGCCCCACACATACCTCTAGTGGCTTCTACGCATTGTATTTACGATGAGTTTATGTCTCATCAACTAGTCCCGATAATCTTATTCTAATCACGCTTCTTCAATTTCTTTGCCACAGGGATGCTCATCTCAATTTTGGTGAAACTGCACAAATGATCCGATGGTCAAAAGGTTGCAAACTTCATTTATTAGGAAGCTCGAACTTTGCCGGCAAATTGAAGCCTGGTTAGGGTTCATGGTTCAAGGTCTAGGGAGTGCATGGATCGTTTTTTCTTTAGCTGCCTCTGTTCCAAAATAAGTGTCAACTTTAGTAGTAGTACAACTTTGTACTAAAGTTTGCACAAAATTGAGACACTTATTTTGGAACGGAGGGAGTACATATTTTCTATGATCTGTCAATCATTCAGATGCAATAGCATGCATGTTAGTCTCCTTTGTGTTTGATGAAATGTTGCAACGGGCAACCTTGGACGCAAGATACGTGTAACAGAAGCTGGAAGCTTCATTGCATTGTACAAATTTATCTCGCTGATAAATTACAGTACGTACTATACTAGTACTTCCTCCGTTCCTAAATATAAGTCTTTGTAGAGATTTCACCATGAACCACATGCAGATGTATATAGATGCATTCTAAGTGTAGGTTCATTCATTTTGTTCCGTATGTAGCTCACCTAGTGGAATCTCTACAAAGACTTATCTACTAGTAATAGCTAGCCCCCACTACTAGGAATTCTCTATCCTCTCCTTGAGTCACATCATCAAAATTAATGTAGCTGTTAGATGAACTAAATCAGTCCATAATATCCGTCTGATCTAGACGTTGAGAGGCTCCGCACTAAGCCCCATGCAAGCATGCAGAAATACCGTGGCATGCATTGATAACCCACAAGTGTAGGGGATCGCAACAGCTTTCAAGGCTAAAGTATTCAACCCAAATTTATTGATTCGACACGAGGGGAGCCAAAGAATATTATTGAGTATTAGCAGTTGAGTTGTCAATTCAACCACACCTGGATAACTTAGTATCTGCAGCAAAGTATTTAGTAGCAAAGTAGTATGATAGTAAAGGTAATAGTGGCAAAATTAATATTTTTGGGTTTTGTAGTGATTGTAACAATAGCCACGGAAAAGTAAATAAGCGAAACACAAGATGTGAAAAGCTCATAGGCATTGGATCATTGATGGATAATTATGTCGTATGCGATTCCTCATGTAATAGCTATAACATAGGGTGACACGGAACTAGCTCCAATTCATCAATGTAATGTAGGCATGTATTCTGTATATAGCCATACATGCTTATGGAAAAGAACTTGCATGACATCTTTTGTCCTACCCTCCCGTGGCAGCGGGGTCCTAGCGGAAACTAAGGGATATTAAGGCATCCTTTTAATAGAGAACCGGAACAAAGCATTAGCACTTAGTGAATACATGAACTCCTCAAACTACGGTCATCACCGAGAAGTATCCCGATTATTGTCACTTCGGGGTTGTCGGATCATAACACATAATAGGTGACTATAGACTTGCAAGATAGGATCAAGAACACACATATATTGATGAAAACATAATAGGTTCAGATCTGAAATCATGGCACTCGGGCCCTAGTGACAAGCATTAAGCATAGCAAAGTCATATCAACATCAATCTCGAACATAGTGGATACTAGGGATCAAACCCTAACAAAACTAACTTGATTACATGGTAAACTCATCCAACCCATCACCGGCCCAAAGAAGCCTACGATGGAATTACTCACGCACGGCGGTGAGCATCATGAAATTGGTGATGGAGGATGGTTGATGATGACGACGACGACGAATCCCCTCTCCGGAGCCCCAAACGGATTCGGATCAGCCCTCCCGAGAGAGAGATTAGGGCTTGGGCGGCTCAGATCGTAAAACGCAGCGATGAAACTTTCTCTGATTTTTTCTCCATGAGATGTAATATATGGAGTTGGAGTTGAGGTCGGCGGAGCCTCAGGGGGCTCACGAGACAGGGGGGCATGCCCAGGGGGGTGGGCGCGCCCCCACCCTCGTGGACAGGGTGTGGGCCCCCTGGTCTTGATTCTTTCGCCAATATTTTTTATATTTTCCAAAAAGTGCCTCCGTGGATTTTAAGGACATTCCGAGAACTTTTGTTTTCTACACATAAAACAACATCATGGCAGTTCTGCTGAAAACAACGTCAGTCCGGGTTAGTTTCATTCAAACCATGCAAGTTAGAGTCCAAAACAAGGGCAAAAGTGTTTGGAAAAGTAGATACGTTGGAGACGTATCAACTCCCCCAAGCTTAAACCATTGCTTGTCCTCAAGCAATTCAGTTGATAAACTGAAAGTGATAAAGAAAAACTTTTACAAACTCTGTTTGCTCTTGTTGTTGTAAACATGCAAAGCCAGCATTCAGGTTTCATCAAATATTATGAACTAACAATACTCACAATAACACATAGGTCTCACAATTACTCATATCAATATCTTAATCAGCTAGCGAGCCATAATAATAAAACTCGGATGACACACTTTCTCAAAACAATCATAACATGATATAACAAAATGGTATCTTGCTAGCCCTTTCTGAGAGCGCAAAACATAAATGCAGAGCATCTTTAAAGATCAAGGACTGACTAAACATTGTAATTCATGGTAAAAGAGATCCAGTCAAGTCATACCCAATATAAACCAATAGTAATGAATGCAAATGACAAGCAGTTTCTCCAAATGGGTGCTTTTTAATAAGAGGGTGATGACTCAACATAAAAGTAAATAGATAGGACCTTCGCAGAGGGAAGCAGGATTTGTAGAGGTGCGAGCTCGATTTTAAAATAGAGATTGAATAACATTTTGAGCGGCATACTTTTGTCATCAACGCAACAACTATGAGATGGTTGTATCTTCCATACTACATGCATTATAGGCAGTTCCTAAACAGAATGGTAAAGGTTTATACTCCCCCAACCACCAACAAGCATCAATCCATGGCTTGCTCAAAACAACGAGTGCCTCCAACTAACAACAGCTCGGGGAGTTTTGTTTAATTATTTTGATTTTCTTTGATCTTTTGGATCATGGGACTGGGCATCCCGTTCTGGCCCTTTCTCGTGAATGAGGAGCGGAGTCCACTCCTCTTGAGAATAACCCACCTAGCATGGAAGATATAGGCAGCCCTAGTTGAAACATGAGCTGCTCGAGCATACAAAACAGAATTTCATTTGAAGGTTTGGAGTTTGGCACATACAAATTTACTTAGAACGACATGTAAATACTGCATATAGGAGGGTATGATGGACTCATATGGAACAACTTTGGGTTTAAGGAGTTTGGATGCACAAGCAGTATTCCCGCTTAGTACAGGTGAAGGCTAGCAAAAGACTGGGAAGCGACCAACTGAGAGAGCGACGCAGTCATGAACATGCATTAAAATTAATTCACACCGAAGACAAGCATGAGTAGGATATAATCCACCATGAACATAAATATCATGAAGGCTATGTTGATTTGTTTCAACTACATGCGTGAACATGTGCCAAGTCGAGTCACTCAATTCATTCAAAGGAGGATACCATCCCACCATACCACATCATAATCATTCTAATAGCATGTTGGCACGCAAGGTAAAGCATTATAACTCATAGCTAATCAAGCATGGCACAAGCAACTATAATCTCTAAATGTCATTGCAAATATGTTTACCTCATAATAAGCTGAGTTAGAAACGATGAACTCACCATATTTACAAAAATAAGAGAGGTCGAGTTCATACCAGCTTTTCTCATCTCAATCAGTCCATCATATAGCGTCATTATTGCCTTTCACTTGCACGACCGAACGATGTGTATAATAATAATAGTGCACGTGCATTGGACTAAGCTGGAATCTGCAAGCACTCAACTCAAAAGAGAAGACAAGGTAATATTGGCTCTGAGTTAAATAACAATCATGCATGTGAGAGCCACTAAACATTTTCAATATGGTCTTCTACTCTCGACCCCCAAAGAAAAGAAAAGAAAAAGAAAACTATTTACACGGGAAAGCTCCCATCAAGTAAGAAGAAGCACTAGAAATATTTTTGGGTTTTAATTTTAATTTCTACTACAAGCATGGAAATTAAACTAACTAATTTTTTTTGGTTTTTCTTAAGGTTTATCAAACACACAAGAAGAAAACTAGAAAAAGAAATTTAAACTAGCATGGATAATACAATGAAAGAGTATGAGCACCGACGACTAGAATAGTGTGTGAACATGAATGTAAAGTCGGTGAGAAATACGTACTCCCCCAAGCTTAGGCTTTTGGCCTAAGTTGGTCTAATGCCAAGGACCGTTGCTACTCTCCCCGGTGTACTGAGAGGTGTAATCAGGATACCACTGGCTGGCCATCTCCGAGTCCCACTGGTAGGATGATGCATGATAAGGGTCTAGTCCAGGTTCTGGCTCAGGCTCAAGTTCTGGAGTGAATGCTTGGCCTCGATGAGCGTACACCGCTTCCGGCGTAACAAGAAAATTATCTGCAATCAAATAAAACAACAGAGGCGCAGGCAAAATAATAGTCTCATTGTGTTTCTTATTAAATCTAAGGTTATACATGTAGCGACCCGACCTCAGACGGTCAAGCCTACGTATTCTTGTGCCATCCTCGGATCAAGATGTCTTTGGCACACAAGACATCAATGTATATATCAAAGTGCAATCACATGTATAAATAATGTAAAACTGATATATACCTCATAATACTCAGTGAAACAATCAAATGGGTGTGGAGTCCCATCAACGCCATCGGCAGGTTGAGTGTAGACCGTAACCTGCATCAGTAACTCTTACTGTCGAGGAAATATACGCAACATGATACGTTGCAGCCGTGTAGGTCAAGACATTGAATGTACCGGCAAGATCACAACATGAATAAACAGATGATAAAACTATACTATATGCAATATGGCTTTATGGCTCTGTATCTGAATTTTGTTTGCGTAAATGCTGATTTTATTTTACCTACATCAAAGGAATAGAATGAAGTCTGTACTAAGGAGTTTTCTATCATGACATGGTTCCGCCAACCGATGTCTCATAGCCCAAGAATTCATCATATGTTGCCCACAATTAAGTTATCAATCCGGTGTTGAGAGTTAAGAGATAGATCCAAGTCCAGATGCTCAAATTGTCCGTGAATCGGGACACGGCTAATCGATTAGGTTATAACCCTCTGCAGAGGTTTGTACACTTTACCCGCAAGATTCGATCCCTCTCTTTACGTTCTCGCACTTCTGAGGTGTTTGAGAACAAGATGACCAAACATGGTCTTCCAAAGAGTTCCTCGACCACCGTCCGGTACTCAACCCATCCTACCGTAGTTCTACATCTCGCTAGTACCGTCCCCAGCCAGAGTCACAACTAAGGTCAACCAAGCGAGCCCATAATGACTTGCGGTTGCATGTGTAAGCTTCCGGGCGTGAAGTATTCTTCCGTCTCTTTGAGTCTGGGTGAAGCTTTCCGCAAGATGTCATGGCGCTTCTCCATGCATCCCGCCAACCACCGGTTTCTCCAGGTGCCCGGCCAATCCTTCACCCAGAGTGTGTATTGAAAATCCTGTCTCGAGTCTTGAAGTCTTGAGGTCTTGAAGATGCAGTCCTTGCAGATTCCATCATGGAGTTGTCGTCATTGACGTAGAGTTCTCCTTCTTCACACCACTTCGAGCACTCATACCAAACCCGTCTACTATAGCGTAGCATTAAAATAAAATAACGTCCGGGCTTGGTAACAGGGTGATGGGTTCCTACCTCATGCATACTACTCATCTACAAGAATTTCAATAACACTCTTGAGGGGTGGTTGCAATGGTGCCACTAAATGCAATAAAACATAGGTAAGAAAAGCATGGTCAAAGTGAACTTGCACGGTTGACGATCTTGAAAAAACTAGGGTTTCAGTAGTAGAAATCTTCGCACTCGGAAATTCTACCGAGGCAAACAATAACTATAATAAGCACATGGCAATAGGATCACATAACACAACATAACAAAAGTAACATAACACAACAAAACAACCAAAACCAAATCCAAAAGAAAAACTCAAAGAAAGGCCACTCAAAGTTTTCCCTACTTCAAACAATAACAAAAAATAGTTTTATATAATAAAAATTTCTTAATATAACCTAATCAGGGTTTTAGGTTAACTTAACAAAAAAGGATTCACTAAGCAACTAGGAGCAAAAAGAATTAATTAAAAAGCTATTATAAAACTCATTTTAGGCCTAATCCAATTTCTATTAAGAAAAATAATTTAAAACTTTTATTAATTATAAATAAAAGTTCATCTACTAGAATGACAGAAACTAACCTAGAATAACTAATCACAAGTTAAAAATAAATTAATTTACTAATTAATTTAATAGGAAAACAGGAGCTAGCGAATTAATTAGGATTAATAGGATTCTGCTTAAAACTAATTATTTATTAATCCTAAAATACCCAAATAAATTTCTAGGGTTTGGCAATGTCAAAATAAAGTTGGGACAAAAGAATCATGCAAAAATAATTTTTCTAACTAAAGTTATAGCAGATTTGCTATTCTGACTAAAACTAAATTAAAGCAATTTTAATTAATTTTAACATAGCTAAATATATATTCTACAGAAACTACAGAAAATTTGCAAACCAACAAAAAAGAATCATCAAAAATATTAAACAGAATAAAAGATATGAATTTTTCAAAACAGGAACTATTCTGTTAAAACAGAAAACGAATTTAAATAAAAAGGGCCTAATGGGCCTAAACTACGCACTGAGCGTAATATAAACTAAACGGGCTAGGGTTAAACGAGTCGGGCCGGCTAAAAATAAATAAAACCCTAACTTAAAAACTAACCGGACTAAACCGGTCGAACCGGGCGGT
This sequence comes from Aegilops bicornis, assembly GCA_021605145.1. Lineage (NCBI taxonomy): Eukaryota > Viridiplantae > Streptophyta > Magnoliopsida > Poales > Poaceae > Aegilops > Aegilops bicornis. The sequence goes on along the minus strand of CM038671.1, from coordinate 191,003,874 downwards.
TTTTATTAAAAACGCGTACCCCTTCGGGGGTATACTCTACACCATAGATTGGGGATCGGACGGCGGGGGAGGTCTCCGGTGACTTACGGCGTTCGACGGCAGCGGCGGCGGCGATGAGGCGCCGGTGGCTCCGGTCGTCGGGGAGGTCGACGGAGTGGCAAGGTAGGTCTTGGGAGCTCGGGAGGCGTCTGGTGGGTCGGTGGGGGTCGGGGTGGCTAGGGCGGCGGCGGCGACAATGGCGGCGGCGGATGGCTCGAACTCGGCGCGTGAAGAGAGAGAGGAGGGCTCGGCGAGGTAAGGGAATGGGGTGCGGGGTCCGGTTTATATAGGCGGGGCCTCGTCCGGGTTAAGGGAGGCGATCGGGGAGGATCGGGATCCGGATCCCACGGGATCCGTGGCGGCGCGGCCTCGGTGGCGTGGCGAGGAGGAAGAAGGTGGGGTCAAGGCGTCGGTCGAGAGAGAGGGGGGCGAGGCGGCCGAGGCCAAGGAGATTCGGGCGAGGCGAGTGAGGCCGGCTCGGTCAGCTTGGGTTGGCCTCTGGGCCGCTCGGTGGGCGGCCGGTGGGGGTTTTTGGTGGGCAGGGGGCCTATGGGCGCTGGGGTGGGTTTTTCTTTTATTTTTTAAATAAAACTAAAACAAAAATAAAACCAAATCTAAAAATAATTTATATAGGGTATATATATACCAAAATGATCAGAATATCCCTTTCATTTGAACATTTTTCGAAGCAAAATCCAAACTTCATAAAAATCTATTTTTTTCAAATTCAAATAAATTTCAGATTTGAATCCAAATCTTTTGGCATTGTTTCCTCTGATATTTTTGGAGTGTCATGTTTGCTCCTCTCATACTTTTGATCAAGTATTTATCAGGCATAGTTTTTTTGAAATGTTTCCCACATGCCAAAGTTTGAAATTCAAATTCAAAACTCAAAATTTGAAAGAGGGTTCCAAAGCACCTTCAAATGATTTTCAACTTGATTCAATACAACTTCCAACTCCTATTTCATATAATTGAAGAAGTCATTTTATCTTCCCTCATGAAAATCATTGAGTTGCATAAAGCTTTGAATTTTGAAATCTTCCCTAATGAAATTCAAATCTTTTCCAAAACCCTATTCATTTCAAAATGGAAGAAGTCATGTCATCTTCACTCTAGGCTTTGGTGTTGGAATGAATTTGAATTCATTGAGATCCAAAAGGCAAAGGACAAAGTTTTGGGAAAGTCATTTCATTCCCTCTCATTCAACTTTCAAAAGTTTTCAAATTTCACTCAGTTTCACTCATTCAATCAAACCAACAATCAGACAACAAGCATAGTTATTTATTTAATATAACATTCCAAAATTTAGAATTTTGGGATGTTACAAACCTACCACACTTAAAATGAATCTCGTCCTCGAGATTCGAAGAGGCTAGCAAGAAAAAAGGTTAGGGGTTGGGGGTCTTCTAGCAAATGTTCAGTCGAAAGGTCCGTGGGCTACCACACTTAAAATCAAGGTTACGGTTCCAATAAACTCAGATACTTCCTCCTTATTCTTTGGCGATGTCGGTCTTCTCAGATATTAAGGATAATTCCTTCTCTGGGCTCTTCGGTAGTGGCATAACCTTTTCCTCAATTCTTTTGTCCTTTACTCTTGGTAAGGTTATTCGAGACCGGGTCTTCATAGCTGACGGGTCTGGCGCCAATTCTAAACAAATATCGGTATCTCATGGTGGTCAACGATTTATGGTTTCCCCTGCAGAAAACGGGTCTGGTTTGAACCTCACCGTATAACCTACGGTTGGCAACAACTGCCGTGTACAAGGGGAAAAATACCTATACCTTTCTAAGGTTTAAACAAGGTTTTGATCGTCGTCTCTCTACTATAGGTAAGTCACTCAGATTTTACCATCCCATATAGCAAAGCGAATAATAAGAGTAAGTCGGTATGGTGATCAATCCATTCCGCACCCAGATCATTACCCTGTATAAGGTTTAGCGAATCTCGTATTCTAACACTCGGTCATACTCACAGGCATTGCAGAATTTCTCTTGTTCTCGAACTGGGTTCGAGTAAATCCATGGTTTCTGCAAGCTGAACAAACATCTATCGTTACTTCACCACTCTCAGGTTTTTGCGTAACCTCCTACGAAACGTATGCTGATTGGACTGCTGATTCTTCCAATTTATTCCTTCATCAAGGTTACAACGGTTCCTTCTCGAAATCCTCGGGCCTGTGGGTTATGGCCCGATTCAACACTAGTGCAGCTTTAACTCATCCTTGGAGTAACTCTCTTGTTACACCTCCTTAAATCCAAAGAGTACTGCTTTCTTCGTACCATCATATCAAAAGCAAAATTCCAACTTTTTTTCCTTGAACTACAGTCCGTGGAATATATATTTTCTTATCCATTAGTCTAGTCTTCGTCACAGGGTACTACCACCCTTAAAATGAAATTCACAAATCCATCCATAGACCAGATTTCTCATATCCTCGAAAATGGTCAAAATCTTTGTTCACAGAGTAACAACCCATAAAATTCAACATATGGAATCATCACACCTTAACTTTATTGATTCATGCATTCATTACCATCTCTGAGAACCCATTACATAGCTCAACTCATCGAACTCATGAAAATGAAATTGCTTTCTATTACTCTTGTTTCCAATATCAAAATTCCAACTACTCAACTCCAGCTTTTCATCTTGTCGGGACATTTAGTAGCATAATGTCCTGCTTCCTTGCAATGAAAACACATAACTTTTGATAAGTCTTTGGGCTTCTTGGAGATGGTGCTCGCTCCTTGAGTTCCTTGCTTCCTTCGAGACAATGATTGGCATAATGCCCGACGTCCTTACATTCAAAACAGGTAATATGACTCTTGTCCCTCTTTGCAGGAATTGGGTTGTCTTGAGGGTGTCTTTGTTTTCTCTTCTTGGGTTTCTTCGTTACGATCAAACCTTCTATTCCCTGTGGATCAAACTCTATTGCTTACGTCGGGAAGTATCCGGATACTCTTTTCTTTCCTTGGTGCAATACTTGTAAAAAATGTCCTTCTTCTCCACATGAATAGCAGGCATTGGAGTAAAATCTGTTGAGACCTTCTCCATCCGTGTCTTCAACACTTTCATTCATTACTGGTTCTTCTAGGTCTTCCTTGAGGGCTTCTTTCATTCCATCTTCACTGCTTGAATAGTTCGTTGCACCGTGGAGTAAATGTGACCTTTGCACGGGTAGTGGGTGGTTCCTTCACACAGGAAGCAAGTCACCCGACTAGTTGGGCATTCCTCACCGGGTGTTTCTCCTCATAATGAGGGCATCCATCCTTGTGTTCCTCCTGGGTGTGTCCTATTTCTCCGCAAATCCTGCAGGCACAAGGTTTAATTCCTGGTGTATCATGGTGCTTCCGGATAAGACGTGATCTCAACAGGGTCTTCTTGAAATCCTCCCAAGTTCTTGCTCCTTTAAATCCTTGTATGGATTGATGCATTCTCCACCAGGTTGCAGCACTTTCTGTAAAGTACTGAAGAGCGTATTGGACCTCATACTTCCTTGAAACCAAATTGTTCCCAAAGTGATTCTCCATGTTCTGCATCCATAGCTACGCCTCAAATTTGAAGTCTTGATCCAGAGAATATCAGTCCAACTTCATTCATCATCTATGGGGTTCAAGGGTTTTAAGGTGAGATGAGAGAGAGGTGGGGAGGATATGCACACAATACAAACAATAGTTTTTTTGATGAAACAAGTTTTACTTTGTGGCTGTCGGAAAACATCAAACAAATGACAGCTCACACATCGTCGCATCTAACGTAAGTGGGTAACAGGGGTTTGGTCTTCTAAAGGTCAAATATTTCTTCAGGAACTTCAAATCTTCGGAGTCTTCAACTGTTGTAGCTTCAACTCTTCCAATGCATGGTCAAATCCTCTTTACTCTGAAGAGGTCATCAGTCCTCCGATATCTTTCTTGGAGTGGCTTCAGTTGATCCTTCATGTGGTCAAAAAGGGAAAAGGGGTATATCCTAACTATTTTGAGGTGAGAGGGTCTATTTGATAAAATCAGAAAAGATGAGAAGTAAGAGTCTTTTTGTAAATAAAGTTTTTGAGATATCCTGTTCTAGGGCTTTCCGATTTCTAGGGTCACGTCCTACAGTCAACATGTGCTCTGATACCATCTCTGTAGCGACCCGACCTCAGACGGTCAAGCCTCTGTGTTACTGTGCCATCCCTGGATCAAGATCTTTGGCACACAGTACATCAATGTATATATCAAAGTGCAATCACATGTATAAATAATGTAAAACTGATATATACCTCATAATACTCAGTGAAACAATCAAATGGGTGTGGAGTCCCATCAACGCCATCGGCAGGTTGAGTGTAGACCGTAACCTGCATCGTAACTCTTACTCGTCGAGGAAATATCCGCAACATGATACGTTGCAGCCGTGTAGGTCAAGACATTGAATGTACCGCAAGATCACAACATGAATAAGCAGATGATAAAACTATACTATATGCAATATGGCTTTATGGCTCAGATCTGAATTTTGTTTGCGTAAATGCTGATTTTATTTTACCTACATCAAAGGAATAGAATGAAGTCTGTACTAAGGAGTTTTCTATCATGACATGGTTCCGCCAACCGATGTCTCATAGCCCAAGAATTCATCATATGTTGCCCACAATTAAGTTATCAATCCGGTGTTGAGAGTTCCGAGATAGATCCAAGTCCAGATGCTCAAATTGTCCGTAACCGGGGACACGGCTAATCGATTAGGTTATAACCCTCTGCAGAGGTTTGTACACTTTACCCGCAAGATTCGATCCCTCTCTTTACGTTCTCGCACTTTTCTGTGGTGTTTGAGAACAAGATGACCAAACATGGTCTTCCAAAGAGTTCCTCGACCACCGTCCGGTACTCAACCCATCCTACCGTAGTTCTACATCTGCTAGTACCGTCCCCAGCCAGAGTCACAACTAAGGTCAACCAAGCGAGCCCATAATGACTTGCGGTTGCACAGGTAAGCTTCAGGCGTGAAGTATTCTTCCGTCTCTTTGAGTCTGGGTGAAGCTTTCCGCAAGATGTCATGGCGCTTCTCCATGCATCCCGCCAACCACTGGTTTCTCCAGTGGTGCCCGTCAACCGTCCTTCACCCAAAGAGTGTGTATTGAAAATCCTGTCTCGAGTCTTGAAGTCTTGAGGTCTTGAAGATGCAGTCCTTGCAGATTCCATCATGGAGTTGTCGTCATTGACGTAGAGTTCTCCTTCTTCACACCACTCTCGAGCACTCATACCAAACCCCGTCTACTATAGCGTAGCATTAAAATAAAATAACGTCCGGGCTTGGTAAGGGTGATGGGTTCCTACCTCATGCATACTACTCATCTACAAGAATTTCAATAACACTACTGAGGGGTGGTTGCAATGGTGCCACTAAATGCAATAAAACATAGGTAAGAAAAGCATGGTCAAAGTGAACTTGCTCGGTTGGCGATCTTGAAAAAACTAGGGTTTCAGTAGTAGAAATCTTCGCACTCCGGAAATTCTACCGAGGCAAACAATAACTATAATAAGCACATGGCAATAGGATCACATAACACAACATAACAAAAGTAACATAACACAACAAAACAACCAAAACCAAATCCAAAAGAAAAACTCAAAGAAAGGCCACTCAAAGTTTTCCCTACTTCAAACAATAACAAAAATAGTTTTATATAATAAAAATTTCTTAATATAACCTAATCAGGGTTTTAGGTTAACTTAACAAAAAGGATTCACTAAGCAACTAGGAGCAAAAAGAATTAATTAAAAGCTATTATAAAACTCATTTTAGGCCTAATCCAATTTCTATTAAGAAAAATAATTTAAAACTTTTATTAATTATAAATAAAAGTTCATCTACTAGAATGACAGAAACTAACCTAGAATAACTAATCACAAGTTAAAAATAAATTAATTTACTAATTAATTTAATAGGAAAACAGGAGCTAGCTAATTAATTAGGATTAATAGGATTCTGCTTAAAACTAATTATTTATTAATCCTAAAATACCCAAATAAATTTCTAGGGTTTGGCAATGTCAAAATAAAGTTGGGACAAAAAGAATCATGCAAAAATAATTTTTCTAACTAAAGTTATAGCAGATTTGCTATTCTGACTAAAACTAAATTAAAGCAATTTTAATTAATTTTAACATAGCTAAATATATATTCTACAGAAACTACAGAAAATTTGCAAACCAACAAAAAAAGAATCATCAAAAAATATTAAACAGAATAAAAGATATGAATTTTTCAAAACAGGAACTATTCTGTTAAAACAGAAAACGAATTTAAATAAAAAGGGCCTAATGGGCCTAAACTACGCACTGAGCGTAATATAAACTAAACGGGCTAGGGTTAAACGAGTGGGCGGCTAAAAATAAATAAAACCCTAACTTAAAAACTAATGGACTAAACCGGTTTAACCGGCGGTTTTATTAAAACGCGTGCCTTCTGGGGGTCTAATCTACACCATAGATTGGGGATCGGACGGGGAGGTCTCGGTGACTTACCGGCGTTCGGCGGGCGGCGGGCGGCGATGAGGCGCCGGTGGCTCGGTCGTCGGGAGGTCGACGGAGTGGCAGGCGGAGTCTTGAGGCTCGGGAGCGTCTGGTGGGGTCGGTGGGGGTCGGGGTGGCTAGGGCGGCGGCAGCGACAATGGCGGCGGCGGATGGCTCGGCTCGGGCGGCGTGAGAGAGAGAGGAGGGCTCATGAGGGGGTAAGGGGAATGGGTGCGGGGGTCCAGTTTATATAGGCGGGGCCTCGTCGGGTTAAGGGAGGCGATCGGGAGGATCGGGATCCGGATCCCACGGGATCCGGATGGCGCGGGCTCGGTGGCGTGGCGAGGAGGAAGAAGGGGTGGGAGTCAGGCGTCGAGAGAGGGGGTGCGGGCGAGCGGGCGACCGAGGCCAAGGAGATTCGGGCGAGGGCGAGTGAGGCCGGCTCGATCGTGTGGGTTGGCCTCTGGGCAGCTCGGTGGCGGGGTGGGGGTTCCGGCTGGCTGGGCAGAGGCCTAGCTGGCGGCTGGGGTGGGTTTTTCTTTTATTTTTTTAAATTAAACTAAAACAAAATTTAAACCAAATCTAAAAATTATTTATATAGGGTATATATATACCAAAATGATCAGGGAATATCCCTTTCATTTGAACATTTTCGAAGCAAAATCCAAACTTCATAAAAATCTATTTTTTTCAAATTCAAATAAATTTCAGGTTTGAATCCAAATCTTTTGGCATTGTTTCCTCTGATATTTTTGGAGTGTCATGTTTGCTCCTCTCATACTTTTGATCAAGTATTTATCAGGCATAGTTTTTTTGAAATGTTTCCCACATGCCAAAGTTTGAAATTCAAATTCAAAACTCAAAATTTGAAAGAGGGTTCCAAAGCACCTTCAAATGATTTTCAACTTGATTCAATACAACTTCCAACTCCTATTTCATATAATTGAAGAAGTCATTTTATCTTCCCTCATGAAAATCATTGAGTTGCATAAAGCTTTGAATTTTGAAATCTTCCCTAATGAAATTCAAATCTTTTCCAAAACCCTATTCATTTCAAAATGGAAGAAGTCATGTCATCTTCACTCTAGGCTTTGGTGTTGGAATGAATTTGAATTCATTGAGATCCAAAAGGCAAAGGAGAAAGTTTTGGGAAAGTCATTTCATTCCCTCTCATTCAACTTTCAAAAGTTTTCAAATTTCACTCAGTTTCACTCATTCAATCAAACCAACAATCAGACAACAAGCATAGTTATTTATTTAATATAACATTCCAAAATTTAGAATTTTGGGATGTTACAATACAAGAGCATCTTCTCTTTGTTGTCAACAATAAACTTGTGTGCTACCATGCTCTTGTAATCTAAAATGTAAGGAGGCAATTTTGTCTCCTCTTTTTCATGGTGCCTAATGGGTATCTCAAAATGTCTAGCAAGACGTGAAGCATAGATACCTCCAAAGATGGGGCCTTTTGTACGATTAAGGCTTAGCCGTTTAGCAATAACGACACCCATACTAAAACTATTATCTCCAAACAAGGCATGGTGAAGAATGATAATATTAGGAACATTGGAGCTTCCACTATTTCCACGACCAATCAAGCATCTACTAGCAAATATGGCAAAGTAGCATAAAACAGGAAAGTGTATGCTAGAGATTTTCGCATCGGAACCCTTCTTTGGCTCCTCTACAGTGATAGTGTTAACAAAGCCATCCACATCTTTACGATGGGGTTCCTCTAATTTTCCCTCAAAGGGTATCCTACATACCGCGCAAAAATTACGTAAAGACATTTATCTGAATTCATCATATAAATGAAATGATACCGAAGGTGGTGACTTCTTAGGATAATAATAAAAGTTTTGCATGAAAGTATTGGTGAGTAAGAGATACTGACCGATCCGGTCATGGAGGAAATCGGTGAGGCATGCATTCTCTATCAAAGAATAGAAATCTTCATGAATTCCAGCTTCTTTCAAGAAATCATCGCATGGCCATTCACACGGCCGTACTTCCGCTATGCGAGGAAGATTATACTTGGCTTTTTCCTTCTCTTTAGCTTGTTTTTCCTGGGAGCCTTGGCTAGAAGAGCCCCTCAAAAGTCTCCTTAACATTTTCTGAAAATTTCTGAAATCTTAGTAACTTCAAAATAAAAGTGAATAAAACTAAACAAGATTGGTAGCAACTACTCCTACAAGTGCCTAGAGCCTATATCATGCATTAAATTACTTGGGACCTCATAAATTTAACATGCAAGCTCAAGAACATGGTCACCTAAGCAGCAAAAAATTGCAATGAATAAACCACTAGAACAAAAACTAATTATACCAATGGAGGAGTCACATACCAAGCAACAATTTCCCAAAGCAGTTTTGTGAATGGAGCTTTGAGCAAGGAGATCGAAAATCGCAGCAAAATGAGCTAGAACTCGTACTTGAGCTGGATGGAGATTTTTTTGGGAAGAAGATGCAGTGTGTGGGTGCTGGCATAAGTGGAGGGGGCCACCAGGGGCCCACGAGACAGGGGGGCGCGCCCAGGGTAGGTGGGCGCGCCCTCCACTCTCGTGGCCTGGTGCTTGCCCCTCCTGCAGTGATTTCAGTGCCTAAAATCCTCAAATATTCCATAAAAATCATACTAAATTTGCAGGGCATTTGGAGCACTTTTATTTTTGGGATACTTTTTAAAGCACGGATAATTCGTAAAAGCAGATTTAACAATATTATTTTTGCTTTATTTATTCTAAATAACAGAAAGTAAAAAGAGGGTACAGAAGGTTGTGCCTTCTAGTTTCATCCATCTCATGATCATCAAAATGAATCCACTAACAAGGTTGATCAGGTCTTGTTAACAAACTCATTCCGAATAACACAGAACCGGAGAAATTTCGAATAACACTAAGTTACCTCAACAGGGATATGAAGATCCCCAATAATAAGAATATCATACTTTTTCTTAACAGTAGGAAGAGGAAATTCAAAACCTCCAATAATGATAGTTGGAATTTTTCCAATAGAATTGATGCTATGAACTTGAGATTGTTTCCTCGGAAAGTGTACCGTATGCTCATTACCATTAACATGAAAAGTGAGATTGCCTTTGTTGCAATCAATAACAACCCCTGTAGTATTCAAAAATGGTCTACCAAGGATAATCGACATACTATAATCCTCAGGAATATCAAGAATAACAAAGTCCGTTAAGATAGTGACATTTGCAACCACAACAGGCACATCCTCACAAATACCGACAGGTATGGCAGTTGATTTGTCAGCCACTTGCAAAGATATTTCAGTAGGTGTCAACTTATTCAATTCAAGTCTATGATATAAAGAGAGAGGCATAACACTAACACCGGCGCCAAGATCACATAAAACAGTTCTAACATAATTTATTTTAATGGAGCATGGTATAGTTGGTACACCCGGATCTCCAAGTTTCTTTGGTATTCCACCTTTAAAAGTGTAATTAGCAAGCATGGTGGAAATTTCAGCTTTCGGTATCTTTCTTTTATTTTTAATGATATCCTTCATATGCTTAGCATAAGGATTTACTTTAAGCATATCAGTTAAGCGCATATGTAAGAAGATAGGTCTAATCATTTCAGCAAAGCGCTCAAAATCCTCATCATCCTTTGTCTTGGATGGTTTAGGAGGAAAGGGCATGGGTTTCTGAACCCATGGTTCTCTTTCTCTACCATGCTTCCTAGCAACAAAATCTCTCTTATCATAACATTGATTCTTTGATTGTGGGCTATCAAGATCAACAGCAGGTTCAATCTCTACTTCATTGTTTTTGCTAGGTTGAGCATCAACATGAACATTATCATTAACATTATCACTAGGTTCATGTTCATCACCTGACCGTGTTTCAGCATCAGAGATAGAAATATCATTGGGATTCTCAGGTGTGTCTACAATAGGTTCACTAGAAGCATGCAAAGTCCTATCGTTTTTCTTTTTCTTCTTTTTAGAAGAACTAGGTGCCTCTAAATTGTTTCTCTGAGAATCTTGCTCGATTCTCTTAGGGTGGCCTTCAGGATACAAAGGTTCCTGAGTCATTCTACCAGTTCTAGTAGCCATTCTAACAGCAAAGTCATTTTTATTATTTAATTCATCAAGCAAATCATTTTGAGCTTTAAGTACTTGCTCAGCTTGAGTGGTAACCATAGAAGCAAATTTGCTAATGAGTTTAAGTTCACCTTTAAATCTAGCCATATAATCACTAAACATCCTATCTCGAAAGCATTATTCTTTAATTCCCTACCAACATAAGCATTAAAACTTTCTTGCCTAGCCATAAAGTCATCAAATTCATCTAAGCATGGGCTATGAAATTTAGTAGAGGGAATTTCAACTTTATCGTATCTATAGAGAGAATTTACCTTTACTACCTGTGTCGGGTTATCAAGACAATGTGGTTCTTCAACAGGCGGTATATTAAGACCATGTATTTCTTCAATAGGTGATAAATTCTTAACAGCTTCAGCTTTAATACCTTTTTCTTTCATTGATTTCTTTGCCTCTTGCATATCTTCAGGACTGAGAAGTAAAACACCTCTCTTCTTCGGAGTGGGTTTAGGAATAGGCTCAGGAGTTGGCTCAATTGGTTCAGGAATTGCCTCAGGAATTGGCTCAGGAAGAGTCCAATTATTTTAATTAGTCAACATATTATTCAATAGTAATTCAGCTTCTCGACTGTTCTTTCCCTGAAAACACAACCAACACAACTATCCAAGTAGTCCTTGGAAGCATCGGTTAGTCCATTATAAAAGATATCAAGTATTTCATTTTTCTTGAGAGGATGATCGTGAAGCATTAAGTAATCAGAGAAGCCTCCCCAAGCTTGTGGGAGACTCTCTTCTTTGATTTGCACAAAATTATATATTTCCATAAGGCAGCTTGTTTCTTATGAGCAGGGAAATATTTAGTAGAGAAGTAATAAATCATATCCTGGGGACTACGCACACAACCAGGAGCGAGAGAATTATACCAAGTCTTAGCATCACCCTTTAATGAGAACGGAAATATCTCAAGGATATAAAAATAGCAAGACTTCTCATCGTTAGTAAACAGGGTGGCTATATCATTTAACTTGGTAAGATGTGCCACAACAGTTTCAGATTCATGGCCATAAAAGGATCAGATTCAACTAAAGTAATAATCCCAGGATCAACAGAGAATTCATAATCCTTATTAGTAACACAGATAGGTGAAGTAGCAAAAGCAGGGTCAGGTTTCATTCTAGCATTAAGAGACTGCTGCTTCCATTTAGCTAATAACTTTTTAAGATCATATCTATCATTGCAAGCAAAGATAGCTCTAGCAGCTTCTTCATTCATAACATAACCCTCAGGAACAACAGGAAATTCATAATCATTGGGAGAACTTTCATCATCACTATCATCAATAATAGCATCTTCAATAATTTCATTCTATCTAGCCCTAGCAAGTTGTTCATCAAGAAATTCACCTAATGGCAAAGTAGTATCACGCACAGAAGTGGTTTCATCATAAGTATCATGCATAGCAGAAGTGGCATCAGCAATAACATGCGACATATCAGAATTCATAGCAGTAGCAGGTTTAGGTGTCGCAAGCTTACTAATAACAGAAGGAGAATCTAGTGCAGAGCTAGATGGTAGTTCCTTACCTCCCCTCGTAGTTGAGGGCAGAATCTTGGTTCTTTAGTCTTCCAAGTTCCTCATAGTGATCAACAGATATAAATCCCAAGTGACTCAGAGAATAGAGCTATGCTCCCCGGCAACGGCGCCAAAAATTAGTCTTGATAACCCACAAGTGTAGGGGATCACAACAGCTTTCGAGGGTAAAGTATTCAACCCAAATTTATTGATTCGACACAACGGGAGCCAAAGAATATTATTGAGTAGTAGCAATTGAGTTTTCAATTCAACCACACCTGGATAACTTAGTATCTGCAGCAAAGTATTTAGTAACAAAGTAGTATGATAATAAAGGTAACAGTGGCAAAAGTAATATTTTTGGGTTTTGTAGTGATTGTAACAATAGCAACGGAAAAGTAAATAAGCGAAACACAAGATGTGAAAAGCTCGTAGGCATTGGATCAGTGATGGATAATTATGTTGGATGCGATTCCTCATGTAATAGCTATAACATAGGGTGACACAGAACTAGCTCCAATTCATCAATGTAATGTAGGCATGTATTCCGTATATAGTGATACGTGCTAATGGAAAAGAACTTGCATGACATCTTTTGTCCTACCCTCCCGTGGTAGCGGGGTCCTAGCGGAAACTAAGGGATATTAAGGCCTCCTTTTAATAGAGAACCGGAACAAAGCATTAGCACTTAGTGAATACATGAACTCCTCAAACCACGGTCATCACCGAGAAGTATCCCGATTATTGTCACTTCGGGGTTGTCGGATCATAACACATACTAGGTGACTACAGACTTGCAAGATAGGATCAAGAACACACATATATTCATGAAAACATAATAGGTTCAGATCTGAAATCATGGCACTCGGGCCCTAGTGACAAGCATTAAGCATAGCAAAGTCATAGCAACATCAATCTCAGAACATAGTTGCTACTAGGGATCAAACCCTAACAAAACTAACTTGATTACATGGTAAATCTCATCCAACCCATCACCATCCAGCAAGCCTACGATGGAATTACTCACGCACGGCGGTGAGCATCATGAAATGCTCTCTCTGGAGCCCCCGACGGCGACGAATCCCCCTTTCTGGAGCCCCGAACGGACTCCAGATCAGCCCTCCCGAGAGAGATTAGGGCTTGTCGGCGGCTCCGTATCGTAAAACGCGATGAAACTTAATCTCTGATTTTTTTCTCTGCGAGACGGAATATATGGAGTTGGAGTTGAGGTCAACGGAGCCTCATGGGGCCCACGAGACAGGGGTGCGCCCAGGGGGGTGGGCGCGCCCCCCACCCTCATGGACAGGGTGTGTGCCCCCTGGTCTTGATTCTTTCGCCAGTATTTTTTATATTTTCCAAAAAGTGCCTCCATGGATTTTCAGGACATTCTGAGAACTTTTGTTTTCTACACATAAAACAACATCACGGCAGTTCTACTGAAAACAGCGTCAGTCCGGGTTAGTTCCATTCAAATCATGCAAGTTAGAGTTCAAAACAAGGGCAAATGTGTTTGGAAAAGTAGATACGTTGGAGACGTATCATGCATGTGAGTGGTTTTCAAATCACATCAACATGTCTGCATGCAAGCATGCACCGGTAGCATGCATGTAAGTGAGCTTTTAAGTCCCATTAACATGTCAAAAATAAAAATATAATCCCATTATGCAGTAGGAGTTGGATGATCTTTTTTCCTTGTGTGGGATGATCTAAATGATGATGGGAGTTTATTTAGTTTGGCTACCACATTTGTCATGTGGTTATAGAGTTTTTTTTAGTTATATGAAATCGATAATTTTGCGCAGAGAGATATACGGTTGTTCCGCGGCAATGCACAGGGACTCATCTAGTATTTAGGAACGGAGGGAGTACTATGTAAAGAGTTAGGTGTCGCACGGTGTCCAGAAAATATGGTGATAGTGTGAGGTGGGCCATGTAATCACTAAGCCTGCATGTTTTCACTGCTCTTGCACTCCTCCACTGTAAGAATGGAGAAAATTGTAATCTAGTAGTACCTCCTTTCGCTGAAAGCGTGACATCCAGCAGTCCTACCACCTCAGTAATAAAGACCAATGAGCCGTCAAATCACATAGACCCAGCAGTAAGTTGGACGGATGAAGCAACCATCACTCTTGCGCCAGTGAGAGGTCGCGTCCGCTCTGCCCGGGCATGAATGCGGCACCGATTCTTTGGAGCGGCGCTGACCGTTTCGGGCGGGAAGCGCGCACGGGCGATGGAGGGGCTTTGGGTGGGCCAGGCTGGTCAGGAGCGGGCATGGCAGCTGTCCGCATGTCCCTACCGGACACGCCCGGAAACGAGAGGATGCACTGACTCTCGCATCTAAAATCACACACTACACACCATCTCTCTGTAGTAGTAGGTCGATCTGTCGCTCTCTCTAACACACACATGTTGTTAAACACACACACACACACACACACGCACGCACCTTGGTCCCGTTGCACCTTCTAACGTGACTTATTACACCTAGACAGTGGGAGTAGTAAGTATACGAGATACGGTGGCACACTGACTTAGGTCGAATACAAGTGCCCAAAATTGTGTGCATGTTATAATAAGGATTCACTTAAATTAGTACGTGAGCGAACAGAGGGATCTATTCGATGGTGTTCCAGCAAAGAGCGAGATGTGTGAGGTAAGATACACCGCTGGCGCTTTTAATTTTTCTTATTAATTTGCTTGTTTCACCCTCTGACTAGTGGGACCCAACGTACTACATGGAGAGAGGTAAGGTGACTAAGGCTGCATTATTTATGCACCACTGTGGATAGTCTTACCACCAAAGCCACTGTCGGCGTTCTGGGAACGGGGGTCCCCAGACTTGCCTGCCTGCGGCCTGCGGCGTGGCTCAAAGGGGGGCCTAGCACGACCCATCTTCATCAACACAAGGTCAAGACCCGCGCGAGGGCCAAGCCTCGCGGGGCGGACGACCAGGAGCTTCCTCAGGCATGGCCTCATCAGGCTGGCTCACGAGGAGGCGGAGAGATCAAGGCGGGGTACCTCGCGAGGTGCCCATGACGCAAGCCATGACGACCAAGGGCGCCAGTCGAGCGCCAGCCACAGCAGATGTCCTCCTTTCCTCTTTGGTGCAAAGGGAGCAAGCGCAGCGAGCATCAAGCAAAGGCATCCATTTCGTGCAACAAGACCAAGACCAGCCCAACGGCAGGAAGGAAGTCATTGTGGAGCCCAAGCAAAGGCGTCACCACCAGAGCCTTTGACATGCGAGGACCAACTTTAGTCGAGGATAAGTGTACCAGATGTCCCCTTCAAAATGGCCAATTGTTGGCGCCCTTCCACTCAATATTTGGGAAGAGGCCCATGGCCTTTGCCTATAAATAGGACTAGCCACCCCTGTGGTAGAGGCATCTAGAAGAGAGGCATCGAGAATCCTCACCAAGAAACCAAGAGAGAGAGCGATCGAACTCCTCCTCGCGATTCATCGCTTTTGACCAAGAATGACCCTCATGAGGCTGTTCTTCCTTGTATTGTTCATTGCTACGTCTCGAGCTAGCATTGGTTTTCCCTGAAGAGGAGGGGGTGATGCAGCACAGTAGCTTAAGTACTTCCCTCAGTTTTTGAGAACCAAGGTATCAATCCAGTAGGAGGTCACGCGCAAGTCCCTCGTACCTGCACAAAACGATAGCAACTCGCAACCAACGCTTAGGGGTTGTCAATCCCTTCACGGATACTTACGAGAGTGAGATCTGATAGAGATAATATTTTTGGTATTTTTGATAGATAGATGCAAGGTAAAAAGTAAAGGCAAAGTAAAAACAAAGCAAGTAAATAAAGTGATATAGATTGATATGATGAGAATAGACCGGGGGACATAGGTTTCACAAGTGGTTTCTCTCAAGAGCATAAGTATTATACGGTGGGTGAACAAATTACTGTTGAGCAATTGACAAAATTGAGCATAGTTTATGAGTATATCTAGGCAATGATCATGTATATAGGCATCACGTCCGTGACAAGTAGATCGAAATGATTCTTCATCTACTACTATTACTCCACTCATCGACCGCTATCCAGCATGCATCTAGAGTATTAAGTTAAAAACAGAGTAACGCCTTAAGCAAGATGACATGATGTAGAGGGATAAATTCATGTAATATGATAAAAAAACCCCATCTTGTTATCCTCGATGGCAACAATACAATACGTGCCTTGCAACTCTTTCTGTCACTGAGTAAGGACACCCCGCAAGATTGAACCCAAAGCCATGCACTTCTCCCATTGCAAGAACTACCAATCTAGTTGGCCAAACCAAACGGATAATTCGAAGAGACTCGCAAAGATAACTCAATCATACATAAAAGAATTCAGAGAAGAATCAAATATTTTCCATAGATAATACCGGATCATAAACCCACAATTCATCGGTCTCAACAAACACACCGCAAAAAGAAGATTACATCGAATAGATCTCCACAAGAGAGGGGAGAACATTGTATTGAGATCCAAAAGAGAGAAGAAGCCATCTAGCTACTAGCTATGGACCCGAAGGTCTGAAGTAAACTACTCACACTTCATCGGAGGGGCTATGGTGATGATGTAGAAGCCCTCCGTGGTGGATGCCCTCTCCATGAGCTCGAACAGGCCCCAAGATGGGATCTCGTGGATCTGAGAAGGTTGCGGCGGTGGAATTAGGTTTTTGGCTCCGTCTCTGGTCTAATGGGGGTACGTAGGTATATATAGGAGGAAGGAGCACGTCGGTGGAGCTTTGAGGGGCCCACGAGGCAGGGGGCGCGCCCAGGGGGGAGGGCGCGCCCTCCACCATCGTGACCGCCTCATGGCTTTCTTGACGGAGGGTCCAAGTCTCCTGGATCTTATCTGATGAGAAAATCACGTTCCCGAAGGTTTCCTTCCGTTTGGACTCCGTTTGATATTCCGTTTCTTCGAAATACTGAAATAGGCAAAAACAACAATTTCGGGCTGGGCCTCCGGTTAATAGGTTAGTCCCAAAAATAATATAAAAGTGGAAAATAAAGCCCAATATAGTCCAAAACAGTAGATAAAGTAGCATGGAGCAATAAAAAATTATAGATGCATTGGAGACGTATCAAGCATCCCCAAGCTTAATTCCTGCTCGTCCTCGAGTAGGTAAATGATAAAAAGAGAATTTTTGATGCGGAGTGATACTTTGGCATAATTTCAATGTAAATCTTTTTAATCATGGTATGAATATTCGGATCCGAAAGGTTCAAGACAAAAGTTCATATTGACACAAAAATAATAATACTTCAAGCATACTAATCAAAGCAATCATGTCTTCTCAAAATAACATGGCAAAAGAAAGTTCATCCCTACAAAATCATATAGTTAGGCTATGCTTCATTTTCGTCATACAAAGATGTTCACAACTTCTATACCCCCGATGACAAGCCAAGCAATTGTTTCATACTCAAATAATCTCAAACTTTTTCAAGCTTCACGCAATACATGAGCGTGAGCCATGGATATAGCACTATGGGTGGAATAGAATATGATGATGGGGATTGTGTGGAGAAGACAAAAAGGAGAAAGTCTCACATCAACGAGGCTAATCAATGAGCTATGGAGATGCCCATCGATTGATGTTAATGCAAGGAGTAGTGAGGGAGTTCCGGACTAGGGGGTGTCCGGATAGCCGGACTATCATCATCGGCCGGACTCCCAGACTATGAAGATACAAGATTGAAGACTTCGTCCCATGTCCGGATGTGACTTTCCTTGGCGTGGAAGGCAAGATTGGCGATACAGATATGTAGATCTCCTACCATTGTAACCGACTCTGTGTAACCCTAACCCTATCCGGTGTCTATATAAACCGGAGGGTTTTAGTCCGTAGGGACTAACAACAATCATACCATAGGCTAGCTTCTAGGGTTTAGCCTCTTTGATCTCGTGGTAGATCCACTCTTGTAACACAAATCATCAATATTAATCTAGCAGGACGTAGGGTTTTACCTCTATCAAGAGGGCCCGAACACAGGTAAAACATCGTGTCCCTTGTCTCCGTTACCATCCGCCTAGACGCACGCTTAGGGACCCCTACCCGAGATCCGCCGGTTTTGACACCGACATTGGTGCTTTCATTGAGAGTTCCTCCGTGTCGCCGCCGTCGTAGGATGCCTCATCTCGCCTTTTAAAGACGATACTATATCGCCAAAGGAGCCTTGGTCACGGGCCGCACTCTTGACTAGGTGGTTTTCTTATGACCGCCATCCGCCATCATACCGACGATGACCTCTCGAGTCATCGAAACCAATCTCGTGTTAGTTCGAACTTGCCGAACAGTTAGATCCGATCGAGCTCTCCTCCATAAACGAGCTCTTGGATCGCATCGCTGCCACAGGAGTCGCCACAGACTACGACCGGATCGGGCCTAAAACCGATCTCGAGAGATCAACTCTCCCGGGCTACCCATCATGTTGTTGTGATAGAGCAGCAATGCGGCGGTTCTTCTTGTATCTTAAGGACTAGTTACGTCGGATTCCCGATCCCTCCATGCCGGATTCCCGCAGAGGGACGGATGTCGATCAAGCCACGAACTTAAAGTCGATTCGGCGAGTTGTACTCATTGGATAACACTCAAAAAATCCAAACTTCCAAGTACGGAAACTTCTCGGCCCTTGAGTCCTAAATTGGACGGGGTTCCAGATCTAGTTCCACCCGCCCACCCAAACATTAGCGATCTCTCTCGAATTCGGCAAGAGCCCGCTGAAACAGTACATCATTATCGGGCGATTCCTCCGGTTATGAACAGGATAAAGGATCGCCGAGAGGAGGACGCAATCCCAATTTTCTGCAATAATCGCATCGGACAAGGGAATCCTAAACGCCATAAGTCGTCATGAAATTACACGCTTTGCTGACTTGGTGACCATAGTACAAAAGTAATCGCGTGCAATGGAGAGCGCTCGAAAACCGAAAGTAAATTTTGGGATAATCCGGCCCCGAATACATCCCTAGTCCGAAACAAAAGGGTGCATCATTATCAAGCACCCGGGTTGAATACCAAAAACCAAGAACCCCTAAAGGGTACGGAACCGTACTGGAGGGTTGGCTCAGCGGACCCTGCAAAATCCACAGTACGGAGGGCGCCACTCCAACACACAGCCTTCGAGCGTGTTGGATACTCCAACTGGATCATGCATTTCGACGGATCCAAAATGTTGGCTGGCTTGGGGGCTGGCGTCGTCCTGACATCCCCAGCTGGAGACACAATCCAATACGTACTTCAAATAATGTACATGGACTCCAACAACGCAGCCGAATACGAGGCCCTTCTACATGGCCTCCGGATGGCAATCTCCATGGGAATTCAACGCCTAGAGGTGCGCGGGGATTCAAACCTCGCAATATCCCAAGTAAAGGGAGACTTTGATGCCAAAGATCCAAAAATGGCAGCTTACCGCAACGCCGTCCTAAAAATGTCAGCTCGGTTCGAAGGACTAGAATTCCACCATGTAGTCCGGGATAATAACCAAGCAGCAGACGTTTTAGCACGCATCGGCGCGAAACGAGACGCCGTCCCTCCAAACATCTTCCTGGAACGGCTCTTTAAGCCATCCGTATTATGGGAAGAGGAGTCCGGAAATAACAATCCGGAGCCAGCTGCATCACCTAACTCAGACCATTCTCGACACAATCGGCGGATCAGCCAATGAAATAACACCTTCACTCACGAAATAATGGGAGTAATTGCCCGTGGATGTAACCATTCCTAGCCTACTTAATGCGGCAGGAACTTCCGAAGACCAAAATGAGGCCCGCTGCATAGTTCGGGCGATCTAAAGCCTACAAGGTCCATGAGGGAGAACTTTATAAGAAAAGCACAACCGAGTCCTTCAAAGGTGTATCTCAAGAGGAAGGGCGAAATCTCCGGCTGAAATTCACGCCGACTCGGGCGGGCACCACGCCGCAGCCCGGCCCTTGTAGGCAAGGCCTTCCGTACAGGATTTTATTGGCCGACAGCCCGGCAGATGCTCAGGACTTAGTCCAACGATGCGTCGGTTGCCGCTCTTTGCTAATCAGAGCCACATGCCACCCATCGCCTCAAAACTATACCCATTACGGCGTCATGCGGTCCGGGGGCTTGACATGGTTGGACCCTTAAAGGGGGAACCCACAAGCACAAATACTTATTGGTCATGGTGGACAAATTCACCAAATGGATTGAGGCCAAGCCGTTAAAACGGCGTAATCCGGACCGGTGATAGACTTCATATCCGGGTAGTACACCGCTTTACGCCCCCAACGGCATCATCATTGATAACGGCACGAACTTCACGGCCGACGAGGTTAAACTCGTGCAAAAATATGGGCATTAAGCTCGATTACGCTTCACCTATCACCCCCAAACTAACGGTCAAGTCGAGCGAGCAAATGGTCTAATCATGAGCGGCATCAAACCCGGACTAGTGCGGTCCCTCAAGGAATCTAACATGCACTGCGTAGAGGAGCTCGACCAGATTCGGGGCTACGGACCACGCCAAACCGAACTCACTGGATTCACACCATTTTTCATGGTATACGGGCGCAGAGGCGATTACGCCTGCGATATAATTCATGACTCACCTCGTGTGCGCATGTACAAAGAAAGAGAAGCCGAGTTAGATCGGCAGGACAGTTTGGACGCCTTAGAGGAGGAGCGGACGTGGCAAAGGCTCGCTCCGCATTTTATCGCCAGCAGGCTCGAAGATATCAAAGCAGAGAAGCACGGGCCAAAACTTACAATGTTGGCGAACTTGTTCTATGCCCCACGGACAAGAAAAAGGACAAACTTAAGCCCAAGTGGGAAGGTCCCTTCATCATCGACCAAGTCCTCGACCGGCGGAGCATACCGCTCACGTAACACATCCGACACCGACTCGAGCCGAACCCATGGAACGCAGCCCGCCTCTCAAGATTCTACGCTTAACGCCGGACTCGGGTTCGTCGACTCCGGCCCACCCCTTTTTTTACTATCTCTCGTCCTCCTCCTTCTTCCCACTTTTTTCAATACCTTTTATGGGCTGATTTGCGATTTGTTCAAGACACACTTGATGTGCTCCTCGCACTCATTATACCGGGGGCTTCTTTAATGTAAGCTTATTCATACGGGCTTCATGCCCAATACATGTGTCATACTTCCGCATGTACCTTTTATTCACCATTATATGCATCGATATGACTTAAGTTTTGGCCAAGCTGGGTTGTTCGGCTCCTGCTTACCCCACGCTCCCGATTGTTCGGCTTAGGAGGTAAAGGGAGCACCTCTGCGATTATTCTTGCCGGGTCAAATGGATGTGTACCTCGATCGGGTGAATCCAAAGCTAAGCGTTCTTAAGAGAATATTCGGTCGGTGACTTGAAAGATGATTTATTACTTACTTATTTATCTGCCTCAGATGCTTTTTTCTGCTATTTTCGCAGTCCGGCATTGCACTTTAGGGCATGCCTCCTGTGGAAAGGAACCCTTAACGGAACTATTCTCCCTGGAAGATGTTTCTTACTAACCATGTAATATAACATAACTAGTTGGGCACTTGTCTAATAAAGCAATTATGACCCAGACGCCTTGTCTCCATGCATGCCCCGATTCTTTTATAACCGTAAGGGTATTCGGACACACTCCGGACTATTGGGTCCCGAGGTTGAAGCGAAACGGTCCGCAAAGACAAACGATCTACAATCCGGCTAGAAGGCATTTTACATGTCATTTCAAATTACATCACAAACCGACTGATTGTACTCCTCCTCAATCCCATCTAACAAAGCTATCTAATTCTGATCCTGTTGGGAATATTTCGCCGCCATTCTACTTGGCCGCACATCAAGCTCACAGGATCACCTTCCCATCAGCCCCGCAGTCCCACCTCGGCCATGTGGTTTGGGTCAGCCTTCGGGTAACGTGTCTTCACCATGGCCCAGGCCTCCTGGCGCCACGACGGCAGGCCGATATCTTCCACAAACGGAGGCGTCGCCGTGCTCTCAAGCTTCTCAAAGAAGCTCACCAAGGCCCTCGGGTAGGGAGACGGATGGCCATAAAGCATGAACGACGCCACTCATCGCCGCCGAACACGCTCGAGCAATTGCACTAGCTCGGAAGTTGGTCACCCGTTGACTCAGGCATTTCCTCCATGAGGCGACACTGTGAGCACACCTAAAGACATATTTACGTCAATCGACTTCTCGCCAATTCCTCTTTTCAAAGGAATTTGTTCAAGCACTTACTACAAATGCCGCGACGAAGCCATTGATTCTCCTTCACGGAGCTGCATACCTGGTCCCGAACACCTTTCAGCTCTTCTCCTCGCTGGGTGTGGGCATCTTGGAGCTTGTTTCTCTCCGTTGCACCTTCATAAGCACCCTCTCGCCGGCCTTTAGCTGACGCAGTAGCTGTTGCTTGTCCGGATCTAGTCCGGCGCCCTCTGCAATACTATTGTCAGATCCACGCCGCACTTTGTTAAATAATTATCTTTTCAAAGTACGTCTTACCAGTAGGGGTCTCTGTGGCTCCCCCTGTGGCGGCCAGTGCGGCCTCAAGTTGGGCCTTGCACTCTTGGAGCTCCTGGGACAGATGGGTATTCTTCTCCGTAAGATCCTCAGATCATAATTGATCCTTAAATCAGTTATTTCAACTATTTTAAGTCTCGGGGAGACTCTTGGCATATATAACTATTAAAATTACTTACTGTATGTCTTTCACATACTCGCTCCGTGGCTCGTTAACCCATCTTGAGCGGCACGGAGGTGCTGCTTCCCGCTTCAAAGGCATTTAACGCCTCCGGGGAGAAACACGCGTCACGAAGAACTGTCCGGCGACGCCTGTGATTCATGGCACTCTCCACCTCAGACCGGGTGGCGGACAGCCTATCGGCATACTCCGTCGAAGGAGCGTCCGGCTCACGCCTTGTATTCACCTCCCCTCCCGGACCATGCGTTGGAGCATGGCCGACGGAGGCTTGATTGGCAACCTCTCCGGACACTGTCCGGTGAGCGCTCTTTCTGGAAAAGTTATGAGCATTAATATACCTCCTAGGGATCCTTCCTTAAAAATAGCGGTGCTCGCATGGCCGTTCTTGGCTGACGTTCGGTTCGCGTCGCGCTCCTCTTACCTTTCTTTGGGCCGGACTCGACCCTTGTTGGCGGCCACATGGGTTCGGCTTCCCACCTTAAAGGCACCTCTCGCGATGCACCATCGGTATGGGATGGTCGAATTGAGCGCGGATGAAATGATGGTGTCAAGACCTTGGTCGTAGTCACCTGGGAGGCCGGAAACAAACCGGGGTAGTCAGCCGTAATGGCGACTAGGGCATTGTCTATGCTATGTTGGTGGAACACCCCGTCAATCAGCTCCACCTTTATGTCCGGATCCTCTTCGGAGGTCGGATCAAGGGATCTTTCCGGATCCTCGGCCTGTGGAGTTAGGCTTCGTATGCCCTCCACGTCCTGGCGCAGCTCCTGCGTCAAAATCACAGAGTAAGATACTTGACTTTAAAAGTATGGATCGGGTAGATGAACATCCGCTTACCCAGCTCCGATGGTTATTCATAGAAAATCCATTCTACGGATTCTTTCGGAGGAAGTCCTCCTCCTCTCCCTTGTACAAGCCGGACAGGATCTTTGCCAGATCGGCTGCCGAGCCTGGCCCTTTGCGGCCATGACGGGTGGCGTCATTTTCCCCGTTGAAATCCCACATAGGGTGGCCCCTATATTGGAGTGGCTGCACCCCTTGCATAATGCACGTGGCCATGACTCCAATCATGGTCAATCCGGAGTGGGCCAGTAACCTAATCCGGCCCATCGGATAATGGACGCTCCTATCATCTTCCCGTTGAGGGCTCCGTGGGCGCCAACTCAGCGCTTTCTTCAAGGGAGCATTGTTGAACTCCGGGAGGCCGATCCTAACTGGATCCGGCAGAGGGGCATCCTCCATGTAGAACCATTCCGAAGGCCAGTCTTCGGACGCCTTCTTCGGGGTGCCGGATAGATATCCGGTCCCGGCGATGCGCCATATGTCGGCTCCGCCCACTTGATATATCGACCCGTCATGAGAACGGGGTACGAGACAAAACAATCTCTTCCACAGCGCAAAATGGGGCTCGATACCCAGGAACAGCTCGCAAAAAGCTACGAAGCCCGCAATGTGCAAAATGGAGGCGGGCGTGAGGTGGTGAAGTTGGAGTCCGTAGAACTCTAGGAGCCCCCGGAGAAACGGATGTATGGGAAATCTGAGTCCCCTTATTAGATAGGGGACAAAGCATACCCGCCCCTTTGGAAGGGTTGGGGACGCTCTCCCACCGCTTTCTACCCTTGTAGGTGGCTAGTCCGGCTCGAACCGAACCATGAAAGCTAGGGAAGATATCCTCGGTTTGAAGTACCACTAGCTCATTGTGTGTGGAATCGAGCATCTCCCCAATCTCTGGCTTAGGGCTTTGGGAGCCTTGAGAGGAGGAGCCGCGTCGGCTATCCATGATGGAATGGATTTTTGTCAGAGGCGCTTCAATGAGAACTTACGATGGAGGATGGTGTGAGCTGGATCTAGATCCTCGCCTCTCTTATAGGCGGCTCGTTCACACGGCTAGGGGGTAAAATGTAAAAATATCCCAGCCTTTCGCATTCGTACGACACGTGGAAGAAGGCCATTATTGGGCGTAGAAGCCAAGGAGCGCAACATTTATAAAGAAGCTGGACACTATTCGACGGGAACATGAAGATTGAAGGAGAACCCGCCTTGCAACGTCGAAGACAATATACGCGCCGGACTCGTCGTCGCTGAAGCCCGGTTCGGGGGCTACTGAGGGAGTTTCGGACTAGGGGGTGTCCGGATAGCCGGACTATCATCATCGGCCGGACTCCCAGACTATGAAGATACAAGATTGAAGACTTCGTCCCGTGTCCGGATGGGACTTTCCTTGGCGTGGAAGGCAAGCTTGGCGATACGGATATGTAGATCTCCTACCATTGTAACCGACTCCGTGTAACCCTAACCCTATCCGGTGTCTATATAAACCGGAGGGTTTTAGTCCGTAGGACGAACAACAATCATACCATAGGCTAGCTTCTAGGGTTTAGCCTCTTTGATCTCGTGGTAGATCCACTCTTGTAACACACATCATCAATATTAATCTAGCAGAACGTAGGGTTTTACCTCCATCAAGAGGGCCCGAACCTGGGTAAAACATCGTGTCCCTTGTCTCCTGTTACCATCCACCTAGACGCACAGTTCGGGACCCCCTACCCGAGATCCGCCGGTTTTGACACCGACAAGTACGGATTGCCATGCAACGGATGCACTAGAGCTAAGAATGCTCAACAAAAGAAAACTAGTGGGTGTGCATCCAACTTGCTTGCTCATGAAGACCTAGGGCATTTTGAGGAAGCCCATCGTTGGAATATACAAGCCAAGTTCTATAATGAAAATTCCCACTAGTATAAAAAGACAACTTATGAGACTCACGATATGAAAATCATGGTGCTACTTTGAAGCACAATATATGAGACTCACTACATGAAAAACAAGGTGCTACTTTGAAGCACAAGTGTGGAAAAAGAGATAGTAGCATTGCCCTTTTTATTTATTTTCTTTTTTGGGCCTTTTTTTTTCTTTTTGGCCTTTTTTTTGATTGGGCAATGCTCTAATAATGATGATCATCACACTTCCATTGATTACAACACAAGGATTACAACTCGAAACTTAGAACAAGATATGCCTCTATATGAATGCCTCGTGATGTACTGGATGGTGCAATGAATCAAGAGTGACATGTATGGAAAATAATGCATGGTGGCTTTGCCACAAATACGATGTCAACTACAAGATCATGCAATGGCAATATGACAAAAGTAATGTATGTCATGATGATGATGATGATGATGGTGGAAGTTGCATGGCAATATATCTCGGAATGGCTATGGAAATGCCATGATAGGTAGGTATGGTGGCTGTTTTGAGGAAGATATAAGGAGGTTTATGTGTGAAAGAGCGTATCATATCACGGGGTTTGGATGCACCGGCGAAGTTTGCTCCAACTCTCAATGTGAGAAAGGGCAATGCACGGTACCGAAGAGGCTAGCAATGGCGGAAAGGTGAGAGTGCGTATAATCCATGGACTCAACATTAGTCAAAAGAACTCATATACTTATTGCAAAAATTTAGAAGTCATCAAAAATTCAAGTACTACGCGCATGCTCCTAGGGGATAGATTGGTAGGAAAAGACCATCGCTCGTCCCCGACCGCCACTCATAAGGATGCACAAGCCAGGTACACTTCATGTTTCAAATTTGTTACACAACTTTAACCATACGTGCATGCTACGAGATTTGCTAACATCAACACAAGTATTTCTCAAATTCACAACTACTCAACTAGCACGACTTTCATATTATTACCTCCATATCTCAAAACAATTATCAAGCATCAAACTTATCTTAGTATTCAACCCACTTAAAAGAATGTTTCACATATCTTGAATACCAAGTATATTAACATTAAGCAAATTACCATGCTATTAACGACTCTCAAAATAATCTAAGTGAAGCATGAGAGATCAAGTTTCTTTGAAACAAATCCACCACCGCGCTCTAAAAGATCTAAGTGAAGCACTAGAGCAAAAATTATCACGCTCTAAAGATATAAGTGAAGCACTATGAGCAAAACTATCAAGCTCAAAAGATACACTAGTAGAAAAAGGGCCTATTGTCCCGGTTGGTAAGGGCCTTTAGTCCCGGTTGGTGAGCCGGGACTAAAGGGTGCAGATTATCGCCTCCCTTTAGTCGGTTCAATCCAGAACCGGGACTAAAGGTCATGCCACGTGGAGCTCCACCTTTAGTCGGTTGGTAACACCAACCGGGACTAATGGAAATTTTATGATTTTTTTGAATTTTTTATTTTCAAATTTCTGAATTATTTTAACCCTAATCTCTAATCAAGACCCCTCATCACTGCTCATTTTATCCTCTTCTCTAATCACCCTCATCATTCCAAATCACCTAACTTCCTAACGGTCACCCATCCTCCCACTCCCCACTGAGCACGCTTAACTTCCGAGTTCTATTCTCCTCGCTTTCCAAGTCTCGCACTTGTTGTTTTCCGACAATAGTAAGATGTCAATCCTATTAACCTCGTGAATTTTGCTTGAGCATGAATTGACACATTTCACTCGCTTTGAGTTTCAAACTATTGTTTTCAAAAACAATAATTATTTAGAACATAATAGTTATTTTGAATAATTAGTTTGACCATGGTTTGACCATGGTTTGACCATAGTTTGACCACAGTTTGACCAGATTTGACCAAAATTCAAAATAACTGAACAAATTATTTAGTAACACTAATATTCTAGAATAATTAGTTTGACCATGGTTTGACCATAGTTTGACCATTGTTTGACCATAGTTTGACCACAGTTTGACCAGATTTGACCAAAATTCAAAATAACTGAATAAATTATTTAGTAACACTAATATTCTAGAATAATCAGTTTGACCATGGTTTGACCATTGTTTGACCACAGTTTGAAATTTTTTCGTTTTTTTCCACTCTAGATATTAAAAGCCCCGTAACTTTTTTTCTGTTAGGTTTTTGAGGATTTTGAAAATGTTTAACGGGGTTCCGTTAAATTTGGATGTAACTTTTCGAGTAGATGATTTTTCATATAAAAAACTTTTTCATCCGAGTTAGTATGCAAAAGTTATGCCCATATTTACAAATGCCAGAGAGATTTTGCAAATAAAGTTGAAATTCACATTTGCAAATTTTCCCAACAACTAGACCACATATCACATGGGAAACTTATTTTCTTTTATTTTTTTGACATTTCCATCATTTTCTTTTATTTTTTTAAAATTGAAAAGGCGATCCACGCGGGGGGGGGGGGGGGGAGAGTGTGAAAATGGGACCTTTAGTACCGGTTCGTGGCACGAACCGGGACTAAAGGTCTCAACCCCATTAGTCCCGGTTCGTGCCTCAAACCGGGACTAAAGGTCTAATCTTTAGTCCCGGTTTGAGGCAGAACCGGGACTAATGGTATCGCATTTTTAGTCCCGGTTTGAGGCACAAACCGGGACTAAAGGGCACAGGTGAACCGGGACTAATGCTTTAGCCGCACGAACCGGGATAAATGCTCACATTAGTCCCGGTTCGTGATTGAACCGGGACTAATGTGAAATTTGGCCCGGAACCATAGCCCTGTTTTCTACTAGTGATATAAGTGAAGCACATAGAGTATTCTAACAAATTCCAAATCATGTATGGCTCTCTCAAAAGGTGTGTACATCAAGGATGATTGTGGTAAACTAACAAGAAAAGACACAAATAATACAAGACGCTCCAAGCAAAACACATATCATGTTGGTGAGTAAAAATATAGCTCCAAGTAAATTACCGATGGAATCGATTTAAAGAGGGATGCCTTCCGGGGCATCCCCAAGCTTTGACTTTGGTGTCCTTGGATTATGTTGGGGTGCCATGGGCATCCCCAAGCTTAGGCTCTTGCCACTCCTTGTTCCATAATCCATCAAAAGAATTCACCCAAAACTTGAAAACTTCACAACACAAAACTCAACAGAAATCTCGCGAGCTCCGTTAGAGAAAGAAAACAAAAGACTACTTCAAGGTACTATAATGAACTCATTCTTTATTTATATTGGTGTTAAACCTACTGTATTCCAACTTCTCTATGGTTTATAAACTAATTTACTAGCCATAGATTCATCAAAATAAGCAAACAACACACGAAAAACAGAATCATCAAAAATGTAACAGTCTGTAGTAATCTGTAACTAACGCAAACTTCTGGAACTCTAAAAATTCTACCAAAATAGGAAGTCCTGGACAATTTGTTTATTGATCAGCAGCAAAACAATCAACGCAAAAGCACGTTCCTGTGATTTATCATAACTAAATTCGTGCGTGCAAAGTTTCTGTTTTTTCAGCAGAATCAAATCAACTATCATCATAGGTTATCCTATAGGTCTTACTTGGCACAAACACTAATTAAAACATAAAACCACATCCAAACAGAAGGTAGATGGATTATTTATTCCTAAACAGAAGCAAAAACAAAAAACACAAAATAAAATTGGGTTGTCTCCCAACAAGCGCTATCGTTTAACGCCCCTAGCTAGGCATAAAAGCAAGGATAGATCTAGGTATTGCCATCTTTGGTAGGCAATCCATAAGTGGCTCTCATGATAGATTCATATGGTAATTTTATTTTCTTTCTAGGGAAGTGTTACATACCCTTTTTTAAGGGAAATTGGAATCTAATATTCCCTTCCTTCATGTCAATAATTGCACCAATCGTTCTAAGGAAAGGTCTACCAAGAATAATAGGACATGAAGGATTGCAATCTATATCAAGAACGATAAAATCTCACGGGCACATAATTCCTATTTGCAACAATAAGAACATCATTAATTCTTCCCATAGGCTTTTTAATAGTGGAATCCATAAGATGCAAGTTTAGAGAGCAATCATCAAAATCACGGAAATCTAGCAAATCACATAAAGTTTTGGGAATAGTAGAGACACTAGCACCCAAATCACACAAAGCATGAAACTCAAAGTCCTTAATTTTAATTTTAATAGTAGGTTCCCACTCATCATGTAGTTTTCTAGGGATAGAAACTTTCAACTCGAGTTTTTCTTCATAAGATTGGCCTTATTTTGACTATAAGCATGAGGAGATTCTAGCACGGATTGCAACAAGGAAATACAACCAATCAAAGATCAATTTTCATAATTAAATTCCTTGAGATCCAAAATAGTAGGTTTAGCAACATCACGGTTTCTATTTATTTCAATCCTACTTTCATCAATTTCATCATCAAGATCTAGAAACTCCGAATTCTTAGAACGCCTTCTAGGTAAGGGAAGATCATAATCAGATTCATCAAGATTCATATTGCAAAACAAAGATTTAATGGGGGACGCATCAATAACTTTTAGATCTTCATCTTGATTTTCATAGGGATTAGAAGAACACGCTTTAATAAAGGCATCTTTGGAAGCACGCATCCTAAGCGGTTCTTTTCTTTGCACTCGTCAATGGAAATTCTCATAGCTTTGAGAGACTCATTGATATCATGCTTAGGAGGAATAGATCTAAGCTTTAAAGAATCAATTTCAAGAGAAATTCTATCAATGTTCCTAGCCAAATCATCAACTTTAAGCAATTTCTCTTCAAGCAAAGCATTAAAATTCTTTTGTGAATTCATAAACTCTTTAACACTACTCTCAAAATCAGAGGGAATCTTATTAAAATTTCCATAAGAGTTGTTGTAGGAATTTCCATAATTATTAGAAGGATTACTAGGATAAGGCCTAGGATTAAAATTCCCTCTATAAGCGTTGTTTCCAAAACTATTCCTACCAACAAAATTCACATCCATAGATTCATTATTGTTCTCAAGCAAAGTAGATAAAGGCATATCATTATGATCAAGAGGAGTATTTTTAGGAGCAAACATCTTCATAAGTTCATCCATCTTTTCACTCAAAACATTGATTTCTTCTATAGCATGCACTTTTTTACTAGAAGATCTTTCGGTGTGCCATTGAGAATAATTAGCCATAATATTATCAAGCAATTTGGTAGCATCCCTAACGTAATTTCCATAAAAGTGCCTTCCGCGGCCGAATCTAAAAGATTTCTAGAAGCAAAATTCAATCTGGCATAAAAATTTTGTATGATCATCCATAAATTCAAAACATGAGTAGGGCAATTCCGAAGCATTAATTTCATTATTTCCCAAGATTGGGCAACATGCTCATGATCAAGTTGTTTAAAATTCATGATATCGTTCCTAAGAGTGATAATCTTAGCGGGAGGAAAATACTTAGAGAGAAAAGCAACTTTGCACTTGTTCCAAGAATCAATACTATTTTTTGGCAAAGATGAAAACCAAATTTTAGCACGATCTCTAAGTGAAAACGGAAATAACTTTAATTTGAAAATATTGTTATCCGTATCTTTCTTATTTTGCATATCACACAAATCAACAAAATTGTTTAGATGAGTAGTGGCGTCTTCACTAGGAAGGCCGGCGAATTGATCTTTCATAACAAGATTCAACAAAGCGGTATTGATTTCACAAGACTCATCATTATTAAGAGGAGCAATCGGAGTACTAAGGAAATCATTATTATTGGTATTCGGGAAATCACACAATTTGGTATTATCTTGCGCCATGGCAACAAGGAATCCAACACACAAGCAAACAGAAAGGCAAAGGGAAAAGGCAAACGGAAAGAGAGGAGGAGATTGGGAAAGAGAAGGCGAATAAAACGGCAAGGGTTAAGTGGGGGAGAGGAAAACGAGAGGAAAATGGCAAATAATGTAATGCGAGAGATAGGGATTGTGATGGGTACTTGGTATGTTGACTTTTGCGTAAGCCTCCCCGGCAATGGCGCCAGAAATCCTTCTTGCTACGTCTCGAGCTAGCGTTGGTTTTCCCCGAAGAGGAGGGGGTGATGCAGCACAGTAACGTAAGTATTTCCCTTAGTTTTTGAGAGCCAAGGTATCAATCCAGTAGGAGGTCACGCGCAAGTCCCTCGTACCTGCACAAAACGATAGCAACTCGCAACCAACGCTTAGGGGTTGTCAATCCCTTCACGGTTACTTACGAGAGTGAGATCTGATAGAGATAATATTTTTGGTATTTTTGATAGATAGATGCAAGGTAAAAAGTAAAGGCAAAGTAAAAACAAAGCAAGTAAATAAAGTGATATAGATTGATATGATGAGAATAGACCCGGGGGCCATAGGTTTCACTAGTGGTTTCTCTCAAGAGCATAAGTATTCTACGGTGGGTGAACAAATTACTGTTGAGCAATTGACAAAATTGAGCATAGTTATGAGTATATCTAGGCAATGATCATGTATATAGGCATCACGTCCGTGACAAGTAGATCGAAACGATTACGCATCTACTACTATTACTCCACTCATCGACCGCTATCCAACATGCATCTAGAGTATTAAGTTAAAACAGAGTAACGCCTTAAGCAAGATGACATGATGTAGAGGGATAAATTCATGCAATATGATAAAAACCCCATCTTGTTATCCTCGATGGCAACAATACAATACGTGCCTTGCAACTCTTTACATCCTTTGAGTAAGGACACCGCAAGATTGAACCCAAAGCCATGCACTTCTCCCATTGCAAGAACTACCAATCTAGTTGGCCAAACCAAACGGATAATTCGAAGAGACTCGCAAAGATAACTCAATCATACATAAAAGAATTCAGAGAAGAATCAAATATTTTCCATAGATAATACTGGATCATAAACCCACAATTCATCGGTCTCAACAAACACACCGCAAAAGAAGATTACATCGAATAGATCTCCACAAGAGAGGGGAGAACATTGTATTGAGATCCAAAAAGGGAGAAGAAGCCATCTAGCTACTAGCTATGGACCCGAAGGTCTGAAGTAAACTACTCACACTTCATCGGAGGGGCTATGGTGATGATGTAGAAGCCCTCCGTGGTGGATGCCCTCTCCAGCGGAGCTCCGGAACAGGCCCCAAGATGGGATCTCGTGGATACAGAAGGTTGCGGCGATGGAATTAGGTTTTTGGCTCCGTCTCTGGTCTAATGGGGGTACGTAGGTATATATAGGAGGAAGGAGCACGTCGGTGGAGCTTCGAGGGGCCCATGAGGCAGGGGGGCGCGCCCTCCACCCTCGTGACCGCCTCGTGGCTTTCTTGACGGAGGGTCCAAGTCTCCTGGATCTTATCTGATGAGAAAATCACGTTCCCGAAGGTTTCATTCCGTTTGGACTCCGTTTGATATTCCGTTTCTTGAAATCTTTGAAATAGGCAAAAACAACAATTAGGCTGGGCCTCCGGTTAATAGGTTAGTCCCAAAAATAATATAAAAGTGGAAAATAAAGCCCAATATAGTCCAAAACAGTAGATAAAGTAGCATGGAGCAATAAAAAATTATAGATATGTTGGAGACGTATCATTCATCATTAGCCCAAGAGGCAATCCACCACACCACACACTGGAGTAGGGTATTACACCGCAATGGTGGCCTGAACCAGTATAAACTCTGTGTCTCTTGTGTTGTTCCTTTCGGAGTTTAGATCTCAGCGAGCCGGCGAGGAACAGGTAGGTAGAGGGCGAAATCTCCGCGCGCACCCTAGTGTTCGAACCTCAAGGGTCTGCCGGAACCCGAAATCCGACATTTGGCGCGCCAGGTAGGGGTGCGCCGGAATTCATCTTCCGTCGCCCTGTTCTTCTCCGACCGTCGCATCCATGTCTGATGCTCGTCGGGCTCAAGGCCGAGCGCCGAGCCGCTTCGCTTCTGCTGTCCGCCTGTGACGGCCCCGTCGGCAGCCACCGCCGTTTCGCCGCTTTCGCCATCAACGCCGCCACCGGCCCGGCGGGGAACGAGCAGAAAGCATCGTCCCAGCATCCATCCATGAGGCGAGACGGCCACACTGCTACACCCTCGCTCACCCCAGTTGGTTCTTCGTCCTGCGCGCCCCGCGCGGCCATGGAGGCTCAGGCTACGCTCATTGCGGCAAACGAGCTCCTGCGCTACCGCCCAGTCGACGACGTCTATGAAGAGTGGCTCGACCGAGTCGCCGAGCTCGTCCGCGCCACTGGGGGCTCCCCCGCGCCGTCCTTCTCGCTGCACGCGCTTCACCCGGGCGCTGGCAATGAAACTCGGGCGCCTCGGCCGCCTCCCCTCAAGAAGGCGCCGCCCCAAGGCGCGTGGCCTGGGCGGAACCCGCTCCGTCAGCGCCAGGTAGCGGCAAGAGCAGAGCTGCCAAGAAGTCCTCGCCTCGAGAAGCTGCCAGCGCCTCGCCCGGCTCGTCATGAAAACGCTCCTGCTCCAAAGACGTCAAGACCCGCGCTGCTCCCAGCCATAAGCGCATGGGGACCGCAGGACCAAGTTCTTCGTCACCCAAGGCCTCCCTGGCCACAGCTGGGCTGCCGCGCTTCACCGCCGAAGCTGCGCGCATCGCGTGGGGGCAAGTTCAAGCCAGACCTGCCTCCTCGCTACGAAGGTACGGCTGACCCTGCAGAGTTCCTCCAGCTCTACGAGCTGGGCATCGAGGCTGCCAATGGAGATGAGAAGGTCATGGCGAAGTGGTTTCCCATGGCGCTCAAGGACGGGGCCCGCACCTGGCTCCAGGCACAATCTCCTCCTGGAGCAAGATGCACACCCGCTTCATCGCCAACTTCCAGCGTACTCGCGACCGGCCACCCACCATGAGCGACATGCTCCGTATCAAGCAGCAACCAGGGGAAACCCTGCAGAAGTACATCCAGCGCTTCAACAACGCGCGCCTCAAGATTCCCAAGGTGACCGAGGAGGCCATCATCTCAGCCTTCTCCGACGGTGTGCGCGACATCAAGATGAAGGAGGAGCTGGCGATGCATGAAGACCTGTGCACTTCCTTGGAGCTGTTCAACTTGGCGACCAAGTGCGCCAGTGGCTGAGGAAGGGCGTCTCTCCTCCTCAAGCTGCTCGTCGCACCCGTAAGAGAAGAAACCCAAGGCCAAGGATGTGAAGCGCAAGGGGGCTGCCGTGCTCGCGGCAGAACCAGACACCAAGCGGGGCGGAGATCAGCCCGAATCTTCCAAGGGCAGTTGGTACTGCGTGTACTACGACCTCCACACCCACAACACCAATGAATGCCAAGAACTCCGAGCCGTGCGTGACGGAAGGATCGGCCGACGTCCCAACCGCAGCGACCGGGGCTATGGCCGAGGAGGAGGAAGGAACACAGGACGCTGGGAAGACCGCAACCCTCGCCAAGGGTGGCGCGACCAACCTCGCGAGGATCGCTGGCAGGACCTGCCTCGCGAGGGAGCCTGGAGGGATCAGCCTCACGAGGATCGCCCGCAAGGTAACGCAGGCCTCCCTCCGCTGCCGCCGCAGCCAAGGAGAAATGAGGACCATCATCAGGACGAGGGGGCTGGGGGCTTCCAGGAGCCACGTGCGATCGCCTGCATCCTGGGCGGAGCTCAAGCCCCAGCCTCTCAACGCATCTTCAAGAAGTTCGCCCGCGAAGTAAATGCATTCCTCCCCAAGCTCGAGGCCACGCGCCCTCTCAGGTGGTCGGCGTGCACCATCATGTTCAGCTCAGCGGATCAGCTCAAGTCTTGACCCACGTAGGGAGTTCTCCCAATGCTTTGTTCCCCAATCATCAGCAACGTGCTAGTCACCAGGACCCTCATCGATGGCGGGGCAGGGCTCAATGTCCTGTTCGTGGAAACATTCAACAATCTCCAAGTGCCCTACAATCAGCTTCAGCCAACCAAGCCTTTCTCCGGAGTCACCGACGGTTACACGGTCCCGATTGGGCAGGTCCGCCTCCCTGTCACCTTCGGGGCACGCGACAACTACCGCACCGAGCTCATCGACTTCGACGTCGCCCACATTCGCCTGCCATACAACGCCATCCTCGGGTACCCAGCGCTGGCCAAGTTCATGGCCATAACCCACCACGGCTAGAACGTCCTCAAGATGCCAGGAAGTGGCGGAGTCATCACGGTGCCCTGCGAAGAGAAAGACGCGGTATGCTCCCTGGAACGAGCCTTTCAGGCCGCATCAGTAGAAGACCCGGATCGCGGAAGCAGGAGGCTTCCCGAGACCGCACCCAAGAAGAAGAAGACATTGTCCGGCCCGGCCCCTCAGGAGGCAGGCCCCTCAGGGCCCGCGCCTGCCCAGGGGGAACCTCCTTCCATCGCATAGGGAAGCGCGCCCGGTGCCATCCTCAGGCAGGGCTTCGGGCTCTCCCCTGGAGGGCCGCCGACCTCGCCAGGGTCACGAGGGATGCGCTTGGGCACCACTTGGAGGCGTGTTTCGAAGCACGTTTCCCTCAAGAAGGAGCAAGGCAAGGAGGGCCAAACCCTCAGGAGTTCGTCAGCAAGGCCATTCAGGAGCTACAGGAGTCAAGAGTCATGAGAGGCAGTGCCGCTTACTGCCAGGGCCCCCATCTAGGCGAGGATGGTGGGCTGCGCGTCTGCATCGACATACCAGGGCTCAACCAAGCCGCCTCTCAGGAGCGCTTCTGGCCCTTGCAAGTGGGGCGCTGTGAAGGTCCACCCCACAGCTACGTTCGCATGCCTTATGGCTTGCCGAACACGGCTGCCACGTACCAGCGCCTCATGAGGGGCATCCTGGAGGCTCAAGAGGTCAAGCGTTCCGCAGCCCTGGCGGAGATGGAGATGGTCCGCGAGGAGCCACCAGCGCCTCCGGAGCCTCCCTAGGCCCCAGGGCCTGGGGGCTCGTGAGGATCGGCTCCCGCAGCCCAACGAGTCTGCTACACCAACACCCCTTCATTGTCAACACTATTAGGTGACATCTTTCAAGTTTGTTTCCAGCTGGGAGCGCCCTCAGGGCTGCATCATTCCCAGGCCGCGTGGGTCCGTCCCTGCGGCGTGTATCCCTTTTGCTCGTGTTTTTAGCTTACTTTGTTGGGGGCGCCCCTCGGGCTGCATTATCGCCAAGTCGCTCGGGTCAGACCCAGCAGCGTGTACCCTTCTTGCGTTTATCTTCGGGCCATGCTTTCGACCCATCATGCTTGTTATTTGGTGCCTGTCCGTGGCACCTTTTCTTCCTAGATGTCGGAAGATTGCGCGTTAAAGGGGGGGTACCTGAGCATCGCGACTCAGGGCTCCTACCGGCTCTCCAGCCCTCACCCTCTGGCCTTGTCCACGGCATCGCGACCTGGCATACCAGCGACGGCTGAGACCAGCTCGAGGGCCGGGACCCGAGGACGTAGAGCTCCTACATCTAACCAAGCTTGCGCGTTAAAGGGGGGGGGGGGGTACCTGAGCATCGCGACTCAGGGCTCCTACAGGCTCTCCAGCCCTCACCCTCTGGCCTTGTCCACGGCATCGCGACCTGGCATACCAGCGACGGCTGAGACCAGCTCGAGGGCCGGGACCCGAGGACGTAGAGCGCCGGCATCTAACCAAATTTACAGGAACACATCCCAAGATAAAGCCCAGTGCCAGGCGCAACCCGCCTTGGGGTAGGGCCCCATGAGTCCCGCGATGGCTCGCGGGTGCCCCAATACACCTCGCCAGGCCTTTCGTGCCTCGTCACCTCTCCAAAGCAACCAACGGCTGACCGCCGCTTGTCATAGCGGACTTTTGCTCTTTTTGTGATAGGCCTGCATGATCTCTTCAAGGAGCAGCGTCAGGCGAGGCCTTCACGGTGTCTTCTTCACTCTCGTCCGTGCAAACCGCTTGCACGTTAAAGGGGGGGGGGGTACCTGAGCATCGCGACTCAGGGCTCCTACTGGCTCTCTAGCCCTCACCCTCTGGCCTTGACCACGGCATCGCGACCTGGCATACCAGCGACGGCTGAGACTCGCTCGAGGGCCGGGGCCCGAGGACGTAGAGTAGAAAGGGGAGCGAAGGCGAGAGGGGAGAGGCACGCGAGGACCTCGCCAAGCAACCCCTCGCCGGCCAAGGCACGGACCTAGCGCCGCACCAGGAAGCGTTTCCTGACCCTTGAGATAAGTCACTCTCCGGAAACACTAGCTATCGCAGCACCGTCACCGCATCCAATGCAATCCCGTGTTAGCAACGTCACATTCCTTTCTCACCGAACGATGGCTGCTTGAGCGCTAAAGGGGACCTCCTGAGCATCGCGACTCAGGGGCTCTTACTGGACCCCGGGCCGCTCACCTCCTGGCCTTGACCATGGCATCGCGACCTGGCATACCAGTGACGGCTGAAGCCGCCTTGGGACCGGGACCTGTAAGCACAGAGCGCCAAGCCCTCGTGAGGTCCGAAAGGAAGAAACTAAGCTAAGACGGAATAAGCATCTCGCACTGCTTCATGATGAGGATCATATTGACAAACGGAGCTACAAACACCTTACAAGCCCCCACGGGGTATATTCTTGGCTCCTCGTAGGAACAAAAGACGCGTATCCTAAGAGTCCTAACTACAGGAACCATCGCGGCATACGCCATCATCAACAGTGGGCCGCCAGGCACCGGCGTCAACCCCGTCCAGATCAGGGGCGGTGACAGCCTGACGAGCCCGCCCTGCTCCGGGAGCGGCGCAGGCTCGGGGGCTCGTAGCTGTCGTCGCTCGTCTCCGGAGTCGCGAAGAGCTCGGCGGAGTCGCTGGAGCCTCCGGCGCCTCCACCGCCAGAGGAGCTGCCAAGGGAGCGGTTAGCTGGCCTTGGCCTCGCCGTAGTGGGGTCCCGACCACCTCTCCCGGGGCAGCACTCCAGCCGGCGACCCTCCGCATCGAAGACCTTGAAGAACATCACCGAAGCACTGTCTACTCCAGGTGGATCGCGAGGGCGCCCCTTGCCCTGCAGACCCGGGCGATCTCGCCCCAGCCTCGAGTCATGAAGACCTCGCCCGGGGCAACGACCGCGACCTCTGCCCCGGTCGCGAGGGTGCTGCAGCCGGCGTGCTGCAGCCAGAGCCCCAGGAGTTCCCACTTCGGGATGACGGAAGCGAAGAAAGGAGGAAGGCGAATCCAAGACTAAGGAGGCACGGCAGCATGAAGCACGAACTCTCGGGAGGAGCCCTCGGCGTGGACTCCAGGGGGAAAGACGCACACCTTTGTGACCCGCCGGCGCCGACGGCGGCGCCGCCCGTGGCTTTCGGCATCGACTCCTTCAGAGCCCTCGATGTGGGCGTACAAGGGAAGTGGGAACCCTGGTGGTGGCCGCTCACACCAGGGCCTCAACACTTCCTGGCGGGCGCCCTCGCCCCGATGGCAGAGGGCTAGCCGTTTCTTCGGCGGAAGCGGGTCAGGATCCTCTCGGGGAGCCTTTCCCTTCTCTGCCGCAGAGAACCGGCGGATCGGAGCCATTGCAGCAAGACGGAGCAAGGACCGGGAATAAGGAGAAGCAAGAAGAGATAGACTGGAAGGGCACGCTTCGTGCCGTACTTAAAGCCAGAGGAGGCCAACCGCCGACCTCCACGATCGCAGGTAATCATGACCCGCTTTGCATGCAGGGACTTGTGAATTCGTGCAGTTGCCGAGGCGTCGTGGGGAAGTGGAGACGCCCACATAAAATCAACCGCCACATGGCGGCCAAGGCCGCAGGCTGTTAGGGCCCGCGGCGCTTCGCACTTGCCCTTTCGCCTCTCTGCTCGGCCAAGTCCGGGCGCGCCTTGCGCCCGGGGGCTACTGTCGGCATTCTGGGAACGAGGGTCCCCAGACTTGCCTGCTCAAGGCCCCTGGCGTGGCTCAAAGGGGGGCCCAAAGACGGCCCATCTTCATCAACACAAGCTCAAGACCTCGCGAGGGGCCAAGCCTCGTGGGGTGGGCGACCAGGAGCTTCCTCGTGCACGGCCTCATCAGCTGGCTCACGAGGAGGCGGAGAGATCAAGGCGGGTACCTCGCGAGGTGCCCATGACGCAAGCCATGACGACCAAGGGCGCCCGGGCGCCAGCCCACGATGTCCTCCTTTCCTCTTTGGTGCAAAGGAGCAAGCGCAGCGAGAGCATCAAGCAAAGGCATCCATTTGATTGCAACAAGACCAAGACCAGCCCAACGGCGGAAGGAAGTCATTGTGGAGCCCAAGCAGGTGTCACCACCAGAGCCTTTGACAGGCGAGGACCAACTTTAGTCAGGATAAGTGTACCAGATGTTCCCCTTCAAAATGGCCAATTGTTGGCGCCCTTCCCGCTCAATATTTGGGAAGAGGCCCATGGCCTTTGCCTATAAATAGGACTAGCCACCCCCAGGGTAGAGGCATCTAGAAGAGAGGCATCGAGAATCCTCACCAAGAAACCAGTAGAGAGAGCGACTGAACTCCTCCTAGCAGTTCATCGCACCATCCAAGAACAGACCCTCGCGAGGCTATTCTTCCTTGTATTGTTCATCATTACCCCAAGAGGCAATCCACCACACCTCACACTGGAGTAGGGTATTACACCGCAATGGTGGCCTGAACTAGTATAAACTCTGTGTCTCTTGTGTTGTTCCTTTCGGAGTTTAGATCTCAGCGAGCCGGCGAGGAACAGGTAGGTAGAGGGCAAAATCTCCGCGCGCACCCCAGTGTTCGAACCTCAAGGGTCTGCCGGAACCTGAAATCCGACAGCCACATCACACGATTATGATTGAAATCCCAATGACGCCCACATACACAAAAAAACACGGCATGCTTGTCACACGAATACAGGAATGTATAAAGGTTATTTTCCTCTCGTTGAACATAACGGGAGGGTTGTGTAGCTGGTTAGCCTGTTCGCTCATCAAACTTGAGGTCTCGGGTTCGATAACTACACTTGAGCATAATTTGTGCGAGGAGGATTCTTTGACTGGTCAAAATGGATGGATACGGAGCTATACGATCTCGTAGTGACCGTATAATCACCTCATCACGTATAAGCTGCAGCCTCGGCGCTTGTTTTCTAGGGTTTGCACGCTTCACACTCTCTCTCCAGTATATATATACACGTTGGAGCCTCAGCGCTTGTAGTTCCTCTCTTCACACTCTCTCGCCCTCTCTAGATCTAAACAAGACTTCGTTGGCCTCTCTCTCCCCTCACTGCTACTCAAAGAGCCGACAGGATCCATCCGCCGGGAAGGGAAGGAGGCTTAACGTTGTCGCCGTCGGCGAGGGAGGGAATCCACTACCGGCGCAGCTGTTCACTTTCACCCAGCGGCGGCGCAGGAGGGCCTCCGACCCCTCACTACAAGAAATATGTCAACTAGTGACCTTCTGTCAGTGACCCTAGAAGAATTGGTCATAGATCTATGACCATTTTAGACCAATTGGTCAAAAGCTGTTCGAGGGGCTCCAAACCCTAAACCATTGCGACCATTTTGGTCAGAAAGGTCGTAATTTCCTTACACGAAAAGGTCATAAAGCAAACAGCGCTAGTCCGCTGCCTTATTTCTAGTTGTTAACGACCAATATAGATGGTCATAGCCTTGTAAATTGTGGTGGGTTGCTATGACTAGGCGCCACCTCATCAGTTTTGCCTACGTGTCGTGTCCATGTGGCAGTTTTTGCCCTAGGTTGTGAAGCAACCTATATTTCTGTCATTCCCAAAATTCCCAAAAAAAATCTCATAAATTCTTTGGGTCATATCTTCGTCAAATATGTAAAAACATTCCTTGCCTAATTCAAAACTAATTCGAAAATATTCATTTTCCTATTCTGCATTCAGCAAAGCACTTTGTGAAGGAAGTACCACTTTGGCATGTCCAAATGGTATCCATTTTCTACAAGTGCTTTCCTATGCCCATATAACCATCCTCCACCAAATGCCAGCTCAATCCATTCATTATTTTGAGCCCAGCTTCAACATTCGTATTTATGTCTAGTGTGGTAGTTTGTAAAGCAAGTACCACCTAGGCTCCTCCTTTTGAGGTGAAAATTTGTGAAGACGATCTTCTTAGTAAATGATCATCCTCAGCCAAAACTCACGCCCATTAGCCATGTGCATTTCCGTGCATCGCAAATCAAACACTTGGCTGCTTATTCATGTTTGAGCATCGATCGGTCTCCTAGTGAGAATCTTATGTTGTGATTTTCTTCCTAGAACCTAGCTGGGGAGTGCCCAACCCACTAGACATACCTAGGCCTCCCAGAACACATGGCAACGCCACGGTCACTTATGATGACCACGCTTGTGGGCATGCGAGGTTCTGGCAGCTCTAGAGTTGGGGCCCTAGGCCACCACCCAAACCTCGACATATCGCCACCAAACCATGTATTTATGGTTAAATCGGTACTTATGTAACTAGAAATGATTTTTGGAAAAAATAAATAGCAAACTATGAGGCAGCTGCAGTTCAAATTTGACCCGCTTCCAGCTGAATCGGCGGAAATTTGTCTTTTTCACGAGAGGTGGATCAAAACTTTTTGCACCCAACCATTTTGTCAATTGTGCATTAAATATGTCCTAG
Organism: Aegilops bicornis; assembly: GCA_021605145.1. Taxonomy (NCBI): domain Eukaryota; kingdom Viridiplantae; phylum Streptophyta; class Magnoliopsida; order Poales; family Poaceae; genus Aegilops; species Aegilops bicornis. Next base: position 190,961,841 of record CM038671.1, on the reverse strand, counting down.
TATTTTAGAAAATTGATTTGGTCCAATTTTGCAACAATTATTTGGTAGTTCCTTCACAAAAAACCTCCTTTTGGGCACTCGAAAAATGAAAATGGTTTTTTCGTCCAAAGAAAATGAAAACTTCCTTAGGAAACATTGTTTGCCATTCCAATATGCACCCTTGTGCACAATATGAGATCATTTGAACAAACTATGCCACGAATGTGGCCATAAGATTGATCATTTGGCTTGAAAGCCATGAATCTTCAGAGATGATAGCTCATTTCTGAGAACACTTTTTTAAAATAATTGCCGTATTACAAGTTTGTTATTTTTCCTAGGAACTTGGCCACATATAATGACACAATGCAAAGGTTTCCCAATTTTTGATTTTTTTTTGAATTTTTTGTGCCCGTTTCAAAATGCGGTCAAAACGGCGGGAATGACCGTTCCTAGCTAGTGGTTGAATCTTGGAATTTTTTTGGTGTTTATCTGATTAAATAGGTACTTATGTAACTAGAAATGATTTTTGGAAAAAATAAATAGCAAACTATGAGGCAGCTGCAGTTCAAATTTGACCCGCTTCTAAATTTGAATCCATGGAAATTTGTCTTTTTCACGAGAGGTGGATCAAAACTTTTTGCACCCAACCATTTTGTCAATTGTGCATTAAATATGTCCTAGTATTTTAGAAAATTGATTTGGTCCAATTTTGCAACAATTATTTGGTAGTTCCTTCACAAAAAACCTCCTTTTGGGCACTTTCGGAAAATGAAAAATGGTTTTTTCGTCCAAAGAAAATGAAAACTTCCTTAGGCAACATTGTTTGCCGTTCCAATATGCACCCTTGTGCACAATATGAGATCATTTGAACAAACTATGCCACGATGTGGCCATAAGATTGATCATTTGGCTTGAAAGCCATGAATCTTCAGAGATGATAGATCATTTCTGAGAACACTTTTTTAAAATAATTGCCGTATTACAAGTTTGTTATTTTTCCTGGGAACTTGGCCACATATAATGACACAATGCGAAGGTTTCCCAATTTTTTTGATTTTTTTTAATTTTTTATGCCCGTTTCAAAATGCGGTCAAAACGACGGGAATGACCGTTCCTAGCTAGTGGTTGAATCTTATAATTTTTTTGGTGTTTCTCTGATTAAATAGATACTTATGTACCTAGAAATGATTTTTTGAAAAAATAAAGAGCAAACTATGAGGTAGCTGCAGTTCAGATTTAACCCGCTTCCAGCTGAATCGGTGGAAATTTGTCTTTTTCATCAGAGGTGGATCAAAACTTTTTACACCCAACCATTTGGTAAATTATGCATTAAATATGACCTAGTATTTTAGAAAAATGATTTGGTGCAATTTTGCAATAATTATTTGGTAGGTTCTTCACAAAAAAACATCATTTGGGGCACTCAAAAAATGATTAAAAATAGCTAGAAAGATGAGAAATGCGTACAAATTGGTCCTTATCCATAAAATGTGGTCTAACTCTAGTGAGAATTTGTGTGGTACCCTTTTGCAAAATATTTTTGATAGCTACTTCACAAAATCCCTCTAGTTTTTGTACTTGGAAACTCTTTTAAATCACCGATTTTCCGAACCAATCGAACCATTCCCACGGATCGATGACATGGCACTCATCTATCCATCCATCCATCTCACCATCCCACATCCATCCGTCCATCCATCCGTCCATCCACCCCACCGCAGCACAAACCCTTCCCCATCGCACCCCTTCCCCATCGCACCTCCCTTCCAGATCCATCGCCGCCTCCTTCCAGATCCATCGCCGCCACCGCCACCTCCCTCGGCGTGAGCTTCGCCGTCGTTCATGGCCTCCCCACGCCCCTCCTCTCGCCCTCCCTTCCCTCGCCACCCAACCGAACCACCACACACCCTCACCTTGTTACCGACGCCTTGCCGCCGTCCCCACGATCTGGATCCCCACGAACCAGCCCGGCGCGACCGCATCCACTCCACCGCCGACGCCACCTCCACTCCCCTCCCCTCCCCTTCTTGGCTGGAGATCCCCTCCTCTCTAATCCCACCCGCGCTCCACAACCGAACCCTACACGCGCGCGCGCGCCAGGCGCTTCTCTACCACCTCGGTATTCCCTCTTCCTCCTCCTGTGCCCCCAAATCCAGCCCCGCCACCGAGCACATCTCCCTCGCCGCCGGCGACTCCGCCCTCTACCCCGCTGCCGGCTCCCCCCACCATCTGCTCCTCCCCTTCCCTCCCCTCCAGACCGGCTCGACCTAGGCTGGCCGTTTCCTCCAGATCCATCGGTAGAGGAGGAGGAGGCGCCTCCTCCCACTGCCACAACGCCCTCCAACCTTCTCTCCTTCCTCGCGCGCGCCCGGTACCCTAGCCATGACACTCGAGGAGTGCTGGTGGTGCACCGAGTGCTGCCTCGACTGGGGCGTCAGCGGCGGACCCGACCTCATCCTCGACGACGCCCCGCTGCTCATCCACCATGGTGTCAAGGCCGACGAGGAGTCTAGCAAGGTCGCCGACCCGGAGTCCACCGACAACCCCGTTGTGCTCGCCATCATCCGCACAAGTACCGCAAGATGGAGGAGAGGCTCGTCAGCGTCTCCGAGGAGACCACTACCGGCGTCAAGCAGATGCAGGAGTCCGGCACTCTCCTGTTCCACGCCATCAACATCACCAAGAGCAAGGTATACTTCCATTCTTCCCATTTTTACAGAGTTTCAGAGGAGCTAGTATAAGATATCAAATTTACTTGCAAAACAGGGGCTGTTAATTATAGTTTTATTTTGGTCTGCAATTGCATACACCGACATTTGGACTGGTTTGGACTGGTGTTTTCCTGAAATTATATGCTGGTTTCATTTCATCAATTGAGTAGAAAGGCTTTCTTTTTGTAAGAGAGGTTCCCATACAACATTAGGTAGGGAGAGGTGACATTTTGGTAGGCCAGGATACAAGATACCAGAACTAGCAGTTCTCGCCTTGCTTATGTTTTGTGATCTCAGCTTATCTAATAAAACTGGCAATTATAGGATACAAGATACCATAACAACATAACTGGAGTCACTTGAATTACTGTAGTTTTGCCGTCTGGCTAGTGGGCTAATATGGGAGCCACAGCATGGCATCATTCTCAGAGGAGAGGTGACATTTTGGTAGGCAGGCGTGTGCTTGTATTCAGGCTCAAAATGCGCCCCATTTACTTCACCTCTAGAATATCTCTTTGCTGTCTTTGTGGAATAGTAACATATGGATTGTCATACACTGCTTAAATCTTAGTCGCTACATGCTAGTCGGATATTATTTACCAATTCTATCTTCTGCGATTAAAACAAATCCACGGTCGAGTTGCAGCAAACAGATTTTACCAGTTCTATCTTACGTATCAAAACAAATCCACAACAGTTTTCCAATAACGATGTGACAAACTGATTTTTATCAATTATATGTTCTGCGATTAAAACCAATTCTACTGAGGTAAACTGCAGATGCAGATGCGATTTTTATTAATTAGATCTTCTGCGATGAAACCCATATTGGGTAACAACTTGCTTCAACTGCAGATGCCTGTGATTAAAACTAAAGTTTCATTCATCTTATGGTATATTGTTCTCTGTGATAACTCTTGACTTGCAAGATACAATGTTGATTTATTATATATACACGCACAGCAAGTATATGGTGTTGTCTTTATTCGGTCTGAACTTTGCATATGTTTATTCAGTTTACAACTAGGATTAGTTTCATGTGTTTATAAGAATTATTGATGCAAACCACTATGTTTGTGCATAGCGATGTGGCTCAGATCTCGACGTTTTGGTGTCTTGCTGGTTTTCAGGGCGAGGGTGGTGCAGTGGCCGCATGAACATGCTCAGGGGCATCATCGGCGGGGCGCTCAGGAGACGGGCGAGGTGGATGCTGCCCACCCAGACGGTACACAACATGGGGGAGTCCATCTCCGACCGTCCCAAGCACGACCATGATAGACCTACAACGGCAGGTAGCATTTCCATCTCCATCTCCCTCCCCCTCTTCCTCGAAGTAGTAGCACATCATCAGGTAGTAGGACGGTGAATACATGTGTGCGGTAGCTTGTTCTGTAACTTGTTCAAATGATAAGAGAGGTTCCCATACAGCATCAGGTAGTAGTATCACAGCATCGGCATCAGGTAGTAGCTTGTTCTGTAACTTGTGTCTCAGGTTGTTCAAATGTGCACATCATCGATTCCCATTGTGGTTACAACTGCAATGTGTGATCCTAGCTATAAAATATAAGGGCAGTCTGAACATTCATTTATAACTCTAATCTAGCTTGAACAAGCAATCGAGGGAGAAGCGCCATTTCTTTTGTATGGCGTACATGTTGAATGTCGTTGGATGATGATCTAACCATTTTTCTCATCACAAAGTATGCATCGGCAATATAATTTGCAGCATTAGATAGGTACTGTTGTAGTCTTTTTTAAACTTGTATGAGTAAAATGCACGATGCTGGTGACTAACCAGAAAAGTTCTTTGAGTTCCATACATTGAGTAAAACATTTCAATTTGTCATTGAAGTACTGTGATATATCAGCTATATATATCCGTGATACCATTTCTATACTGTGATAGTTTCTCATATTTTTGTATTATACTTGTATACATTATTCCTATTTGAAGTCATCAACTGAGCTGTTGTAAACATTCCTGCCATGTCTTTGCTTCCTTTTTCATGCTTTGCTACTATAGATGATTTGCTTGAACTGAGATGATTGGTGTATTTGTGCTTATAATTATGCTTCTATGTGATTGTTGCAGCATGACCCACCCAAATAAACATTTTGTGCCTTGATCTAGCTCTAAAAGTGTGGCTTAACCTGATAATAATTTATTTTATGTTAATAGCCTACAATGTTGTCTTGGAGCTTATTGTCCAAAATAATACCTCTACTTTTTGTGTCCTTCAGGAATGCGTATCCTTCAGGACAACTCAAGCCCCTCCTCCTCTCCTGTACATGAATGTAAGACGCTGTGCATGCAAGATATGAGCCAAATGGCATATTGTAATCTTTTTATTGCTGGTTTTTATGTACGATGTCATGAAGATGTACGTTTGAAATGTTGCTTTGATAGCAAAATTGTATTCCTGTGTACATGCTTTGCTTTGTGACAAAGAAAAATTATGAAAAATTCTCAACAATATATATGTGCAAAATTGTATTCCTGTGTACTGCGCCTGAAAAGGCTACAGCCAATTGATGATGACAACTGGGACCCATCTGACTAGTGGAACCTTCTTTTGGGAAAAAAAGAAAAACTAAATTCGTTTAGACAAAAAGGCCACAACCCAACAATAAAAAGGCTGCAATATTGGGCTTGTCCCATGAACCCAACCAAAATTGATGAGACAAAAAAAACACAAATAGGCTGAATTGTTGGGCTAGGCCCATGTAGAAAACCGAATTGGACCGGGCTGAATCTTGTGCCACATCGACTTGCCACGCTGGATGCCTCACGTGGCTGGGGAGGTTGCTAGTGACCAAAACGCCACAAGTAGGAATATTTTGGTAAACGTCCATGACCTTCTCATAGAGAAGGTCGCTATAATCGATTAACGACCCTCGACTTTTGACCTTACATTTTGGTCAAAAAAAGGTCACAAATGAAAAACAATGACCTTTCAGTGACTAATAGTGGAGGTCACTAGTTGACATATTTCTTGTAAACGACCAATATTTTGGTCGTAAACGTCCATGACCTTCTCACAGAGAAGGTCGCTATAGTCAGTTAACGACCCTCAGCTTTTGACCTTCTGTTTTTGGTCAAAAAAAGGTCACAAATGAAAAACAATGACCTTTCAGTGACCAATAGTGGAGGTCACTAGTTGACATATTTCTTGTAGTGCCTTCTTCTTCGCGGTCGTCTCGTCGCCCACCGAACCACGCCCCAAGAACCTTAAGGTATAATTTACTTACTCCACATGCATTGGTCTAGCTGCATGTATACCATGAATCTAGGATGTGGTTCAAAGAGGAAAGGAGTGGGGGAAAGTAGTGGGAAAAGTTGTATATAGCATGAATCTAGGACGTGGTTCAAATAGGAAAGGAAGGGGGACAGTTGTATAGCATGAATCTAGGACGTGGTTCAAAGAGGAAGGAATGGGGAAAGTAGTGGGGAAAGTTGTATCGCATAAATCTAGGGCCAGGTTCAAAGAGGAAAGGAAGGGGTGAAAGTACTAGTACAGATGGCTATCCGGCACCTACGTTGGTCGAAAAGGAAAACAATGACAAATGCAAAGACGCACATCCGTAACAAATCGATCTTTTGTTTTGGGGGACAAGGTCAGAGAGTTTGAGCAGGACTAGATTTGTGCGCTCACATAGGGAAAGGTGTCTAAAGATAACAAAACTGGGACCAACACAAATATGCTCCTTGGTTGTTTGTTCTTTGTTGCAACAGATTTGTGCATGACCACGGTACACGGTAGATGCACATGGTGCCGGTGCATCCACCGTCCGTGCAACTCATTAGTTGTTGTTAATCTAAGGCCCTGTTTGGTTAAAAACTCCCTAGTCCCTACCTGCTTGGTTCCAGGGACTAAACATGGACTAGAGGTTATTAAATGACATGCTAAAAGACCAAGTTACCCCTAGTAATGAACTAATAGAGACAAGGTGTGATGCATGGCAGGGGAAACTGTTGGAAAAAGTCCCAAAAAGACTCCTTCGGGGTCTTCTTTCTTTAGTCCCAAATGCCCACTTTTAGTCCCTAAAAGTCCCTCCTGTTTGGTTTAGATGGGACTGGCACGGAGTTTTTTAGTCCCTACATCAAAATGTCCCTATAAACAAACACCCTCTAATAATGCCGCTGGAAAATTGATGCAATGCCATAGTTAAAAGCAAATTACATGTTTAATGAATTTTATTGTTAATATAATCTCTATGTTAATATTAATCAATGCCACTGTTTGAGTAATGCTACTATCTTGCTTTCTTTCCCATTTAGATAAGGTAGATGCTTCTTTTTGTTGGCTTCTGTGTCATCCACCGTTATTGACCACTAGTTGTTTCTTTTGCACCTCTGTGTAAACAGGGTTATCTACTTCACCTCGTTGCCATTGTGACCTTTTGTTGCCTTTGCACAAAACACTTTTGTTTTAAGAGTGTTTTGTGCAGTTCAACCAAAATGTCACACCAACAACGTTGCTTGATTGCTTGATCTTAGTGGAACTGCACAAGAGGAGATCTTACTTCCTATCCATGTTGGCAAATTTGGTTCAGATCTTCTTCTTGTGAGTTGTTTGAATTCCGCATCATGAGAGGTCAGTACTAGCCTTCTTTCACATGATTCTGCAGTGTGCTTTCATATGTTGTGCTACTTGTACGATAATGTTGCTTGATTTTAGTGAACCGCACAAATGGAGACAAGACTTCCAATCTGTATGTGCACCGTAATATCCCATTGAGGTAAGATAAGGATATTTCACAACTGTTGGCCTATATTTTGCCACTTTCATCAGAAAATTAAGTTTAGTACTATACTTGTGCTCCCTAATTGACATGCCAAATCTTAGATTGAAGGTGAAGCTTATGCATTATTGAACCAAGTGATGAAGGGGAAGAACAAGCGGAAGAAAAACAAAATCAACTCCGGTCTTTGTAATGAAGCCTTTGGAACTGTGATGACACAAGTAATGATATAGTTTTGTATCTTAATTTATTGCTATGGCTGGAACGAGCAATTGTTTTGCCACTGATTTGATGCCACTCTTAATGTAATACGTAATTATCTCTACTTGTGCAAACAAGGATCTTCTTTGAAGATACCATATATTTTTAGTGGAACTGCACAAGAAGATGTTGGAAACATTAAACTAATCGAGGAGTATATAGTAAGCATGGCCACCACCGTAGATAGCAACAGATGGTTCCGGAGAAGTGCTTCATCTGTATGCTCTACATAATAAGCCTCCTGACAAAGGTTGGTACTCGCCCACTGATTTCATCCATATGATTTGAGCTTTGTCATCTATATTGGTGTTGTGCTACTGTTTAGATACTGTCATGAAAAAATGGTATTGTCCTTGAGAAGTGCTTCATCTGAGCTGTTTTAAATATTTCCTTTCCTTTTTTGAGCAAACAGGGATGCTAGCACTTAGTTGTCCTCTTGTCTTTGCACAACAGGATCATCTTCCTCTGAAGAAGAATATGGACTACATGAAGTGACTAGTTCCGATTATGCCTGTATGAAGAAGCCCTGTCTATCTTCTCATCGGAAGGAGCAGTTGAAGGATGGTTACATTACTCCCCACAAGACCAAACTAACTTCAGCTCAGAAGGACTGACAAATCTCCATTTTTTTGTTGTGATGCGTGAGTACAATGCTATTCTAGGATTCTTTCTGGTGAGTTCCATTTTTCTAAAAGTATGCTCTACATGGACCATGTAGGTGCCTGTTTAAACTGTCAATTCATAGTACAGTTTGCTTTATACTAATCACTTTTTTGTATTTGTGTAAACAGGGTGCTCGACTCAATTTCAATGGGAACTGCACAAAATGTTCATGAATACATCAATAATTCATTTCCACCACAAGAAAGGAGGTGCCGATAAGTTCAAGGCGTTGCAACATATAAGGGCGAAATCATACAAGCTACGCGCGAATTTGGTTGATTTTGGTGGAACTGCACAAAAAGAACAACTAGTTTATTTAGCACCAGGTGCCATTTCAATGTCCGAACTGATGGCAAACCCTGCCCATTCCACAATCGTAGGCATTTGATATTTTGGAATGGGACAACTTGTCAAATTTTGCTCATTGATTTTAGCAAGACATGCGTTTGATATTTTCGAATGGGACTCCCTTTGCTGTCAGCAGCGTCGATCAATTTTTTCTTTATTCTTTAGTTGTAGTAAACATTGCCTCTGACATGTGAGTCGCTGAGATGCATAATCATCGGTTGTTTTGAATGTTCTCTATGAACCCTGTGTGTTTGATTGCAATGTACATAAACGCTAAAAAGCTGCTCAAACTCTTTGTACTCCTTCTGTTCCTTTTTACTTTGCACATTGTGAAAGTGCATACTTTTTTCTATAATATTGGTCAAAGTAGAGATACTTTGACTGCAGACAAAACTTGTATGCAGACTAGAAAGGACCGGAGGGACTACATGTGAAACTGCTGCAAACGAGGTGATCACCCTGGGAATAATGCTAGTACGTATTGTTTTGCATGTTCATCCAATGCCAGTGATACAGGAATTCAAACTAATTGAAATAAATTCATTCATACACGGTCGGATTTCATATAAACATGCCGGATTTCATTACATTTCATACATTCTTCAACTAAAAAGGGGTGCGCTGGAGGTATAATTAATTAACCGAAGCTACCCACCTATGTACCGCTGAGCCGAACAGAAGCTTCAGTGACTTAACTGCAGGTGAAATTGCATAACTGACATGTGGCCTATTGGGCCCACGTATTAGTCAGCTAACTGCACCAGCAGTTAAGTAGAAGCGGAGTTCTTCTCCAACACAGCTCTTCGACTCCATGTCGCCGCCAAGAAGCTAACCGACCGTCAATGGTCAACCCTCCTAGCTTGGCTTCAACAAGAGGGTAGCAGCGGTGGCCTTACTTGGACCCGAGCGGCAGCGAGCTACCATGTTCTACTATTCCTCGTTTTCTGTGTGGCGCAGCCTCGTTGGAAGCGGGGCGGGGCCTCGGCGGAGCCGGCGATGTCCTCTGTCTCGTTGCCGGCGGGCGGCGCCTCGGCGGAGCGGTGGAAATCCTCCCCCTTGTTGCCAGCAGGGTGGGGCCTCGGCTGAGCCGACGATGTCCTCTGCCTCGTTGTTGGCGGGGCAAGGCCTCGACGGAGCCGGCGGTGTCCTCTGCCTCGTTGTTGGCACCGTGGGGCCTCGGTGGAGCAGGGCCTCGTCGACGCCAGTGGAGCGGGCACTCGTCGGAGCCGGCATTGTCCCCTGCCTCATGCTTGGTCTCGCCAAACAGCGCCTCGCCCGCTTCATCGCCCTCTTTGTAGGCGGCCGCAGCCTCCGCCACCGCATGCGATACCGCCCGGCCTTTCGGCGGCCCTCGCGAGCGGAGCGATACGAGTCGAGCCGCGCCTCCTGCTCCGCCCGCTCGGCGGTGATCTGCTCCTCCGCTGCAGTGCTCTGGAGGAGATGGTGGTTGTAGGCAGCGTCGGCCTGCGCCTCCTGGAACTGCTCCTCACGCATCTGCCTCACCATGTCCATATATTGGGCACGGGCCTCGCCGATGGTCATGGTGCAATGCACCGGCAAGGATGGCGCAGAGGAGGGGGTTGGCGCCGGATCGTCGACTACCATGTTCTCGATTGGGACGTTGTTGTCCTCCGGCTGCCTGCCGGCCAGCCGGTTGGCAGCAATGGCTGCCATCTCCTTGTGGTCCGTCGTCCGCCCATCCCGAAGAGCACTGGAGCGCGAGGAAGCCATGGTGGGCAGTAGTGGTGTGGACAAGAGAAAAGGAACGGATGCGGATGACTGCGGCTATGGCCCGTGCAGTAGTTTAAATAGCAATGGTGGGCGGCGGAGGGACGGATGTGTGGTGCCGGAGTAACCGCCTCGGCAACCGTGTATCATTAATGTGGGCGGCAGATGGACGGACGGATGACACTTGTGTCGTTTGAAGGCGAACAATCGTCACTGACCGGGAAGCGGGCGGGCGCCGATTGTTTCAAGCGGCGGCAGCGAGAGAGATGACTTTACTTGGAGAGGATGACAATGGGGACCCACAGGGCCATAGCCTCACGTGCGCAAGTGCCTCCTTATTATATATATATATATATATATATATATATATATATATATATATATATATATATATATTTTGCTTCCTCCTGGTTTCCTGACATCACGGTCCCACACCATTGTCAACCTATATAGTCAATAAACGAGAGAATTGCACAAGAAACAACCGATAGCTGGGACCAAGTAGCTCGAGCAGTATTTGTGTTTTTGAGGTGTGAGCACTGCAGAGTTTTTTGATGTTTAGCCCAGATATTAATTTTTCTCCTCTAAACAACAACGAAAACATCGCTCTGTGTATTACACAGGCGGGCGGGTCCGTCTAGCCCAAAGCGATATCCAGCCCAGAGATATTAATTTTTTTCAAGCTGAAAATGGCTAGCCCAGCTATACTTTTTTTAGGAATACCCAGGCAAGGTCAAGTTGTTATTCTCCGCCCCGCTGGGTTGCAAATCTTTCCGAGGAGGGATGCATTAGGCTTAACAAGAAATGGGCTTTAAGAAATAATAAATGGGATGTAATTATAAAAGCTGGGCAGTAAATATAAAAAAATGCACCAAACACGTAATTTTTTTATAAATATTATTTTTGGATATTGAAAATTATAATTTCATTAATTGTTGCGAGCGCAATGTTTCGCTGGATTTTTACGTAATATAAATTTATGTTGAAATTGTATTTAATCTGACTAGAAATTTCGGGATAAAAATATTTCGGATCCCCTAAAAATGTGGGAAGTTTTATTGAATTATGTTTTGAACGGTTGGTTGAAATAGGCTGTACTTTTAACAAAGTCTAAATGGGCTCTAGTAAATTCCATTAGAATTCAAAAATGGGCTGCACATTCTTGCAAATCTCAAATGGAAGTTCTCTGCCACACACTTGTGGCCTTACTAAGTTGACGCGTCCCCTAAAAAAAGAGAGTTGACGCATATGCAAGGCTTTGTGAACATATAGTCAACACACGGTTCTAGCAGCAGTGGCCGTTGGATGTCCATCCAACGGATGCCATGCTTCTTCTTCAATCTCGGATATTCTAGCTTCACCCGCCCAAAAAATGATTCCCCCCCTGACATCTGGGGTGCACCGTTTCGGAAGCTGACCTGTGGGCCTACTAAGTTGACGTACCAAGGGCTTTGTCAACTTAGTCAATATAAACGATTCTAGCTGCAGTGACCGTACGATGTCCATCCAACGGCCGTCGTGCTTCTTCAACCTTTGGTCTTCTTGCTCCAGCCGCCCAAAGAAGCGTCGGTCGTGCCGCCTGCTCCCGCCTCCCGTGGCCGGTAGTGCTGTCGCGGAGGCCTCACCACCCCCTACTACTCCCACCGTTGGCCAGGCCATCCCTCCACTCACCCACACCCCTTGTTATTCTGCGGCAATGGCAGCCCCACACCGCAGCCGAACCAGTGAACCCTCGTACTCCTCTCCGCGTGGGCATCCACTTTCGCGTCTTCCCCGTCTCCCGTTGCCCTTCCTAGGCCTCGCTGTCGTCCACCGCCGTGGTGCTCTCGGCGCGGCGTGGTCAACGTGGTCAAAGAACGACTTCCATCGAACATGGACTGTACGTGGAGAGGCTGACAACTGGGTCCACGGCCCTAGCAAGGAAGTGCCTCCTTATTACGCGGAAAATAATGATTCCTCCACCTGACAGCTGGGACCCACAGGATGGGCCACTGTATTTCGCAAAAAAAACATTTCCCCCTGACTGCTGGGACCCACCAGCTACATCTTCGCATGCAAGGAAGTGCGTCCGTGCAAAAAAAATGATTCGCCCCCTGACTGCTGGGACCCACCCGCTACACCTTCGCATGCAAGGACGTGCGTCCGGGCAAAAAACGATTCACCCCCCTGACTGCTGGGACCCACCAGCTACATCTTCGCACGCAAGGAAGTGCGTCCGAAAAAAATGATTCGCCCCCCTGACTGCTGGGACCCACCAGCTACCTCTTCGCATGCAAGGAAGTGCCTGACAGTCGGGACCCACTTGGTCGAAGCGTACTAGCGTTTTCATTCTAGTCGCGAACGTGTACGTACATACTGGTGGATGTAGAGGCGCGCACGTGTCGTAATAGAGGCGCGTACGTGTCATAGTAGAGGCGCGCACGTAGCATGTACACGTACGTACAACGGCCAGTGTGCAAGAAAGAAAATACGGCCACATATGTGTACATACGGGCGGGGTCTCGAACGCCTACTCGCGCATATGTACGGCCAGGGCTCGTGTACATGGCTGGGTCGGAGCGGAGAAACAACGTCGTCGTCGTGTTCATGGGGAGCCAACCGGCTGGGTCGGAACGGAATGCGTCGTCATGTTCAACGGGAGGGCTTGGACAAAACAGGCGATGGAAACGAGGCTGGCGCTGCGAAACGAGAGAAACGGCCTTGTGTTCGACCGGCCAAGTTCGAAACGAGATCCTGTTCATCGGGAGGGGTCTGGCATACCGCAAAACGGAGGAAACGGACCTCCTACGGTCGAAACGGGGGTCCTCTTGATCAGGAGGGGTGTGGCGTACCACAAAACGGATGAAATGGATTTGTCTGGAGCGCTACGGTCGAAATGGGGGTCCTGTTCATCGGGAGGAGTGTGGCGTACCGCAAAACGGGACTCCACGGGATACTGTTCATCTCCACCATTGACCTCCTCCAGCCTCCACGGGCTACCGTCGACCTCCTCCAGCCTCCACGGGCTACCGTCGACCTCCTCCAGCCTCCACGGGCTCCTGTTCATCCAGCCTCCACCGCACACTACTCCACCGGCTACTATTCAACCACCCCTCCATGGGTACCCCTTCACCGTCTACTGTTCATCCAGCCCTCCACGGGGTCATCCTGTTCATCCAGAGGCAAGGCCACGGGGTCCTGCATCCACCCCCACCGCTCACTGTTCATCCAACCCCCCCCCCTTCCCCGCAACACTCACTATTCATCCAGAGGCAGCATCGATCGGCTTCAATTAGCAGCAATAGCGAAGGAATCACTCGATCGGGTTCAGTTAGCTGCCATTGATCGATCGCTCGGGTTCAGTAACGCGTAGCCTGCAGTGCAATTGCTCGGGTTCAGTTAGAGCCCAACGCCTCGCTCGGGTTCAGTTAGAGCCAACGCCTCGCACACACACGCGTACGTGTATGAGAGAAACGCGCATCGCTCGGCCCCCGACCACCCACCGTAACCGGGAACTCCCCAAAATTTTCCTCGCCCTCGCTTATACCACGGTTTTTTTCCGTTATGGACGGCCCAAAGAATGTCATGCAGCTGCGTCTCCGGCCCGCTCAGGACGAAAAGCCCATTTTCTGTCATGATTTTTTGTCATAGAAGTAGGAGCCCACCACATCTATGATGATATCGGGTTTTGTCACAATTATCGTTATAGAAGTGTCATAAGTATGACAGAATTTTTTTTGTTCGGCCCAAAATGTCACGGATGTGTTTTTTTGTTGTGACATAACCCATTACGTTGTCTTTCTTGTCCAATATCAACCTTTTAGCATGTCATATTATAATGAGTGCTCACAATTACAAAAGATGTCCAAGATAGTATATTTATATGTGAAGCCTCTCTTTCTTTATTACTTCCTATTAATTGCAGCAATGACCAAAACTATGTTTGCCCACTCTCAACAATTAACTTTTATTCATCATACTCTATATATATATGAAGTCATTACTCTCCATAAGATCAACATATGATCTTTTTATTTTTTTTATTCTTTCTTTTATTCTCGCAAGATCATAGCAAGATAGCAAAGCCCTCAACTCAAAACTACTCTTTATTATATATAACTCATGGACTCGATTACATAGATAGAGATCAAAACAAAACTAAAAGCTAGATCATACTGAAACTTTATTATACTAGATCAAGATATAACCAAAAGGATCAAACTAAGAAAAACGGTAAAGATAGAGGTGTGACGGTGATCAATGCTTGCTTTTAGAGTTCTTCTTCTTTCTCCTCCTCTTTGATGATCATAGGATGGGTTCCTGGTTGGTAGCCTGGGATTAGCAGGGTGGATGTCGTTCTTCTTTTTTGTTTGATTTCATCTATCGTCGGATCTTGCTCTTCTGTATGATGATTGTTATGTATTGATGTATTCATGTTGTAGCTTGTGGCGAGTGTAAGCCTTTGTCCGGTACTCTCATCTATTCAGTACATGATATGTTGTAATGATATCCACCTTGCAAAGCGTCTTGGATATGTGCTTCTATCCTCAGTGAGACTTCCGAGTTCCTTGAGGATAGGACCGCATATTGGGTGTTACAAGATAGTATAAGTTTTGTCTGAAGTCAAAGTATCTCTACTTTGACCAAACTTATAAAAAAATCAACATTCACAATGCCAAATCAATATTATTAGATTCATTACCAAATGTAGTTTCATAGGAAATCTTATTTGTTTTTTGTTTTTTTAGGTAGCTATGGTTGCATCCTCAATCATTTGAAAGATTTTTATTTGAGTATGGCTGGAATTTCCAGCAGGTTGGAGTGGCCTTGAAACTTACCATCCTGAAAATACCGAATTACTATCATATAAACACAACATCAATCTTTTTGCAGCAAAAGTCTATTCTTTTGGGAAAACGCTTGGCTTTGTTTTTGCGGGCAATTTAGAGAGCTTTATTCAAATGAAGGCATTCCTCGGACAATCAGCAAGAAGGCTGGTCACGAGAAAGCTTGGAGTCTCATCGAGCCAGCTTTCTATTACATGTAGTGTGCAGGCACGCCTCGCACACAAATGAGCCATATTAAATTACAAAAAGGGAAAAACATGAGCTAGCTCTCCTATTTCAACTAAGATAGGAGCCACAACTGATCTTGAATTTTGGCGAGTGTTCCAGAGGTTGACCATCTCCATGCAGTCCACCTCCATTATCACATGTGTCAGGGATATACCCCGCGGTATGACCCGGCTGGGACTTGGTGTTTCATTGGTGACCTGGCAGACACAGCTAAGCATTGTAAGACGGCGGACACAGTTAAGCATTGTAAGCTGGCGGACACGGTTAAGCATTGTAAGCCGACGGACACAGTTAAGCATTGTAAGCCAGCAAACAGTTAAGCCAGACAGTTAAGCCGACAGACATTTAAACTGGACAGTTAAGCCAGATTGTCAGACAGATTGTAAGCCGACTTACGTTAAGAAGCCCAAGATGTTAAGAAGCCCATGGTACGACATCAAAATAGGTTAAGTCCTAATCCGAGTTTGACTCTACATGTAACCCGCCCCTTCAACTTATATAAGGAGGGGCGGGGCACCCCAAGAGGGGAGGGCAAGAAAATAATCGTTAAGGCTAGACACAACTAGAGGAGAGTCAGATTTATGATGTCTCCCTCATGAGCATAATGAGACCTAGCCACAAACAGCATGTAGGGCTATTACTGGATGATGTTTCCCGGGGCCCGAAGCTATCTAAATCCTTGTCTTGTGTGTTGATTCGCTCGTGTCTCTCGTCCCGATCAACCCCTCTCAAGCTACCACATAGATGCGTTGGCCTCACGACTAAGTCCTCACATTAGGACATCTGTCGTGACGTTTCCACGACAGTTGGCGCCCACCATGGGGCCTGCGCATGGTGGTGTTGAGTTCTTGAAGGGATCTCTCCCAGGGATCGAGAAGTTCATGATTTTTCGGATGAAGAAGAGCCGGTTTTGAAAGATCTGCATCAAACTTCTAGTTCATCAGTCCAGATTTATGATTATGGTATTTTCTGCTACGGATCCGCAAGATCCGATGATTATTGCGCAGATGATCAGCGGTTGTTCATAATGGACCAAATCTCGTAATGGTTCATCAGAAGTATTAAAAGGAGTTTTTGATATGCAATGCTCGAGAAGGGCCATGACCCGGAACGGAGACAGTTATGATGGGAAGTCAACGACCACAATCCGAATTCGCTAACGCCGAACCGCAGCAGGTTTGACCCAGAGTTGTCGGCTTCACCTCGCCCCTGAGGCATCGGATTGGCCTTGTTTTCAGTTTAGAGCCGCCGGGTCTCGCCCCGAAAACTTCTTCTATCTCGGCCTCAAGTCACCACCTCTCCGATTCCCAAGCTGCCCACACGCCGGACTGACCCGCCGTGGAGCGCCCTGCCTCAGCCCGCTTCTGCTATGCATCGCTGCTACGCTAAGTCGCCACTCCTGCGCCCGCCCGCGTGACGCTCGGTGGTCAGATCCGCCTATCCTCGCTGAGCCGTTACACGACGGGCCGCCGCATTCCTCTGTGACCCGTGCATTGTCGCGGCGGCTGCGTCGCCTGCGACTTCCGCCACCTTGGCTTGCTTAACCCGCCTAGGTTGACCCGCCTCACCTATGTCGTTGTAGTTTCGGGCGCAGCCTCAGTCCGATGTCTGCCTCCGAGTCAACCTGCTGGTCTTAAACCGGAACAACTCTGAGTCACTGCTGCTCCGCGTCCATGAGACCCAGGCCGTGGGAATCAAGCGTCTGCTGTTACCTTTTTCCCTGATATGAAGAATAGTCAAATCTGAAGAATCAAACGAGCACCTGCACTAGTACGTGACCAAGGCTGTACTAATTGAGTACTACATCGTCTTAAAAACCACAAACACAGCCGGACTTGAGCTCCATCTTCAACTCTCATCACGAGCCACTGTTTGAGTCGCCTTCACCTCGATGCTCACTGCTAGTGCAGACAGTCCCTGCGCGTCTCGGCGGGCGGATCATGCGTCTTCTCGAAGCTACTCGGTCGCGGCCCCGCCGTGCTAGCGCCTCTCTGACCTGTTGCTGTAGCTGCAGCCCCGCCACACCACTTTGCTGCTGGCCTCGATGTCGGAGTCGCCTCTCCCTTTGGTTGTTTCTTCGCCCGGCCACGCATCATTGAACCACCAGGTTCCCCCGCGCCGCGCGTGCCTACTGATCCAGGTTGCTTTGCGCTTAGTCGACATATGCCTGCGAGTCGCCATCTGCCTAAGTCACCGATTGCGGGCTCATCCTCCGCACCTGCCGCAGATCACCCTGCTGCGCGAGCCGCCGTATTGTGCCGCCGGACACCGAGAACCTACGAGACGCCACCGGCTTCATCGGCATCACCTCCAATCCACCCTCGCCGTGAGCCGCCTCCGCCGGCCATCTATGAGCCGCCAGCATGATCTCACCGACGCCGCAGATTCCGCGAGCTATTGCTTCCACTTCTGCAGCCGTCGGGTCACTGCCTCTGCCGTTACAGGCTCCTACCAACTCTGTTGTGGCCTGAGTGAGCCGCCCGGGGCCTCACATCACCTTCGCCGAGCCACCACGGCCTCCCATCACCTCCGGGCCGGTCGCCGCCGTCGCGCCCTCGTCATTCAAACCGCCGTCGCCTCTCCGACCGTGCTGTGAGCAGCTCCGCCTTGGGCCGCCCGGTCGCCTCTGTTGCAATGAGCCGCCCGGCTGCCTCCGTGCCCTCGCCATGAGCCGTCTCTGGCTAGCTAACTGGCGTGCCTGAGTTAATTGCACAGAAGTACCACAATTCGGGCATCACATGCAGATTGGTACCACGATTGCTAATTTTTACATGTCAGTACCAACATTGGTCCGGATTTTTGCAAATTCGGCTAAAACGCGTATTTATATGTATTGACAGTGTATCTGACTGTTGGGGCCCGTCTGTCAGATGCCGACGTGCCATATTTTTTGCAGAAAACCCCCCTGCTTTATACGTAATCACATAAATACCCGTTATTTTTGCAAGAAAAATGTTAAAATGAGAGATTTTTTTTGTTCGGACTTGTTTGAAAGTTTCCAACGAACTGGACAAATAAATAAAGTGAACAAAAAAACGTGCGCGCCAGGTTTCGAACCTGCGACCTGCAGCACGCGGGCAGAGCGCGCTAGCCACCAGGCCACAGAGAAGCCATTAGGTGTTTTCGTTGTTGTTCAGTGGAGAAAAATTAATATCTGGGCTAAACATCAAAAGACTCTGCAATGATCACACCTCAAAAACACAAATACTGCTCGAGCTACTTGGTCCCAGCTGTCGGCCGCTTCTTGTGCAATTCTCTCGTTTATTGACTACTCCCTCCTTTCCGGTTTATAGTGCTCAATTCAAAAATCTCACCAATCAAGGTAGATGGCGAGTGGTGGAATACTTTTTGTAGTTTTGCAAAAGCACCTAATTAATGCTCTTGTTATCCTAAAAAAATTATGTTTATCAATGCATTAATTACAATGCATGCATGCATAAAGTACATGCATTGGTCAATTTTCTCTTAATACTTGCATGCAATCATTTAATGCACCTTGGAATCTGAACATGTGATGGAAAACAACCAAATTGAGCCTTATAAAATGGAAAAACTGAAATTTTGAGATAAGCCCTATAATTCGGAAAGGAGGGAGTACATAGGTTGACAATGGTGTGGGACTGTGATGTCAGGAAACCAGGAGGAAGCAAAATAAATTATAGTTATATATATATATATATATATATATATATATATATATATATAATAAGGAGGCACTTGCGTGCATTGAGGCTATGGCCTGGTGGGTCCCCATTGTCATCCTCTCCAAGTAAAGTCATCTCCTCGCCAAGGCTCTTTCCGCCTTGAAATCAGCGCCGCCCGCCTCACTTCCCGGTGCAGGCGATTGCTCCGCCTTCAAACGACACAAGTGTCATCCGTCCGTCCATCTGCCGCCCACATTAATGATACGCGGTTGCCGAGGCGGCTACTCCGGCGCCACATGTCCGTTCCTCCGCCACCCACCATTGCTATATAAACTACTGCGCCGGCCATAGCCGCAGTAATCCGCATCCGTTCCCTTCTCCTGTCCACACCACTACTGCCCACTATGGCTTCCTCGCGCTCCAGCACTCTTCGGGACGGGCGGACGATGGACTACAATGAGATGGCAGCCATTGCTACCGACCGGCTGGCCGGCAGGCAGCAGGAAGACAACGACGTCCCAAAGGAGAACATGGTAGTCGACGATCCGGCGCCAACCCCCTCCTCCGCGCCATCCTCATCGGTGCGTTGCACTATGACCATCGGCGAGGCCCGTGCCCAATATATGGACACGGTGAGGTAGATGCGTGAGGAGCAGTTCCGGGAGGCTCAGGCCGACGCCGCCTACAACCACCATCTCCTCTAGGAGCACCTGCAGGCGGAGGGGCAGATCGCCGCGGAGCAGGCGGAGCAGGAGGTGCTGCTCGACTTATACCGCTCCGCTGATACGTCCATTTTGCATCATGCTTTTATATCAATATTTATTGCATTATGGGCTGTTATTACACATTATATCTCAATACTTATGGCTATTCTCTCTTATTTTACAAGGTTTAACATGAAGAGGGAATGCCTGCAATGGAATTCAGGCCGAAAAGGAGCAAACATTGGAAACCTATTCTACACAGCTCCAAAAGCCCTGAAACTCCACGAAACATATTTTTGGAATCAATAAGAACTTTTGAGTGAAATAAATACACCAGGGGGCCCACACCCTATCCAGGAGAGTGGAGGGCGCCCCCCCCTACAGGGCGCCCCCTATCTCCTGGGCCCCCTGGTGGGCCTTCGGTGTCCATCTTCTGCTATATCAGAGCTTTTACCCTGGAAAAAATCGTGGGCAAGCTTACGGGACGAAACTCCGCCGCCATGGGGCGGAACCTTGGTGGAATCAATCTAGGGCTCTGGCGGAGCTGTTCTGCCGGGGACACTTCCCTCTGGGAGGGGGAAATCTTCACCAACATCATCACCAACGATCCTCTCATCGAGAGGGGGTCAATCTCCATCAACATCTTCACCAGCACCATCTCCTCTCAAAACCCTAGTTCATCACTTGTATCCAATCTTGTATCAAAACCACAAATTGGTACCTGTGGGTTGCTAGTAGTGTTGATTACTCCTTGTAGTTGATGCTAATTGGTTTACTTGGTGGAAGATCATATGTTCAGATCCTTTATGCATATTATTAATCCTCTGATTATGAACATGAATATGCTTTGTGAGTAGTTACGTTTGTTCCTGAGGACATGGGTGAAGTCTTGCTATTAGTAGTCATGTGAATTTTGTATTAGATTCGATATTTTGATGAGATGTATGTTGTCTTTTCCTCTAGTGGTGTTATGTGAACGTCGACTACATGACACTTCCCATTATTTGGGCCTAGAGGAAGGCATGGGGAAGTAATAAGTAGATGATGGGTTGCTAGAGTGATGAAGCTTAAACCCTAGTTTATGCGTTGCTTCGTTAGGGGCTGATTTGGATCCATATGTTTAATGTTGTGGTTAGTTTTACCTTAATACTTCTTTTGTAGTTGCAGACGCTTGCAATAGGGGTTAATAATAAGTGGGATGCTTGTCCAAGTAAGGGCAGTACCCAAGTACCGGTCCACCCACATATCAAATTATCAAAGTACCGAACGCGAATCATATGAACGTGATGAAAACTAGCTTGACGATAATTCCCATGTGTCCTCGGGAGCTCCTTTCTCATTATTAGAAATTGTCTAGGCTTATCCTTTGCTACATAAAGGATTGGGCCACCTTGCTGCACTTTGTTTACTTTATTTACCTGTTACTCGTTACCATTTATCTTATCACAAAACTATCTATCACCTACAATTTCAGTGCTTGCAGAGAAAACCTTACCGAAAACCGCTTATCATTTCCTTCTGCTCCTCGTTGGGTTCTACACTCTTACTTATCGAAAGGACTATGATTGATCCCCTACACTTGTGTGTCATCAAGACTCTTTTCTGGCGCCGTTGCCAGGGAGTGTAGCGCTTTTGGTGAGTGGAACTTGGTAAGGAAACATTTATATAGTGTGCTGAAATTTTACATTACTTGTCACTATGGAAACTAATCCTTTGAGGGGCTTGTTTGGGGTATCTTCACCCCGACCAGAAGAGCAAATAGGTGCTCCTCAACTTACTGAACTTTATGAAAATATTTACTTTGAGATTCCTTCGGGTATGATAGAGAAAGCGCTAGCTAATCCATTTGCGGAGATGGAATATTGCATCCCGATTTACACCTTATCTTTGTGGATGAAGTTTGTGGATTATTTAAGCTTGCAGGTATTCCCGATGATGTTGTCAAAAGGAAGGTCTTCCCTTTATCTTTGAAGGGAGATGCATTGACATGGTATAGGCTATGTGATGATACGAGATCTTGGAATTATAAATGATTGAAGCTGGAATTTCACCAGAAGTTCTATCCTATGCACCTTGTTCATCGTGATCGTAATTACATATATAATTTCTGGCCTCGCAAAGGAGAAAGCATCGCTCAAGCTTGGGGGAGGCTTAAGTCAATGTTATATTCATGCCCCAATCATGAGCTCTCTCGGGAAATGATTATTCAGAACTTTTATGCTTGGCTTTCTCTTGATAATCGCAACCTGCTCGATACTTCCTGTGATGGTTCTTATATGCTGAAGACTATTGATTTCAAATGGGACTTATTGGAAAGAATTAGATTGGGGTTCCGACGATGGTAAGGAGTCAGGTATGACATCTAAGTTTGATTGTGTTAAATCTATTATGGATAACGATGCTTTTCGTGGATTTAGCGCTAAGTATGGACTTGACTCTGAGATAGTAGCTTCTTTCTGTGAATCTTTTGCTACTCACGTTGATCTCTCTAAAGAGAAGTGGTTTAAATATAATCCTCATGTTGAAGTGAAAGTAGTTGCACCTATCACAGTCAAAGAAAAGACTATTACCTATAGTGATCCTATTGTTCCTACTACTTATGTTGAAAAACCTCCTTTTCCTGTTAGGATAAAGGATCATGCTAAAGCTTTGACTGTTGTTCGTAAGAGTAATACTAGGACTTATACACCTCCTGAGCAAATTAATGCTGAACCTAGTATTGCTATGGTTAAAGATCTCTTGGATGATGATTTAGATGGGCATGTTATTTATTTTTGTGGTGATTCTGCTAATATTGCTAGGCCAGATACTAAGACACGTAGACCTGTCGTAGGCATGCCTGTTATTTCTATTAAAATAGGAGATCATTGTTATCATGGCTTATGTGATATGGGTGCTAGTGCTAGTGCAATACCTTATTCCTTATATCAAGAAATTATGCATGACATTGCACCCTTTGAATTAGAAGACATTGATGTTACTATTAAGCTTGCTAATAGGGATACCATTAAACCCTTTGGGATTATTAGAGATGTTGAACTTTTGTGTGGGAAGGTTAAATACCCTGCTGATTTTCTTGTTCTTGGTTCCCCACAAGATGATTTTTGTCCCATTATTTTTGGTAGACCCTTCTTGAATACGGCTAGTGCTAAGATTAATTGTGAAAAGAATACTGTCACTGTTGGCATAGATGGTATGTCTCATGAGTTTAATTTTTCTAAGTTTAGTAGACAACCTCGTGATAAGGAACCACCTAGTAAGGATGAAATTATTGGCCTTTCTTCCATTGCTGTTCCTCCAACTGATCCGTTAGAACAATATTTGCTAGACCATGAAAATGATATGTTTATGAAGGAAAGAGAGGAAATAGATGAATTGTTCCTTAAACAGGAACCTATGCTAAAACATAACCTTCCCGTTGAAATTCTTGGGGATCCCCCTCCACCCAAGGGTGATCCCATGTTTGAACTCAAACCATTACCTGATAATCTTAAGTATGCTTATCTTGATGAAAAGGAAATATATCATGTTATTATTAGTGCTAACCTTTCAAAGAAACAAGAAGAAAGATTATTGAAAACTCTGAATAAGCACCGAGCAGCTATTGGATATACTCTGGATGATCTTAAGAGCATTAGTCCCACATTATGCCAACACAAAATTACAGTGGAGAAAGATGCCAAACCAGTTAGAGATCCTCAAAGACGATTAAATCCCAAGATGAAGGAAGTGGTAAGAAAGGAGATATTAAAGCTCCTTAAGGCAGGTATTATTTATCAAGTTGCTGATAGTGAATGGGTAAGCCCTGTCCATTGTGTTCCTAAAAAGGGAGGTATTACCGTTGTTCCTAATGATAAAGATGAATTGTCCCCGCAAAGAATTATTAAAGGTTATAGGATGGTAATTGATTTCCGTAAGAAATCTACTAAGAAAGATTATTACCCTTTACCTTTTATTGATCAAATGCTAGAAAGACTATCCAAACACACACATTTCTGCTTTTTAGATGGTTATTCTGGTTTCTCACAGATACCTGTGTCAGCGAAGGATCAATCTAAAACTACTTTTACTTGCCCTTTTCGTACTTTTGCTTATAGACGTATGCCTTTTGGTTTATGTAATGCACCTGCTACCTTTCAAAGATGCATGATGGCTATATTCTCTGATTTTTGTGAAAAGATTTGTGAGGTATTCATGGATGATTTCTCGGTTTATGGATCCTCTTTTGATGATTGTTTGAGCAACCTTGATCAAGTTTTGCAGAGATGCAAAGACACTAGTCTCGTCCTGAATTGGGAAAAGTGTCACTTTATGGTTAATGAAGGCATTGTCTTGGGGCATAAGATCTCCGAAGAGGTATTGAAGTTGATAAAGCCAAAGTTGATGCTATTGAAAAGATGATATGTCCTAAGGACATAAAAGGTATAAGAAGTTTCCTTGGTCACGTCGGTTTTTATAGGAGGTTCATTAAGGACTTTTCTAAAATCTCTAGGCCTCTGACTAATTTATTGCAAAAAGATATTCCTTTTGTCTTTAATGATGACTTAAGAAAGCTTTGATCACTGCACCTATTGTTCAGCCACCTGATTGGAATTTACCTTTTGAAATTATGTGCGATGCTAGTGATTATGCTGTAGGTGTTGTTCTAGGGCAAAGAGTCGATAAGAAATTGAATGTTATCCAGTATGCTAGTAAGACTCTTGATACTGCCCAGAGAAATTATGCTACTACTGAAAAAGAATTTTTCGGGGGGATGAACCCCGGGCAGGCAACGGAACCCAGATCTGTTTCAAAAACAGCGGGGCCCACATCGCCTTGCGAACCGGCGTGCGCTAGGCCGGGTCGCTCGACCCGCCAAGGCGTGCAACCCGGCCAAGACCCTCGACTTGGCAACGTACGTCAACCCGGCCGTAGCGGCTGGCTCAAGGCAACTCAACCCGGCACAGCCTTGGCTTCCCTAGTAAGCCAACCCACCCGTGGCGTCCACGGCAACCCAGCCACGGGTCAGCTCCCGTCCCATCCAGGCCGTACGATGGGACGAGACCTCAGTCACTGAGGACCAAGACTACTGATGCCCCGCCTGCGTTCGTGGTCAGCCGAGGCGTGCAGCGGTGCCTACCTACCCCACGACTGGCTGGCACGGCAACAGTGTTCCCACCCTTACCGATGAGGATAGCAAGCGGAGGCCTGACGGAGAACACTGTGCGCGACTCTACCCGGCCACGCCATGACGATCGACAAGACGGCGCACAGTCCCCCTAGGCACGCGGGGCCTGCACCTAGGGGAACCCGGCAAACCACAAGCCCCCAAGCGGGACCCAGCACGGCACCCCGGACACTGACTATACGGACCCACCGACTCGGCATATTACCATTGTAACCCTGGGTGGGTTGGTCTATAAAACCCCCCAGGAGTCCGCGCCAACGGGAGAGAGGACACAAGATATTCAACAGAGACATACGACACACACGGCCTGCAAAAGCCGCACGAGATAGAGCAGGCAAGATAGGACTAGCCACCACATAGCGACACCAAGGAGAAGGAGCAGCCGGAGCCTTGGCGACCTCCTTCCTCCTCCAAACAGCTCCAGTGACAACATTGTACTATCAACCATCCAACTAAACTCGGCGGGACTAGGGTGATATCTCTCCGGAGAGCCACGAACACAGGTATGTCCGGCGTCCCGCGCCCGCGCATATCAACCTCGCCTCCGAAGCCCACCAGCGCCCTCGAGCCTCCTCCTCTCTTTAGACATCCCTTGGCATCTGTTGTGCGCCCACCACGACAGTTGGCGCCCACCGTGGGGCAGTTCAAGGAACTATCCGGAAGCATGCTTCGGACGGGGCCCCTCTCCTACTCCGACAAGTCCGTCGCTCTGGCGGACGACGTCATCAGCGCGCTCGCCGAATCTTTCACCGCGCTGCGCATCTCTGACGCGCTTGCGGTCGATGAGTACCCCAGCGGGGTGCTCAGCTACTCCGACTCCCCGCTTTCTCTCAGCGGCGGACTCACCACCGGGACGATGGACGCCCACGTAGAGGTCTTCATCACCAGCGATGGCGCCTCTTCCTCGTCGAGCAAGGCGAGAAGAGCTGCCGAAGCCGCGGCCGCTACGGCTCGGACGGAGCCGACCGACCCATTGCAAGCCGCGATGCAGAGCCTCCGCATCCCCATCGGCACCGACGTCAACGCCACCAACGTTGCTGAAGCCCGAACCCAGCTCGAGGAATGGCGCCAGCAAATGCTGGACCTGTCCGAGACGCTGGCCGCCACCAGACGCCGCCTGGAAGTTGCTCAGATGGAGCAGCGCGCCCGCAGTTCACGCCCGCGCAGCCGAGCCAAGCCAGGCGCTGATACTCGTGCGGGAGGAAGCGATCGGCCGGGCCGCCGGTGCGGCGGTATCTGAGACCCCGATCAAGAACATGCGCGTTGGAGGCAGCGGTCGGCCTCGACCAACTTCGCGGGCAAGGAGCTCGAGGCGCGCCAGGCGGATGCGCGAGCTCCTCCACGCCGCCAACACCAGCGAGATCGCCACAACCAGCTCGCCAAGCCGGCGGGGTCCGGCTCCGCCCGCCTTGGCGGACCCGGCGAACTCCTGCACACGGCCTCTTCGCCGCCTGGCGAGGCGCACTCCGGCCAGGGCCGAACCTGGCGCAACCCGGACGACACCGCCGCCGACGCTCTGGGCAACGAGCCGCCCCTCGACCCAGTAGCGGACCAGCCAGCCTGGCCGGCGTCCGGCTCCAGCCGACCAGCCCCTCGGGGCTGGCCCGATCGACTCGGCCCGCGCGCCATCGACGACGCCGACGCACGCCACCACCTCGATCAGCTCGCTCGCTCCATGGAGGTGGAGGAGAGCGGCGCTATCGGGCCGGCATGTTTCGGCCCACGCATCCGGGAGGAGCCCTTCCCCAAGGGATTCGTGCTTCCCCGTGACACCCCCAAGTACAATGGGACCGTGAAGCCAGAAAACTGGCTCACCGACTACACCACGGCCATTGGGATCACCGGTGCCAATCGTCGTCTCACTGTGCGCTACGCACCGCTCATGCTCCAAGGCTCGGCTCGCACATGGTTGAACAGCCTGTCGATGGGCAGCATCAATGCATGGGTCGATTTCGAGGAAGCGTTTGTCCGCAACTTCACGGGGACGTACAAGCGACCGGGTCGCCCCAGTCAGCTTGCCATGTGCGTGCAGGGGCCGACGGAGACCGGCCACGAGTACCTCGCACGCTGGACCGAGCTCCGGAACAGCTGTGAGGGCGTCCATGAAGTCCAGGCGATCCAATACTTCGTCAGCGAGTGCCGAGATGGCACCCTCCTCAAGCACAAGCTTCTACGCTCCGAGCCGGCCACCATGGCCGCGCTCATGGTGGCGGCGGACAAGTACGCCAATGCCGACTCCGCCATGAAGATCCAAGTGGCGCTGGACGAGGCCAGCAAGGCAAAGCCGGCCCCTCCGCAGAAGCCGGCCGGCGAAGGCAGCCAGCAGCACCACCACCAGAACAACAAGCGCAAGGCCGAGCAGCCGGCGCAACGTCATGACAACCGGCTCGTCGCGGCCGCCAAGCCCACGACGGACCCGGCAGCGAAGCGCCGGCAGACTGGCAAGATGGTGTGGCAACCCGCCACGAGCTTTGAAGAGATGCTCGACGCCCCATGCAAGCACCACAGCGGCGCAAGACCCTCCACGCACACGCTTCGATAGTGCACCATCACCAAGCGCATCATGAGGGGCGACGTCCCGCCTCCTCCGGCTCCGGCTCCGGCTCCGGGCGTGGGACAACCGCCTCCACCTCCACCGCCGCCCCCGCTTGGCGGCGCGATGCGAGCAGCGCCTACCGGACGAGCGCGGCCTACGTCGTCTTCACTAGCCTCGGCGACGACAAGCGCAGCGAGCGCCTCCTCCGGCAGGAGGTGAACACCGTCGTCCCGGCCAAGACGGATTTCATGCATTGGTCGGAGTGCCCGATCACCTGGACCCGAGAGGATCACCCGGCAGTCATGCCGAGTCCGGGTGGATACGCCCTCGTCCTCAACCCTACAATCGCCGTGCGGCGCACCTGCAAGTTCTCCCGAGTCCTCATCGACGGCGGCAGCAGCATCAACATCCTCTACCGCGACACGATGACCAAGCTCGGCCTCAAGGCGAACACACAGAGCCAACCGGACCGTCTTCCACGGCATCGTACCCGGCCTCTCCTGTTCGCCCATTGGCCGAGTCCGGCTCGACGTCCTGTTTGGCAAAAGCAGCCACTTCCAACGCGACCCAATCTGGTTCGAGGTGGTGGACCTGTCCAGCGCCTACCACGCGCTGCTGGGCTGGCCCGCGCTCGCCAAGTTCATGGCGGTTCCCCACTAAGCGTACCTGAAGATGAAGATGTTGGGTCCCAAGGGCCTCATTACTATCACCGGTGACTACTACAAGTCTCTGGAGTGTGCCCGAGACGGCGCCAAGCTGGCCGAGTCGCTGGTCATTGCCAAGGAGCAGCGCCAGCTCGACCGGATCATCGTCCTGGCCGGCGAGGCCTCCGACGCGTCGATCCCGACCCTGGACCCGGCCTATGAGGCCTCCTTCAAGACCTCCAAGGAAACCAAGAAAGTGAAGCTGAACCCGGAAGACCCCAGCTGCAGCAAGTACGTTGTCGTAGGCGCCCGCCTCCACAACAAATAGGAAGGCGAGCTCGTCGACTTCCTCCGTGAGAATCGGGATATCTTCGCATGGACCCCCAACGACATGCGGGTATCCAGAAATCGCCGAGCACAAACTCCACGTCCGCAAGGGCGCCAAACTGTCCGTCAACCCCTCCGTCGATTTTCCGAAGAGAAGAGAAGAACCATTGGTGAAGAGGTCGCCAAGCTCTTGGAGGCCGGCTTCATAATGGAAGTGTTTCAGGCGCATGTGTATCGACTACACCATCCTCAACAAGGCATGTCCCAAGGATCCGTTCGCCCTCCCGCGGATCGACCAAGTCATCGACTCGACCGCCGGGTGCGAACTGTTGTCCTTCCTGGACGCCTACTCCGGCTATCACCAGATCAAGCTGGACCCGGCCGATGCTCGAAGGCGTCCTTCATCACGCCCTTTGAGTGTCTTTGCTACATCACCATGTCGTTCGGGTTGAAGAACGCCGGCGCCACCTTCCAACGCTGCATGCAGAAGTGCCTGCTACCGCAACTCGGCAAGAACATCCACGTGTACGTGGACGATATCGTGGTGAAGACCAAGCAGCACCTCACGCTCCTCGACGATCTGAAGGAAACATTCGCCAACCTCCGCGAATACAAGGTCAAGCTCAACCCGGAAAAGTGTGTCTTCGGCGTCCCAGCCGGAAGCTGCTCGGTTTCCTCATCTCGGAGCGCGGCATCGAGGCGAACCCGGAGAAGATCAAGGCCATCGAGCGCATGCGCAAGCCAACCCGGCTGCGCGATGTCCAGAAGTTCACAGGCTGCCTAGCCTCGGTCAACGGTTTCTAAGCCGGCTGGGCGAAGGCACTACTACAATGCCAGCTAATGAAGAAAACAAGCCCGTTCAAATGGAACGGCAAGGCGTACGAAGCTTTCCAAGACCTCAAGCGCATGCTCTCTACCGCACCCGTCCTGGCCGCGCCAACCGACAAGGAGCCGCTGTTGCTCTACATAGCCGCGACCTCGCGAGCGGTCAGCACGGTGCTGGTGGTCGAGCGACCGGAGAAGGGCAAGATCCAGGTCGTCCAGCGTCCGGTCTACTACCTGAGCGAAGTGCTCTCCACCTCCAAGTAAGTACCCCCACTACGGAAGATGTGTTCTGGCGTGTACCTCACCGCCAAGAAGGCTGAAGCAGTACTTTCAAGAACATGTCGTCACCGTCGTCGACATGGCGCCCTCTGGGAGAAATCATCGGTGTCGGGGCGCCTCGGCGGGTCACCAAGTGGGCGATCCAGCTAGCCGGCACACCATCCTCTACGAGCCCGCACCACGATCAAGTCTCAGGCCACAGCGATTTCCTCGTCGACCGGACCGAGACCCGATTACTGCCGCCGCCTCCCGACTCGGCCTTGCTGGCGCATGCACTTGGGCGGGTCCAAGATGCGACTTGGCTTAGGGGCGGCATCGTCTTTATCATCCCGAAGGTGACCGACTCCGCTCGCACTCCGGATCCACTTCGCCGCCTCCAACAACGTCGCCGAATACGAAACCCTTGTGCATGGCCTCCGGCTTGCCAAGGAACTTGGCATCCGGCGCATCCTGTGCTACGGCGACTCGGAATTGGTGGTACAGCAGTGCTCCGGAGAGTGGGACGCCCGCGACTCCAACATGGAAAGCTATCGCTTCCTCATCCAGAAGCTGTCCAGATCCTTCGATGGCTGCGAGTTCCTCCACGTCCCGCACGTGGAGAACGAGGCAGCCGACATGCTCGCCAAGATCGCCTCGTCACGTCAAGCCATCCCATCCGGCATCTCCCTCGAGCACCTGCGCAAGCCGTCGCCGGACTCCGAGTCCATCCACGTCCCAGAAGACCCGGCCGCGCCGCAAGCCGGCCCGGGGACTGCTGAACCCGGCCCGGGGGCTGCTCAACCCAGCCCAGGGGTTGCTCAGCTCAACCCGGCCACCATCACCCCGGACCCTGCCGTCGCTGCCACCAACCCGGGGGCTGCTCAACCTCGCCCAGGAGCCGCCGACTTGGAACCCACCCAGGTGGCCGTCTTCACCACCATCACGGCCCCATCCCCCTACCGATATCAGAATGGCTGGAGAACAGGGTTCTCCCCATGGACGAGACCGAGGCTTGGCAAGTTCAGCGTCGGGCATCCGCCTACACCATCATCAACAACGAGCTCGTCAAACGCAGCTTTACCGGCGTGTTCCAGCGTTGCGTCGAGCAGGACCGCGGCATCGACATCCTCCTCGACATTCACCAGGGCGAGTGCGGGCACCACGCTGCATCTCGGTCCATCGTGGCCAAGGCGTTCCGCCATGGCTTCTACTGGCCAACGGCCATCGAAGACGCCGAGTCACTCGTCCTCAAGTGCGAAGGATGCCAGCGCTTCAGCAAACGCAGCCACCAGCCGGCGTCAGCACTCCGCACCATACCGGTCGCCTGGCCCTTCACGGTCTGGGGACTCGACATGGTGGGACCCTTCAAAACCGCTCGAGGCGGCATGACGCTTTTCTTTGGTGGCAGTTGACAAGTTCACCAAATGGATCGAGGCAAGACCAATCAAGAAACTGGACGGGCCAACAACCGACGGTTCATCAAGGACATAGCGGTGCGCTACGGCATGCCGAACAGCATCATCACCGACAACGACACCAACTTCGCCAAGGGCGCGCTCAAGCAATACTGCTCCGTCTCCGGCATCCGCCTCGACCTGGCCTCCGTGGCACATCCGTAGTCCAACGGGTAGGTCGAGCGGGCCAACGGACTCATCCTGTCCGGCATCAAGCCGCGACTCGTCGAGCCACTTATCTGCTCACCCGGCAGTTGGCTCGACGAGTTGCCCACGGTTCTCTGGAGTCTACGCATGACACCAAACCGGTCGACCGGGTTCGCCCCGTTCTTCCTCATCTACGGATCCGAAGCCATCATCCCGACCGACGTCGAGTTCGACTCGCCGCGCGTCATGATGTACACTGAAGAAGATGCAAGAGAAGCACGCGAAGACGGTGTCGACCTGCTCGAAGAGGCGCGCCTTTTGGCACTTAGCCGCTCGGCTATCTACCAGCAAGGCTTGAGGCACTACCATAGCAAGAAGACCAAGCCTCTCGCATTCCGCAAAGGCGACCTCGTCCTCCGACTCGTCCAAGAGCAGGCAGGCCAGCACAAGCTGTCCTCTCCATGGGAAGGCCCGTTTATCATGAGCAGGGCTTTGCACAACCGCAATGCCTACTACCTCATCGACGCACGCAAATCAAAGAAGCGCAAGAGGGACACCGCCGGCGAAGAAACAACCCGACCGTGGAACGCGGAACTCCTTCGTCCGTTTTATAGTTAGCCGAACGAATGTATGTATCAACGCCTTTTGTAAGCATATGAAACTATGGGGTCCCCGAACGATACTCGGGGGCTGCCTTTTGCCGACCAATTTATTGCATCCGTATTTCACACCACCTTACTACCGAACCCGGCCGCCGGCTCGACAAGCTCGACCCGGGGGCTCGAGGGCTGGCCGGCTTGATCATCACCCCGCCGCTTCACTTAGTGATTCCTGATAAGATAGGATGCCCCCCCCCCCCGCTTCGCCCTAAAACCGCAGCTCCAGCTCTGGCTGACGGCGGGCAAGCACAACGGGCTAAAGCTCCCCTACGATTCATACACTAAGTCAAAGCCGCCGGGTCGACCAACCCGGCCCGACGCTCTAGCCGCACGACCGGCTGCTCACCAACCGGCCAAGCCGGATTGCCGCCAGCCGGCCCAGTGGGTGTTTCGCTCGCGCTCAACGTTTTTAAGGACCCAACTCCTGCAGCCGCCTCTCGAAGAGCCGAACCCCTTGTCACGGACCGGAGCCTCGGCCGTCTGACTCGTGGGGGGGGGCGGAAGCTTCAGGGAGGAGCAACACATGAAATAAGTTTGAAAAAAGCAGAAGGCAAAAGGCAAATAAACACTCACAACATTTACACATAAATGTTTCAAGCAAAGGCCAACGGCCCGAGTTCATTACACCCTGAAGACCCCCAGTGGGTGGGTGGACCTGCTACTTAACAGAATTTCCTACAAAAGATTCTCAGGCATTCCCAGCGCCGCGCCGCGACGTCGACGGCTCCCCCCGGCCGGCCTCCGGGTCCAGTGAAGCACCGGTATCCTCTTTGACCTCCACGTCGCCGTAGACGCCCGTCTCCTCCGAGCTACCCTCCGAGTCGCGAAGAAGCAAGCCGTAGTCGTCGCCAGCCACGACCACGCCGTCTTCCGTCCGTTCCAGATGGAACTCGTCATGGAAGGCGAACTCGGCGATGTAGTTGTCCCGTGAGGCGATCCGGCCGGCCTGCTCCTGCAGCAACTGCTCCGAGCCAGCGCGCTGACCCATCGGTAGCGTTAAGAATCCGGATGCCAAGACAGCGCGATCCGGAGCGCCATCTCAGCACCGGTCCGGGCGGCAGAAACGCGCCAGTCGCTAAGGTGATCCGGGCCCATCTCCAACTAGTGCGCCAGACGCGAGAAGCTGCGCGGATGGACGGAACCCGGCCACAAGGCCGCCGTCATCGCGGTACTGGCTTGGGACAGCCGCTCCATCTGCGTTCCCAAGGCCTGCAGCTGGGCCTCAGCAGCGGCAACGATCTCCGGGAAGGTCCAAGCCGTCAGTGGATCCGTCCCGGACCCGACAACGCCGGTCGGGTCACGCTGATAGCGGACGGCTTCCTCCGCCAGCCGTTGCGTCTCCGGAAAGGCCCCTGCAGCCAAAGACGAAGCAAGTCAGAAGGGCAACAAGGAAGAAAGGGTCGGGTCCCGACCTAGCAAACAGCAAAGAAGCAGCACTTACTGGAGAAGGACTCTTCCAGGTGCTGCGCCTCGAGCAACGTGCCACGTCGCTCCCGCTCCAAGACACGGTCCCGCTCCCCGAGCGCCCTCTCCAGGTCTACCGCCTTAGCATGGGCCGCCTTCAGCTCGGCGTCCTTGTCTTCGGTCGCCTTCTCGGCCGCCTCACGGTGGCGAGCCTCGGCCTGGCGGGCCTCATCCGTCGCGGTGGCTTGCTCCCGCAGACGCTCCACCTCGGCCTGGAGCCGGCCCTTGTCGTCGGCCAGCTAGCCGCGCTGCTGGTCCGCCTTGACCAGGGCCTGCTGTGCCTCCACCGCCTTGGCGGCCTCCGCCTTAAGAAGCTCCACCTCGGCCTCGAGGCGGCTCTTGTGACCCGCCAGCTGCTCGTGCAGCCAGCTGGCCTCGTCAAGAGACCGCCAGGGCGTCATCTCCGCCCTGCGCTGCGCCGCCTCGGCGCCAAAGGCGGCCAGAATCAAGAACGAGCGGTCATAGTGATGACCGGCCCGGAGCTGGGCCCGCCAAAGACTGACACCTCGGCTTCAAAGAAGAAGAACTCAGCAGGAAGAAAAAATTAAGACAAGGCCTAAGATTTGGCCCAACTGTTACCTGATTGGCCCGAATCTCGAGGGCTACAACCCGATGGAGTGCGCTTAGTGCGCCCCACTAGAAGAAGAAGAGCTCAGCAAAGTACTGCTGCGGTAGCGAAGCTCCTCCTCCTTGGCGACAAGCTGCCCCTTGAGCTCCCGATGCTTGCCCGAGGCGGTTGTAGGTGGCAACCCGAAAGGCGTCAAGATGCCTGAAAGAAGACCAAAGTCAACACAAGGCCTAAGATTTGGCCCTACTGTTACACAGTTGGCCCGAATCTCGGGGGCTACACCCAGTGGGTGCGCTGGCGCGCCCCCACAGAGATAAAATCACAAGAAAACAAGAAGAAGGACTTACTAGGACGGCGCGCTTCAGTCAGCGTCCGCTCAAAATCTCGGCTTTGGGCGAAGGCCTCAAGGCGCCCGTCCGGCCTACATGAGACGGCGGTGGCGGCATCAACGCCGCCTCCTCCTGGGTGCAGGGGCTCGAACACGGCCAGCGCCCCGCTCCGCTGGCTGCGGCAGCAGCTCGGCATCCGCTTCGCCGGGGCACCAAGGCGTGCCCCGCTGGCCGCTTGCGACGCGGCCAACACCTCCTCCGACGCCCCTTCCGGCGCCGACGGCGATCCGGACACCGGGGCGCCCTACGTTGTCACCTCAGGCACCGCCGCCTGCGGTGCCTCCTCCATAGCCGACGGCGCCTCCGGCGCCCCGTCCGAGACGCCGCCTCCACCACCACTAGCCCCCGCACGCTCGACAATGTCGGCTCGCGGTGGGGTATCGCCCCCCATCTCCATGACCTCCTGGTCGAGGAGCGCCACCTCGGGCCGGCCCCCACAGCCGCGCTCCCTCACCGACGACGGTTCAAAAACCGTCGCCTCCACCACCATGCCCTCCGGCATCTCACGCCAGGCCGGCTCCACGCCTCCTCGCGCCCATGCCGC
Source organism: Aegilops bicornis (assembly GCA_021605145.1). Classification (NCBI taxonomy): domain Eukaryota; kingdom Viridiplantae; phylum Streptophyta; class Magnoliopsida; order Poales; family Poaceae; genus Aegilops; species Aegilops bicornis. The sequence goes on along the minus strand of CM038671.1, from coordinate 190,927,021 downwards.
CGCCGCGTCGGGCCAAGCCTAGACTGACGCCGCCTCCAGCTCCGCCTCGGCCCGGTTCCTGACATGCCAGGCCAAGGCCTCAGCGTCGTCCGGGTCCAGGACGAGGTCCGAGTCGCCTCGTCCCTCCTCCCTGGCCAGACCGGCGAGGTTGAACCGGCTACTGCGGAACGCGGTCCCCTCGGTGGCCGCGGCCTCCGCCGCCGCCCTCGCCAGCGCGATCGGCGACCTGAAGAAGAAGGCAAAATAAGCAAGAAAGACAGGAAATCCGAGCTGGCGGCGAAGCAGAACTTACCCCGTCAAGACCGGGACCGGGGTCGGCCAGCAGCGCTTCTTCTTCTTGGCGGCCTTCCGGGCTCGGCTGGTCCGCTGGCGCCGATCCACGGGGCGCTGGCGCGCTATCCTTGCCATGCGGGCGGCTCAGCGACGCCCCATGCGAGGACCCGGCTCCGCCCACATCGCCGCCTCCCCCGCCCAACGCCGCTACACCAAGCAACCGGCGTCAGCATCGCCTTCACCGCGACACGGGCAACAAATCAAGACAAAATGAAGAAGAGAAAGACTCGAAGCTTACGGCTCGGCGCATAAGCGCCCGGCGCGCCAGTTTCGACCACCTCCTCGCCGCCTTGGGCCGCGGGCTCCTCTGGTGCCACCGACGCCACCTGTAGCGGAGCCCGGGTGTAAGGATGTCGGCTCGCATTCAGAAGAACCTTTCGCAACGCATTAGGACGAACAAGAAGATGTGCGGCAGCAAAGTAAGGAGACCAGATGCTCACCTGCGGCGCCGGGTTCGCTTGGCTATACGGCGCCTTGCTGAATCGCCAATCTTCTCCAAGATTGCCCCTAGAGATGGCGTTGACGGCGCGCGTGGCCTGCTCCCTAGACAGCCGCGTCGACCCCATTCGGTTGGGGTCCTGCAGGCCGATCATCTCGCCAATGAGGCAGGAGCGCCTCTGAAGCGGGAGGATCCGGCGGGTGATGAACGCGGCGAGAAGATCCGTGCCGGTGAGCCCCTCCTGCGTCCTCATCACCGTCACCCGCTCGCAGAGGTTGACGATCTCCTACGACGGGCGCCGGGGCGATTAACCCCAGTTCGTCTTCGCCAGCGGCGGCGCCATGGCGAAAGGGGGGAGATTGATATGGTCCGCGCCAAGATTGCAGACGTAGAAGAAGGAATTCTGCCACTTCTTGGCAGAATCCTCGAGCGGAATCTTGGGGAAATCTGCCCCCGACAGCTTCAAGATGACGGCGGTGCCGCAGTCGGCGAACTCCCCGGCCGACGGGCCCTGCTGCTTCAAGGAGAAAAAGCGTGCCCAGAGGTCGATCGTCGGCTCGACCCCCAGGTACCCCTCGCACAGGGTCACGAAGCCGGAGAGTTGGACGATGGCGTCGGCACCAAGATGGTGCGGTTGAAGCCCGAAGAACTCCAGAAAGGAGCGGAAGAAGGTGCTCGCCGGCAGCCCGAGCCCGCGCTCGAAGTGGGTAAGGAAGACGACACGCTCCAGCCCCTCGGCTCGGGGCCTTTGCTTGCCGCGCGACAGGAGGACACCAACGTCCGTCTCCCACGACAAGCGCCGCAAAGCTCGAAGCTACGTGATGTCATCGTTGGTGACGTTGGAACCCATCCCAGAGCCTGACGACAGCGCCATGGATGGAAGTGAAAGGAAGAAGGACGACGGAGAAGAGCTCTGCTCGGGGCTGCGGGCGCCTTGTTGTCGTCGATAACAAGGTAAGCGAGGCGAGAGCAGGGGGACAGGAGGGCGCGAGCGAGAATAATGCCCGCCGCCCCCTTGCCCCCCTCAATTTATAAGCCCCGGTTCAAACGTGGGGAAGTGGGATCGTCTACACGCGCCCGTTCCACTACCCTGCAATAAGTGCGCACGTACACGCGCACTAAGCTGCTGAGGAAGTGCAACCGGCCCCAGACGCCGCATAATAAATCTGCACGCGTGGCCAAGAAGCGTAGCGGGCGGCGGGCCCGACCCGTCGCCCGGTCCGTCCACGCAGCGTGGCCTATCGGGCCCCTCCGGCTTCCGAGCACCATGTGGCGCCAGCACGAAGCCCGAGGGATCGCCTCAAGATTCGGCAGACTCCTCGGTTCCCGCCACGACCGGGACGCCGCGATCCGGTTTCCGAAAAAACCGGCACACAGTGGGTGTTGCCGGACCCGGCGTTCGCAAATTCCTCCTTGCTCAAGGGGGAAGCTGCGAAGGCCCACTCATCCGAAGACGGCGGACCTTCACGGCCGGGGACTACGCCGGGGATGAACCCCGAGCGAGCAATGTAACGCGGATCTGTTTCAAAAACAGCGGGGCCCACATCGCCTCGCGAACCGGCGTGCGCCAGGCCGGGTCGCTTGACCTGTCAAGGCGCGCAACCCGGTCAAGACCCTCGACTCGGCAAGGTACGTCAACCCGGCCGCAGTGGCTGGCTCAAGGCAACTCAACCCGGCGCAGCCTTGGCTTCCCCAGTAAGCCAACCCACACGTGGCGTCCACGGCAACCCAGCCACGGGTCAGCCCCCGTCCCATCCAGGCCGTACGATGGGACGAGACCTCGATCGCGAGGACCAAGACTACGATGCCCCGCCCATGCCCGTGGTCAGCGGGCGTGGCAATAGTGCCCTTACCTACCCGACTGGGTCGGCACGGCAACGGTGTTCCCGCCCTTACATCACCGATGACAAAGAAGCGGAGGCTGACGGAGAACAACATGCGCGCGACTCTACCGGCCACGCCATGACGATCGACAAGACGGCGCACAGTCCCCCTAGGCACGCGGGGCCTGCACCTAGGGGAACCCGGCAAACCACAAGCCCCCAAGCGGGACCCAGCACGGCACCCCGGACACTGACTATACGGACCCATCGACTCGGCATATTACCATTGTAACCCTGGGTGGGTTGGTCTATAAAACCCCCCCAGGAGTCCACGCCAACGGGGAGAGAGGACACAAGATATTCAACAGAGACATACGACACACACGGCATGCAAAGCCACACGAGATAGAGCAAGCAAGATAGGACTAGCCACCACATAGCGACACCAAGGAGAAGGAGCAGCCGGAGCCTTGGCCAGCCTCCTTCCTCCTCCAAACAGCTCCAGCAGCAACATTGTACTATCAACCATCCAACTAAACTCGGCAGGACTAGGGGTGATATCTCTCCGGAGAGCCCTGAACCTGGGTATGTCCGGCGTCCCGCGCCCGCGCATATCAACCTCGCCTCCGAAGCCCACCAGCGCCCTCGAGCCTCCTCCTCTCTTTAGCCATCCCTTGGCATCTCCGTGCGCCCACCACGATAGAATTCTTAGCAGTTGTGTTTGCATGTGATAAGTTTAGACCTTATATCGTTGATTCTAAAGTTACTATTCACACTGGTCATGCTGCTATTAAATATCTTATGGAAAAGAAAGATGCTAAGCCTAGACTCATTAGATGGGTTCTCTTGCTCCAAGAATTTGACTTGCATATTATTGCTAGAAAGGGAGCTGAGAACCCCGTTGCAGATAACTTGTCTAGGTTAGAGAATGTTCTTGATGACCCACTGCCTATTAATGATAGCTTTCTTGATGAACAATTAGCGGTCGTTAATGCTTCTCGTACTGCTCCTTGGTATGCTGATTATGCAAATTATATTGTTGCTAAATTTATACTGCCTAGTTTCACATACCAGCAAAAGAAAAAGTTCTTTTATGATTTAAGACATTACTTACGGGATGATCCACACCTTTATAAAGAAGGAGTAGATGGTGTTATTAGGCGTTGTGTGCACGAGCATGAACAGGAGCAGATCCTACGCAAGTGTCACTCTGAATCCTATGGAGGACACCATATTTGGAGATAGAACTGCACACAAGGTACTACAATCTGGTTTTATTGGCCTACTCTCTTCAAAGATGCTCGTAAGTTTGTCTTTTCTTGTGATGAATGTCAAAGAATAGGTAACATTAGTAGGCGTCAAGAAATGCCTATGAATTATTCTCTTGTTATTGAACCGTTTGATGTTTGGGGCTTTGATTATATGGGACCTTTTCCTGCCTCTAATGGTTATACACATATTTTAGTTGTTGTTGATTACGTTACTAAGTGGGTAGAAGCTATTCCAACTAGTAGTGTTGATCATAACACTTCCATTAAAATGCTTAAAGAAGTTATTTTTTCCGAGGTTTGGAGTCCCTAGATATCTTATGACTGATGGTGGTTCACATTTTATTCATGGTGCTTTCCGTAAGATGCTTGCTAAGTATGATGTCAATTATAGAATCGCATCTCCTTATCATCCACAGTCTAGTGGTCAAGTAGAGTTGAGCAATAGAGAGCTCAAATTAATTTTGCAAAAGACTGTGAATAGATCTAGAAAGAATTGGTCCAAACAACTTGATGATGCATTATGGGCTTATAGAACTGCATACAAAAATCCTATGGGTATGTCTCCATATAAGATGGTCTATGGAAAAGCGTGTCATTTACCTCTTGAACTTGAACATAAGGCATATTGGGCTATTAAAGATCTCAATTATGACTTCAAACTTGCCGGTGAGACGAGGTTATTTGGTATTAGCTCACTTGATGAATGGAGAACCCAAGCGTATGAGAATGCCAAGCTATTCAAAGAAAAAGTCAAACGCTGGCATGCCAAAAGGATACAAAAGCGTGAGTTTAATGTAGGAGATTATGTGTTATTATTCAACTCTCGTTTAAGATTTTTTGCAGGAAAACTCCTCTCAAAATCGGAAGGTCCTTACGTTATCAAGGAGGTCTATCGTTCTGGTGCCATAAAAATCAACAACTTCGAAGGCACGAGTCCAAGGGTGGTAAACGGTCAAAGAATTAAACATTATATTTCAGGTAACCCTATCAATGTTGAAACTAATATTATTGAAACAAGAACCCACGAGGAATACATAAGGGACACTTTCCAAAGACGTTCCGGACTCGAAAAGGAATAGGCATGTAATAGTGCGGTAAGTAAACCGACTCAAAAGCGACTTCAATGGCAGTTTTTATCAGTTTTGGAATATTTAAGAATTTTAGGAAGAAGAAGTAGTCCGAAAGGGACACGAGGCTCCCACGAGTGGAGGGCGCCCCCTCTGGGCGCGCCTTGTCAAATGGGCACCTCGTGTGCCTCCCGGACTCCGTTTTCTTGCACGTTACGTATTTTGGTCGGTAAAAATTCATTATATATACTCCCGAAGGTTTTGACCACCGTATCACGCAAATATCCTTTGTTTTCGGTTCGAGCTGTTTCTGTTTCAGATCTAGAGCATCATGACGTCTCCAAGCCCTCCCAAGGACAAGTTTTTCGAGAGGGTTATCAACCCCTATCTCGCGGAGGTGCTGCAACACCCTCAAACCATTGAGATGCCTGAGGGGGTGTTGCACATCCGCGATGTGGAGGGACCAAGGCATACCGGGAGCGTGGAGACAAAGATCGAAGCCGTGGAGCAGCAAGTTAAGTGTCAAGGGATGGTGGAGCGTGGACTCAACGCCAACCAGATGATGATCACGGAGTTCACCAACAACCACAAGCTGGATGCCAAAGTCATTGGGGAGACCATCTTCAAGCTTCAAGAGAAAATCGAGCACCTCCAAGCCCAGATCTATGACCTGCAAAACCAGAACTGTGAGTATGAATATAGATTCAAGAGGATGAGTTTGGCTGCAGATTTATGGATCCCGGAGACTCGATCATCCTTCTATGATGGAGAGCCTATGCCGTGGAAGACGGACGACAAGCCTACATCATCAACAACTCTACTTCACAACCTCTGAGGACATAATCACATGGGTATGGGCACTCCCCTTGGCAACTGCCAAGCTTGGGGGAGGTGCCCCGGTATTGTATCACCATCACACTCCTATCTTTACCACTTTATTTAGTTCGATCCTTTTAGTAGTATCTTGATCTAGTAGATTGAAGTTTTGATATCAAGTAGTTTGAGTTTTGCTTTGTGATCTCTTTTTGTAATCGAGTCCGTGAGCTATCTATAATAAATATTAGTGTTGAGTCAAGGGCTTTGCTATGTTGCTATGATCTTGAGAAAGTAGAAAGAATAAAAGAGTTCATATTGATCTTATGGATAGTGATAACTTCACACATAGAAAGTATGAGGCATAAAAATTGTTGAGAGTTGATGAACGTAGTTTTGGTCATCGTTGCAATTAATAGGATGTGATAAGGAAAGAGGGGTTCACATACAAATATATTATCTTGGACACCTTTTTATAATTGGGAGCACTCATTAAATATGACATGCTAAAAGAGTTGGCGCTGGACAAGGAAGACAACGTAATAGTTTATGTTTTCCGACATCTGAGTTAAAGTATATTGTCATTGACCTTCCAAACATGTTAAGCTTGCCTTTCTCCCTCATGCTAGCCAAATTCCTTGCACCAAGTAGAGATACTACTTGTGCTTCCAAATATCCTTAAACCCAGTTTTGCCATTGTAGCGACCTAGACCCGAATGGATCTAGTGCTCTGTGCTCAGTGTCATCCTTGGATCAGTAATGCTGACACCACACAGTACTTCGAAGGATTTATAGCAGAGTAGCAATCACACACTTATTACATCGTTGTCCACAAGGGAACTTAATACAATAATATGGCTTAAGGCCATCTAATAATAACAATGGAAGGCTTTGGAAGACAAGTGAGTCCATCAACTCCAACGGCATCACCGAGTATAGAACCACGACCTAACACCTTACTGTAAATGCGAAAAGTCTGCAACGTGAAAAGTTGCAGCCCGAAAAGCAGGTCAGCACATGGAATATCTTGGCAATGTAACACATAGAGAACAATGAAGCAACAAGCCTATACTACATGCATATATGGCTGGTGGTAAGGCTCTACGGTTACATTTTTGCATAAAGCTGATTTTCCCCTACATCAAAGGAATAATTTTATTTAACTATTATGGTGGTTGTTAAACATTGAGAATGGTTGACAGCATCCTCAATCCCAATTAAAAGTACTCATTAAAAACCCAATAACTTTATTATTATTAGAGTAACATGTTGAGATTCACATGATATTCAAGTACTAGATACTCAAGATGTCCATAACCGGGACACGGCTAATCATGATTAGTTTTTACACTCTGCAGAGGTTTGCGCACTTTTCCCCACAAGACTCGATCGCCTCCGCTTGGTTCTCGCACTACATGGTGTTTGAGAAGCGGATGACCGAGACATAGTCTTTCGAGCGCTTAGCACCTTACATGTGGGTAGACCGTACCAACCTACATCCCCTACATCAGCTAGCCTACCCGTAGAGTTCGCACAACTTAGTCAACTACGCCAGAGCCCATAATTGGCTTGTGGCTGCACACGGAAGTTTCGGTTTGAATAATCTTATGATCCCTTAGAGCACAGGTGGCGGTCCGAAGAAATATGAGCAAGTCTGATAGAAACCAGGTGCCTCAATCCACCCAGGATGTGTGTTTAGGTTGCCACCTTAGATAAACCATTAATTAACAATCTCACATCTGTCATGGATATTCACTCACCCAATCCACGTCTACTAGCATAGCATGGCATAATTAAGCAAGCGTAGAAGTAACTCCCAAGGTTTCATAAGTAAAAGCAGGTAATAGGTACTACCTCAATCTACTTCCCATCCCACAATTTAATTAGATCCTAAACATGCAAGTGTTTGAGGGTTTGATCTAATGCATAAAACTGGGTAGTAGAAAAGGTATGATCAAAGTGTTACTTGCCTTCTTGATGATCCATGAGTCCTAGAGATTCGAAGTAACAAGCGGCGCACTCCGGGTGATCTAACGCAGACAAACAACAAGCATACAATAAGTACTCATCTAATGCACAGGGAAATCTTGAATAAAAGATCTAACTAGATAGTTCAATTTAAGAACCCTGGTTGCAAAAGAATCGAATCAAATAAAGCATCGAAAGTCGGAACTCGAGAGAGAACGACTCGGTTTAGAAAACTGAAATTAGGTCAAAATTTTACAGTAGCAAAACTCTGTGTAAGTAGGTTAGTCGGAACGGCGGTTTTGTTACGAAACTCCAAGCGCTTGAATCACCTGATTCCGATAAACGAGCAAGAAATAAAACAGATTTGAAAATCGGATCAGAAATCGAATCTGAAAAATAATGGATTAAATCCGATTTAAAAGAAAACGACGAACGGATTAAATAACGGACGTTCGATTAACAGAACTAATCCAACGAACGCTGTTCATTGAAGCGAACGGGTCGGTGAGCGTTCACTAAATAAGAAAACCGAAAAATAAAATCAATCTAGGTTTTTAAAAAAACCGAACATCATAAAAAACCGGATCGGTCTTTTAACAAAACCGGATCGGATCGGATCGGGCGGCTACCTCCAGTGATCGCCGGGCGGGCTCCGGGCGGCGGGCGAGGGCGGCGGGGTCGGGAGGGGCGGCGAGGGCGGCGGGGCTCCCAAGGCGGGACGGCGGGCGCGTATGCGGCAAGGCAAGGACTCGACTAGGGGCGGCGTGAGGCGGGGGTGAGAGAGAGGGGGCGGGCGGTATTTAAGGGGAGAGGGGCGCGGGGTGGCTTGGGGAGGGCAAGCCGGGGAAGGCGGGCGAGCCGGACTCCGGGGCGGGCGGCTGCCCCGAGCGGGACTTCGGGCGTGCGCGCGAGGGAGAGGGAGGCGGGGCGCTGGGCCGGGCCTGGCTGGCTGGGCCTTTGGCCCGAAGGCGCTGCTTTTTTTTAAATAAAAACAAAACGAATTAAAAAAATACCAAATGAACTCCGATTTAAATAAAACAAATTTTCCCCGACTCCTAAAAATGAGTCGATCAAAATGAACTTTAAAAACGGCAAACATGCATAATATTTTTTTAATGCTCATTTTTGCCTAAGCAAAACAAATCTTCCAAAACCAAATTTTTGATTTATTTATAATATCTCCCTTTTTCCTAAATATTGGGAAAGTCATATTATTCCCTCTCTTAAGTTTTTATAGGAAAACTTTATGAAGATAATTAAATAAATCCAATGATCCTATTTTCAAAATTTGAGAAATCCCAAATATGAAAATTATGAACTTCCAACTCTCTCCGAGGGTCCTTGAGTTGCGTGAAATTTTCTAGGGTCGGAAAATGCGAAAAAAATATGATATGCATGATGACCTAATGTATAACATTCCAAATTGAAAATTTGGGATGTTACAAACCTACCCTTAAGATGAATCTAGCCCTCGAGATTCGGGTTAACTAGAAAATAGGTGAGGGTGGTCCTTGAGCAAAACTTCCTCTCTTTCCCGGTGGCTTCATCCTCGGTGTGGTGGCTCCACTGAACTTTGCAAAACTTGATAACCTTCTGCGGGTAACTCTGCTGGCATAATCGAGAATCTTAATCGGTTTTTCCTCATATGTCAAGTCATCCTTCAACTGAATTGCTTCCAAAGTGCACTTGTGTCTCTTAACGGTACCTCTGCTATCTCGGGGTGACATTTCTTCAACTGAGAAACATGGAATACATCATGAACTCCTGACAGTCCTTCTGGTAATTCCAACTTATAAGCAACTTCTCCCATGCGTTGCAAAATCTTATACGGTCCAACGAAACGGGGTGCTAACTTTCCTTTAACTCCAAAACGCTTAACTCCTCGAAGCGGGGATACTCTGAGATATACTCTGTCTCCAACTTCATACTCAATCGCTTTGCGCTTTGAATCGGCATAGCTCTTTTGTATGGACTGGGCTACCTTGAGCCTGTCTCGAATCAACTTAACTCTCTCTTCAGACTCCTTAATCAAATCTGGTCCAAACAACTGACGATCTCCAGTTTCGTCCCATAACAACGGTGTCCTGCACCTTCTTCCATACAGAGCCTCGAAAGGTGCCATCTTCAAGCTGGTTTGGTACTGTTGTTGTAGGAAAATTCTGCATCTGACAAATTGTCATCCCAGCTAGATCCATAATCTAGGGCACAAGCTCTCACGCATGTCCTCCAAAATCTGATTGACTCTCTCGGTCATCCATCGGTCTGTGGGTGGAAAGGCATCTTTGAATTCCAATCGGGTTCCCAATGTTTCGTGCAAGCTGGTTCCAAAATTTCGAGGTAAACCGGGTTCCTCTATACGTCTGATGCTCCTCGGAACTCCGTGTAAGCACACAATTCTGGTCATGTATATCTTTGCCAACTTAGCACTGCTATAGGTGGTCTTGATCGAATAAAATGAGCTACCTTTGTTAAACGGTCGACTATAACCCAAATCGGGTCATATCCTGAACGAGTCTTTGGTAATCCTGTGATAAAATCCATGCCTAGTTTATCCCACTTCCATTCGGGTATCGGCAATGGTTGTAACAACCCTGCTGGCTTCTGATGCTCTGCTTTTACTTTCTGACATACATCGCAAACTGCTACATACTCCGCAATATCCTTCTTCATTCCGGTCCACCAGAAAGTATTCTTCAATTCCAAATACATCTTGGTATTTCCTGGGTGAATCGAATATTGTGAATCATGAGATTCTTGTAAAATCAACTTCACGATCTCCGGGTCTTTGGGCACATAAACACGGTCTTCAAACCATAGGGTATCGTGCTCATCCTCACGAAATCCTTTAGCTTTTCCTTTGCTCATTTTCTCCTTTATAGAGGCAACTTCCTTATACGCCTTTTGGGCTTCTCTGATTTTGTCCATCAGCGTTGGTGAATCTCCAATGCTGCTACATAGCCTCTCGGAACTATTTCCAAACATAGCTCTCGAAGGTCCTCGGCTAACTCATTGGGTATTCCTCCCATCATTAGGGTATTGACGTGGCTCTTACGGCTCAATGCGTCTGCTACGACATTAGCCTTCCCGGGTGATAATGCAATCTCATGTCATAATCCTTGATAAGCTCTAACCATCTCCTTTATGCGAGATTCAATTCATACGTGTGAAGATGTACTTCAAACTCTTGTGATCCGTATATACTTCACAATGATTTCCAATGAGAAAATGTATCCACGTCTTCAGGGCATGCACAACGGCTGCTAACTCCAAATCATGAGTGGCATAATTCAACTCATGGGGCTTAAGTTGTCGTGAAGCATAAGAAACAACTCTTACTTCCTGCATAAGCACTGCTCCAAGTCCTCGGCGTGAAGCGTGTAATACACCTCATAATCCTTAGTCCGATCCGGCAATGTCAAACCGGTGAGGTAACCAATCTTTTCTTCAACTCCTGAAAACTTGCCTCACAGTCCTCGGTCCATATAAATTTGTTTTCCTTCTTCAACAATTCTGTCATAGGCTTAGCAATCCTTGAGAAATTCTCAATGAACCTTCGGTAGTATCCTGCGAGTCCAAGGAAACTCCGAATCTCTCCAACCGTCGTTCCGCTTCCCATTTGGTTCACGGTCTCAACTTTTGTGGGGTCAACTGCTATCCCTTCTCCGGATATAACATGTCCGAGAAATCCAACTTCCTTTAGCCAAAACTCACATTTGCTGAACTTGGCATACAACCTGGTGTTCCTCGGTTTCTCCAAAACCAATCGCAAATGTTCCTTGTGTTCCTCTTCATTCTTGAGAAAATCAAAATGTCATCAATGAACACCACGCACGAACTTATCCAAAAACTCCATAAACACTTTGTTCATCGTGTTCATGAAATAGGCTGGTGCGTTAGTCACCCAAATGACATAACGGTATACTCGTATAGTCCATATCTCGTGGTAAATGCTGTCTTGGGTATGTCCCGCTCCGAATCTTCAATCGATGGTACCACGATCGCAAGTCGATCTTGGAAAACACCTTGGCTCCTTGCAAGCGATCAAACAGATCATTTATCATCGGTAGTGGGTACTTGTTCTTGATTGTTACTTCATTCAATCCACGGTAATCAACAACCATTCTTAACGATCCATCCTTCTTCTCCACTAGCAAAACGGGTGATCCCCAAGGTGAAGAACTTGGGCGTATAAAACCTTTATCCAATAGTTCCTTAATCTGCTTCTTGATTTCCGCCAAATCCTGTCTTTGGCATCCTATATGGTCGCTTCGATATTGGGCCTGTTCACGGCAAAAGTTCTATCAAAAACTCAATGTCTCTATCCGTGGCATTCACGGCAACTCTTAGGGAATACATCAGGAAAATCCTTCACCACCGGTACTTCTTCTGTACCACTCACGATAAGCAATTAACTTGCGCTCTCCTCGGCGATGCCGTGATACATACTTAATCCTTCTTCCTTACGGTGTGGTGAGCAAAATTGACTTTGTGGTGCAATCTATGTTTCCTCCATACCTTGATAACCAATCCATACCTAATATCACATCCAATCCTTGGGATTCCGAACTATTAGGTGCGAGGGAAAGCAGAGTGTCCAATCCTTAATGGCGGTCGATCACACCATTTACTAGCCATGTACTTTCTTGCTCGGGTGAGGTTACTAGCATGGGTGACCTAAGGGCTTGGGTTGGTAACTTGTACTTATCCACAAATCCCTTGATATGTATGAATCACGATGCACCAAAGATCGAAAAGAACAAGCTGCGATAAATGACTTAACCAAAAACTTACCGATTCTTTGCATCGGGCTGATCTTCAACCTCCTCCACTTCAATGTGGTTTACATCCCCTGTTGAAAGGGTTGGGTTTCTTTCGAGCTTCCATTGCCATTTCCATTACGCCTATACGGGCGGTCATTGGCATAATGCCCGATCTTGCGGCACTTAAAGCAAGTAATATGACTCGGGTCTACTTTGGATGGTGTTGACGGGTTGGTGCGATTACATCGATTGCTTCCTCCATTCCGTTCCCATTCTTGGTGTTGTTATGGTTATGCGAATTACCTCCTCCATGGGTATGCTGAAACCGAATTCTGATTTAGGGGTATAACGAGGTTTCTGCTGAGCTCCGAGTTATACTTCCCTTGCCGTACTTCCGCTTACGGTTCTCAATTTCTTCTGCTTTCCTTCAATCATGAGGGCTCGGTCTACTAACTCTGGTAGTTATTGAGGCTGGCTACCATCAACGGCATCTTGAACTCATCATTCAGTCCTTCTAGAAACTTCTCTGTTTAGCTGCATCAAGAGTAACGCGTCATCCGGGGCATAACGTGCTAGTTTACTAAAGTCATCCACGCATCGCCAATGATCCTTCCTCCTTGGCGTAAATTGCGAAACTCACGCTTCTTCATGGCCATAGCTCCTGCTGAAACATGGGCGGTCTGAAAAGCTTGCTGAAATTGATCCCATGTGGCGGTGTCTCTGTGGTAAGTGGCTGTGAAATTCTCCCACCATCTTTCTTGCGGGTCCTTCAATTTGATGTCTTGCAAACTTCACTCTTTCTCCATCCGTGCATCCTGCGGTGGTCGGCTCCCTTCCTATCTTGCGGAGCCGGTCATCTGCTACAATTGGCTCGGTGCTCTTTGGAATACACCGGCGGGTTTAGTCTAAGGAAACGAGTCGGATGATCCGTGGTGGTGGTGGCGGTGGGTTGTTGGTGTTGTTGTTGTTGCCTCGGTTACGCACCAATGTTTGAATCGGGGTATTCAACTCTTTGGATCAATTGGGTGATCTCTGGCGGAAAAGCGAATCCGGGTCGCGTCTCGGAGGCATCGATGGGTTTAGAAAAGATGAGAATTTAGAATAGAATGAGGTCTAAGGGGAATCACTACCCAAATGCACATGAGCAAATACACACAAAATCACTTCATTCAATCAAACAAAGGCTTACAGCGATCTAACTATCGCAAAACTGCGTGTACTATAAGGTTTACATGGAGGGAATACTACTAATATGTGGGGGACTTCTACTAATTTGAACCGGTGGAAGACTCCATAATCGCACTCGACCGTCTTCAAAGTCGGGTTCACTTGGATCCGAATCGGTGTCGTCGATGTTGATGTAGTCGCTTGGGCAATCGACATCTTGGTCTTCATTCCTGGCGCCAACTTCTTCTTCAGTTCTTCAATCTCGTACTTAAGATCGTTATTGTGTCTTGCTAGAGCCACGATCTCGTCCATATAGTCCTTGCGAGTTGTCTTCAGTTCTTCTTCAAGTTCGATGATCCTTCCCTTTGCATTCTACAACTCCAACATATCATTGCACATCTGGTTCTCCTGGCGTCGAATGTGCTAGTTTAACTCCTGGATGAATGCTGCAATGGATCTATCCTTCTTGGAGCTGATGACGTCCCATTTGTCATCTCGGCGTCCGCAAATCTGGTAGATTGTGTCCTTAAGGTCTTCTTGATAAACTTCTCCAATGCGTCCCATGGTGATGTGAGCTGCCATGCTCTTTCCCGGACTCCAAGTTGGTGCACCGAAAACACTATCTATAGGCTTGGTGATTGGGGCGAATGTCCTTCTGAACGTGAGCGTGAATCTTCGGCGCTCCTCTTGAGCAGAGTGGCGTTGAAAGTCCGGTGAAGCTTGGTAGTCCAATGTTCGGTACTTAGTAACTTCCTTCAAGTGAAATCCAAAAGGTGTGCCTTCGTGGGTTGGGTGTACTTGATCTTCGCGTCCTTCATCCTAAAGAGAGTAGAAAAGATGAGGAGTTTAGAAAATGGGAAGAGAATAGTGATCTATGGCTTTATCTTAGTGGTCGTGTCCTACAGTCAGCGTGTGCTCTGATACCATTCTCTGTAGCGACCTAGACCGAATGGATCTAGTGCTCGTGCTCGGTGTCATCCTGGATCAAGAATGCCGACACCACACAGATTTGAAGGATTTATAGCGAGTAGCAATCGCACACTTATTACATCGTTGTCCACAAGGGAACTTAATACAATAATATGGCTTAAGGCCATCTAATAATAACATGGAAGGCTTTGGAAGACAAGTGAGTCCATCAACTCCAACGGCATCACCGAGTATAGAACCACGACCTAACACCTTACTCGTAAATAGAAAAGTGCATAGCGTGAAAAGTTGCAGCCAAACGGGTCAATTGACACATGGAATATCTTTGGCAATGTAACACATAGAGAACAATGAAGCAACAAGCCTATACTACATGCATATATGGCTGGTGGTAAGGCTCTACGGTTACATTTTTGCATAAAGCTGATTTTTCCCTACATCAAAGGAATAATTTTATTTAACTATTATGGTGGTTGTTAAACATTGAGAATGGTTGACAGCATCCTCAATCCCAATTAAAAGTACTCATTAAAAACCCAATAACTTTATTATTATTAGAGTAACATGTTGAGATTCACATGATATTCAAGTACTAGATACTCAAGATGTCCATAACCGGGGACACGGCTAATCATGATTAGTTTATACACTCTGCAGAGGTTTGCGCACTTTTCCCCACAAGACTCGATTGCCTCCGCTTGGTTCTCGCACTACAGGGTGTTTGAGAAACGGATGACCGAGACATAGTCTTTCAGAAGCGCTAGCACCTTACATGTGGGTAGACCGTACCAACCTACATCCCCTACATCAGCTAGCCTACCCGTAAGAGTTCGCACAACTTAGTCAACTACGCCATGAGCCCATAATTGGCTTGTGGCTGCACACGGAAGTTTCCAGTTTGAATAATCTTATGATCCCTTAGAGCACGGGTGGCGGTCCGAAGAAATACAGGCAAGTCCTCGATAGAAACCAGGTGCCTCAATCCACCCAGATGTGTGTTTAGGTTGCCACCTTAGATAAACCATTAATTAACAATCTCACATCTGTCATGGATATTCACTCACCCAATCCACGTCTACTAGCATAGCATGGCATAATTAAGCAAGCGTAGAAGTAACTCCCAAGGTTTCATAAGTAAAAGCAGTAATAGGTACTACCTCAATCTACTTCCCATCCCACAATTTAATTAGATCCTAAACATGCAAGTGTTTGAGGGTTTGATCTAATGCATAAAACTGGGTAGTAGAAAAGGTATGATCAAAGTGTTACTTGCCTTGCCGATGATCCATGAGTCCTAGAGATTGAAGTAACAAGCGGCACTCCGGTGATCTAACGCAGACAAACAACAAGCATACAATAAGTACTCATCTAATGCACAGGAAATCTCGAATAAAAGATCTAACCAGATAGTTCAATTTAAGAACCTGGTTGCAAAAGAATCGAATCAAATAAAGCATCGAAAGTCGGAACTCGAGAGAGAACGACTCGGTTTAGAAAAACTGAAATTAGGTCAAAATTTTACAGTAGCAAAACTCTGTGTAAGTAGGTTAGTCGAACGGCGGTTTCGTTACCAAACTCAGCGCTTGAATCACTGATTCGATAAACGAGCAAGAAATAAAACAGATTTGAAAATCGGATCGTAAATCGAATCTGAAAAATAATGGATTAAATCCGATTTAAAAGAAAACGACGAATGGATTAAATAACGGACGTTCGTTAACAGAACTAATCCAATGAACGCGTTCATTGAAACGAACGGGTCGGTGAACGTTCACTAAATAAGAAAACCGAAAAAATTAAAATCAATCTAGGTTTTTTTAAAAAAACCGAACATCGCAAAAAAAACCGGATCGGTCTTTTAACAAAACCGGATCGGATCGGATCGGGCGGGCGGTTACCTCCGTGATCGCCGGGCGGGCCCGGGCGCGGGCGAGGGGCGGCGGGGTCGGAGGGGCGGCGAGGCGGCGGGGGGCTCCGGCGGGACGGCGGCGGCGGCGGCGGGCGGGCGGACTCGGCTAGGGGCGGGGCGGGGATGAGAGACGGGGGGCGGTATTTAAGGGGAGAGGGCGGCGGCGGGTGGCTTGGGAGGGGCAAGCCGGGGAAGGCGGGCGGAGCTGACTCCGGGCGGGCGGCGCTGCCCCCGAAGCGGACTTTGCGCGCGGCGGCGCAGGAGAGGGAGAGGGAGGCGGGGCGCTGGGCTGGGGCCTGGCTGGCTGGGCCGGCTGGGCCTTGGCCCAGGGGGGGGGGGGCGGCGCGTTTTTTTTTAAATAAAAAAAAAACAAATAAAAAAAATAACAAATGAACACCCATTTAAATAAAACAAAATTTACCCCACAACAAAAAAATATTAGAAAAAAATGAACTTTAAAAAAGGCAAACATGCATAATATTTTTTAATGCTCATTTTGCCTAAGCAAAACAAATCTTCCAAAACCAAATTTTTGATTTATTTATAATATCTCCCTTTTTCCTAAATATTGGGAAAGTCATATTATTCCCTCTCTTAAGTTTTTATAGGAAAACTTTATGAAGATAATTAAATAAATCCAATGATCCTATTTTCAAAATTTGAGAAATCCCAAATATGAAAATTATGAACTTCCAACTCTCTCCGAGGGTCCTTGAGTTGCGTGAAATTTTCTAGGATCGGAAAATGCGAAAAAAAATATGATATGCATGATGACCTAATGTATAACATTCCAAATTGAAAATTTGGGATGTTACAGCCATGAGAGTCCACCATACCTACCTATGGATTGAGTAAGATCCTTCAAGTAAGTTGTCATGTTGCAAGCAATAAAAATTGATATCTAAATATGTATGACTTATTAGTGCAGAGAAAATAAGCTTTGTACGATCTTGTTGTGGAAGTAATAAAAGCGACGGACTGCATAATAAAGGTCCACATACAAGGGGCAATATAAAGTGACGTTCTTTTGCATTAAGATTTTGTGCATCAACCCTAAACGCACATGACAACCTCTGCTTATCTCTGCGAAGGGCCTATCTTTTACTTTATGTTTTCACTTTATGCTTCAGTCAACGTGATCCTCACCTTTCCCTTTTTCATTTTATCCTTTGGCAAGCTCCTCATGTTTGAAAGATCATGATATATATATCCAATTGGATGTAAGCTAGCATGGGCTATTATTTTTGACATCACCTAAAGGTGAATACGTTGGGAGGCAACACAATAAGCCCCTATCTTTCTCGTGTCATTTGAAACTCCATAACCACAAGTCTTGCGTGAGTGTTAGCAATTGTAGAAGACTACGAGATAGTTGAGTATGTGAGCTTGCTGAAAAGCTCTATTGTTGACTCTTTCTGATGTTACGATAAATTGCAATTGCTTCAATGACTGAGATTATAGTTTGTTAGTTCCCAATGAAGTTTTTGAACCATACTTGACATTGTGAATTGATTGTTACTTGAGCATAAGAAATCATATGATAAAATCTATATATGTTATTGTTATCATGTTTCCCTCATGTCCGTATTTTATTTTTATCGGCACCTCTATCTCTAAACATGTGGACATATTTTTCGATTTCAGCTTCCACTTGAGAACAAGTGAGGTCTAAGCTTGGGGGAGTTGATACGTCCATTTTGCATCATGCTTTTATATCAATGTTTATTGCATTATGGGCTGTTATTACACATTATATCTCAATACTTATGGCTATTCTCTCTTACTGTACAAGGTTTACCATGAAGAGGGGGAATGTCGGCGGCTGGAATTCTGGCTGGAAAAGGAGCAAACATTGGAAACCTATTCCGCACAGCTCCAAAAGCCCTGAAACTCCACGAAACATCTTTTTGGAATTAATAAGAATTTTTTAGCGAAAGAAATACACCAGGGGGCCCACACCCTGTCCAGGAGAGTGGAGGGTGCCCCCCCTACAAGGCGCGCCCCTATCTCCTGGGCCCCCTGGTGGGCCTCCAGTGTCCATCTTCTGCTATATCAGAACTTTTACCCTAGAAAAAATCATGGGCAAGCTTACGGGACGAAACTCCGCTGCCACGGGGCGGAACCTTGGCGGAATCAATCTAGGGCTCTGGCGGAGCTGTTCTGCCGGGGACACTTCCCTCCGGGAGGGGGAAATCATCACCAACATCATCACCAACGATCCTCTCATCAAGAGGGGGTCAATCGCCATCAACATCTTCACCAGCACCATCTCCTCTCAAAACCCTAGTTCATCTCTTGTATCCAATCCTGTATCAAAACCACAAATTGGTACCTGTGGGTTGCTATTAGTGTTGATTACTCCTTGTAGTTGATGCTAATTGGTTTACTTGGTGGAAGATCATATGTTCAGATCCTTTATGCATATTATTACTCCTCTGATTACGAACATGAATATGATTTTTGAGTAGTTACGTTTGTTCCTGAGGACATGGGTGAAGTCTTGCTATTAGTAGTCATGTGAATTTGGTATTCGTTCAATATTTTGATGAGATGTATGTTGTCTTTTCCTCTAGTGGTGTTATGTGAACGTCGACTACATGACACTTCACCATTATTTGGGCCTAGAGGAAGGCATGGGGAAGTAATAAGTAGATGATGGGTTGCTAGAGTGACAGAAGCTTAAACCCTAGTTTATGCGTTGCTTCGTTAGGGGCTGATTTGGATCCATATGTTTAATACTGTGGTTAGCTTTACCTTAATACTTATTTTGTAGTTGCGGATGCTTGCAATAAGGGTTAATCATAAGTGGGATGCTTGTCCAAGTAAGGGCAGTACCCAAGTACCGATCCACCCACATATCAAATTATCAAAGTACCGAACGCGAATCATATGAATGTGGTGAAAACTAGCTTGACGATAATTCCCATGTGTCCTCGGGAGCTCCTTTCTCATTATTAGAAATTGTCCAGGCTTATCCTTTGCTACATAAAGGATTGGGCCACCTTGCTGCACTTTGTTTACTTTATTTACCTGTTACTCGTTACCATTTATCTTATCACAAAACTATCTATCACCTACAATTTCAGTGCTTGCAGTGAAAACCTTACCAAAAACCGCTTATCATTTCCTTCTGCTCCTCGTTGGGTTCGACACTCTTACTTATCGAAAGGAATACGATTGATCCCCTACACTTGTGGGTCATCATCCGCCCGCGAGGGCCGCCTGGAGCGCTGGCGGTACCGCATGCGGGTGGCGGAGGCTGCGGCCGCCTACAAAGAGGGCGATGAAGCGGGCGAGGCACTGTTTGGCGAGACCGAGGACGAGGCAGAGGACAATGCCAGCTCCGACGAGTGCCCGCTCCACTGGCGTCAATGAGGGCCTGCTCCGTTGAGGCCCCGCGGCGTCAACAACGAGGCAGAGGACACCGCCGGCTCCGTCGAGGCCCCGCCCCGCCAACAACGAGACAGAGGACATTGCTACGTCTTGAGCTTGCGTTGGTTTTCCTCGAAGAGGAGAGGGT
Organism: Aegilops bicornis; assembly: GCA_021605145.1. Classification (NCBI taxonomy): domain Eukaryota; kingdom Viridiplantae; phylum Streptophyta; class Magnoliopsida; order Poales; family Poaceae; genus Aegilops; species Aegilops bicornis. The sequence continues at coordinate 190,907,021 of CM038671.1, read as the reverse complement.
GATGCAGCAAAGTGTAGCTTAAGTATTTCCCTTAGTTTTGAGAACCAATGTATCAATCCAGTAGGAGGCTCCTCAAAAGTCCCACGCACCTACACAAACAAACTGAGAACTCGCAACCAACGCAATAAAGGGGTAGTCAATCCCTTCACGACCACTTGCGGAAGTGAGATCTAATAAAGATAATATGATAAGATAAATATATTTTTGGTATTTTAGGATATAGATGCAAAAAGTAAAGATGCAAATAAAGGTAGATGAAAAGCAAATATGATAAGAGATAGACCCGGGGGCCATAGGTTTCACTAGAGGCTTCTCTCGAGATAGCATAAGTATTACGGTGGGTGAACAAATTACTGTCGAGCAATTGATAGAAAAGCGCATAGTTATGAGATTATCTAGGCATGATCATGTATATAGGTATCACGTCCATAGCAAGTAGACCGACTCACCTGCATCTACTACTATTACTCCACACATCGACCGACTCCTGCCTACATCTAGAGTATTAAGTTCATAAGAACAGAGTAACGCATTAAGCAAGATGACATGATGTAGAGGGATAAACACATGCAATATGATATAAACCCCATCTTGTTATCCTCGATGACAACAATACAATACGTGTATTGCAACCCTTTACATCCTTTGGGTAAGAACACCGCAAGATTGAACCCAAAGCTAAGCACTTCTCCCATGGCAAGAAAGACCAATCTAGTAGGCCAAACCAAACTAATAATTGAAGAGACTTGCAAAGATAACTCAATCATACATAAAAGAATTCAGAGAAGATTCAAATATTATTCATAAATAAACTTGATCATAAACCCACAATTCATCGGATCTCGACAAACACACCGCAAAAAGAGATTACATCAAATAGATCTCCACAAGAGAGGGGAGAACATTGTATTGAGATCCAAAAAGAGAGAAGAAGCCATCTAGCTAATAACTATGGACCCATAGGTCTGTGGTAAACTACTCACAACTCATCGGAGGGGCAAGGATGTTGATGTAGAGGCCCTCCGTGGTTGCTTCCCCCTCCGGCAGAGTGCCGGCAAGGGCTCCAAGATGGGATCTCGCGGATACATAAGGTTACGGCGGTGGGAATTGTGTTTCATGGTGCTCCTGGATGTTTTCGGGGTACGTAGGTATATATAGGAGGAAGAAGTACGTCGGTGGCCACCCGAGGGGCCCACGAGACAGGGGGCGCGCCCTACAGGGGGGGCACCCTCCTATCTCGTGAGGCCCTCGGAGGCTTCTTGACTTGCACTCCAAGCTCTCCGGATCAGATTTGTTCCAAAAATAACGCTCCCGAAGGTTTCATTCCGTTTGGACTCCGTTTGATATTCCTTTTCTTGAAATAATCAAGTAGGCAAAAAAAGCGACAATATGGGCTGGGCCTCCGGTTAGTAGGTTAGTCCCAAACATGATATAAATGTGTAAAATAAAGCCCATAAACATCAAAAGAGGTAATATAATAGCATGGAACAATCAAAAAATATAGATACGTTGGAGACGTATCAAGCATCCCCAAGCTTAATTCCTGCTCGACCTCGAGTAGGTAAATGATAAAAAGAGAATTTTTGATGTGGAATGCTACCTAGCATAATTCATAATGTAATTTTCTTTATTGTGGCATGAATGTTCAGATCCAAATGAATACAAAATAAAAGTTCATATTGACATAAGAAATAGTAATACTTCAAGCATACTAATCAAAGTAATCATGTCTTCTCAAAATAACATGGCTAAAGAAAGTTATCCCTACAAAATCATATAGTCTGGCTATTCTCTATCTTCATCACACAAAGTATTTAATCATGCACAACCCCGATGACAAGCCAAGCAATTGTTTCATACTTTAATGATCTCAAACTTTTTCAACTTTCACGCAATACATGAGCGTGAGCCATGGACATAGAACTATATGTGGAATAGAAGGGTGGTTGTGGAGAAGACAAAAAGGAGAAGATAGTCTCACATCAACTAGGCGTATCAACGGGTTATGGAGATGCCCATTAATAGATATCAGTGTGAGTGAGTAGGGATTGCCATGCAACGGATGCACTAGAGCTATAAATATATGAAAGCTCAACAAAAGAAACTAAGTGGGGTACATCCAACTTGCTTTCTCACGAAGACCTAGGGCACTTTTGAGGAAGCCCATCATTGGAATATACAAGCCAAGTTCTATAATGAAAAATTCCCACTAGTATATGAAAGTGACAACATATGAGACTCTCTATCATGAAGATCATGGTGCTATTTTGAAGCACAAGTGTGGAAAAAGAGATAGTAGCATTGTCCCTTCTCTCTTTTTCTCTCATTTTATTTTTTCTTCTTTTCTTTTCTTTTTTTTCTTTTATTTTTTTTCTTTGGCCTTTCTTTTTTTTCTTTTGGCCTTTCTCTCTTTTTTTCTTTTTGTAAAGTCCGAAGTCTCATCCCGACTTGTGGGGGAATCATAGTCTTCATCATCATTTCCTCACTAGGACAATGCTCTAATAATGAAGATCATCGCACTTTTATGGATTTACAACTCAAAGATAGAACAAGATATGACTCTAGATGAATGCCTCCGGCGGTGTACCGGGATATGCAATGAATCAAGAGCGAGATGTATGAAAATTATGAAGGTGGCCTTGCCACAAATACAATGTCAACTACATGATCATGCAAAAAAGCAATATGACAAAAGTAATGCGTGTGATATGAACGGAACGGTGGAAAGTTGCATGGCAATATATCTCGGAATGGCTATGGAAATGCCATAATAGGTAGGTATGGTGGCTGTTTTGAGGAAGGAGTGTGGTGGGTGTATGGTATAGGCGAAAATTGCACGATACAAGAGAGGCTAGCAATGGTGGAAGGGTGAAAGAGTGCGTATAATCAATGGACTCAACATTAATCAAAGGAACTCATATACTTGTTGCAAAAATTTAAAAGGCATCAAAAACCAAAGTACTACGTGCATGCTCCTAGGGGGATAGATTGGTAGGAAAAGACCATCGCTCGTCCCCGACCGCCACTCATAAGGAAGACAATCAATAAATAAAATTGTGCTCCAACTTCATCACAAAGTGGTTCACCATACGTGCATGCTACGGGAATCACAAGCTTCAACACAAGCATTCTTTAAATTCATAATCACCCAACTAGCATGACTTTAATATCACTACCTCCATATCTCAAAACAATTATCAAGCATCAAATTGATCATAGCATCCAATTCACTTTCTATGATAGTTTTTATTATACCCAACTTGGATGCTCATCATTCTAGGACCAACTTTATGATCATAGCAAATACCATGCTGTTCTAAAAGACCCTCAAAATAATATAAGTGAAGCATGAGAGAATAGCAATTTCTTCAAAATTAAGACACCATCGTACTCTAAAAGATATAATTGAAGCACTAGAGCAAAAACTATCAAGCTCAAAAGATATAAGTGAAGCACATAGAGTATTCTAGCAAATTCTAATCAAATAGGCTTATCCAAAAGGGTGTGTACAGCAAGGATGATTGTGGTAAACTAAAAAGCAAAGACTAATATAATACATGACGCTCCAAGCAAAACACATATCATGTGGCGAATAAAAATATAGCTCGAAATAAAGTTACCAATGAACGAAGACGAAAGAGGGGATGCCTTCCCAGGGCATCCCCAAGCTTAGGCTTTTGGCTATTCTTGAATATCTTGGGGTGCCATGAGCATACCCAAGCTTAGGCTCTTGCCACTCCTTATTCCATAGTCCATAAAAGCTTTACCCAAAACTTGAAAACTTCACAACACAAAACTCAACAGGAAATCTTATAAGCTCCGTTAGTGAAAGAAAACAAACCACCACATAAGGTACTGCCATGAACTCATTCTTTATTTAATTTGGTGTTAAACCTACTGTATTCCAACTTCTTTATGGTTCATAGACTGATTTACTAGCCATAGATGCATTGAAATAAGCAAACAACACAGGAAAAACGGAATCTGTCAAAAACAGAACAGTCTATAGCAATCTGTAACTAACGCAAATTTCTGGAATTCTAATAATCCTACCAAAATAGGAAGTCCTGGAAATTTTGTCTATTGAACAGCAGCAAAAATAATCAACGCAAAATCACGTTCCTGTGATTTAACAAAATTATATTCGTGCGTGCAAAGTTTCTGTTTTTCAGCAGAATCAAATCAACTATCATCGTAGGTTATCCTATAGGTTCTACTTGGCACAAACACTAATTAAAAGATAAAAACACATCTAACCAGAAGGTAGATGCAAGATTTATTACTAAACAGGAGCAAAAACAAAAAACATAAAGAAAATTGGGTTGCCTCCCAACTAGCGCTATTGTTTAATGCCCCTAGCTAGGCATAAAAACAAAGATAGATCTAAGTGGTGCCGTAATAATAAGATAGATCTTGAAAGCTCATCTTATATTCTCTATGTTCGGCAGCAAGTTTCCTTTGAGGCAAGCTAAAGTAATAAAAAGGGCTAAATTTAGTGGGACAAAGATCCCCAAGATCAATCACAGGAGGAACGGGTTCCTCCCTTGGCCCTTCATAATGCACAACTATTTCATCACTAAAAGCATTCTTTTGGCAAAATCTTGTAAGCCTATACTCAAGAGAGTACCCTAGCTCATTGTTTCTGAGGGAAAAATCATTATTAAGCTCACTAATGCAATCAACCAAGACATTGGTAGGAACCTTTTTTCTAAGGTTTTCATTAAAAGTGACATAGTCCGAAGATTGAAAACGTCTAATTTCCTCTTGATCATAGAGGATCGCTTCTATGGGTGGACGACCAGCGTCCACCCTATAGTGCACAAAGATTTCTTTGGCCTCTCTTATGATAAATCTAAACTCATGAGCCAAAAATATAGTAACAGCGCGCTTAACAGAAGAATGCTCAATATTAGAGAATTCTAGGAAAATTCTTTGTATGCAAGGATGCATATGCATAAATTGTCTTTCAAGTTCAACTACAAGCATAGCGACAGCATCCGCAAGACTACTAGTTCTATGAAGAATAGAACAACCCATAGAAGGTAAAGCACCGGCACAAGTAAAGAAATCTTGAATAACACCTTTGCCAATGATGTTACCACTACCGATTCAAAAAAATTTAGTATGCAAGATAGGGGGTTCATCGGCCGGAGCCTCGGGATTTTCTGTGTTATCATTGTTGTCCATATCGATGATAATCTCCCCAATTTCAGACATGGCGGCAAACAAAAGCAAGGCGGAAAAAGGCAAGCGAAAAGGAGAGGAGGAGATTGGGAAAGAGAGGGCGAATAAAACGGCAAGGGTGAAGTGGGCGAGAGGAAAACGAGAGGCAAATGGCAAATAATGTAAATGCGAGGGAGATGGGTTTGTGATGGGTACTTGGTATGTCTTGACTTGAGCGAAGACCTCCCCGGCAACGGCGCTAGAAATCCTTCTTGCTACATCTTGAGCTTGCGTTGGTTTTCCTCGAAGAGGAGAGGGTGATGCAGCAAAGTGTAGCGTAAGTATTTCCCTCAGTTTTGAGAACCAAGGTATCAATCCAGTAGGAGGCTCCTCAAAAGTCCCACGCACCTACACAAAAAAACTGAGAACTCACAACCAACGCAATAAAGGGGTTGTCAATCCCTTCACGGCCACTTGCGGAAGTGAGATCTAATAAAGATAATATGATAAGATAAATATATTTTTGGTATTTTAGGATATAGATGCAAAAAGTAAAGATGCAAATAAAGGTAGATAGAAAGCAAATATGATAAGAGATAGACCCGGGGGCCATAGGTTTCACTAGAGGCTTCTCTCGAGATAGCATAAGTATTACGGTGGGTGAACAAATTACTGTCGAGCAATTGATAGAAAAGCGCATAGTTATGAGATTATCTAGGCATGATCATGTATATAGGCATCACGTCCATAACAAGTAGACCGACTCCTGCCTGCATCTACTACTATTACTCCACACATCGACCGACTCCTGCCTGCATCTACTACTATTACTCCACACATCGACCGACTCCTGCCTGCATCTAGAGTATTAAGTTCATAAGAACAGAGTAACGCATTAAGCAAGATGACATGATGTAGAGGGATAAACACATTCAATATGAAATAAACCCAAACTTGTTATACTCGAAGGCAACAATACAATACGTGTCTTTCAACCCTTTACATCCTTTGGGTAAGAACACCGCAAGATTGAACCCAAAGCTAAGCACTTCTCCCATGGCAAGAAAGACCAATCTAGTAGGCCAAACCAAACTGATAATTCAAGAGACTTGCAAAGATAACTCAATCATACATAAAAGAATTCAGAGAAGATTCAAATATTATTCATAGATAAACTTGATCATAAACCCACAATTCATCGGATCTCGACAAACACACCGCAAAAAGAGATTACATCGAATAGATCTCCACAAGAGAGGGGGAGAACATTGTATTGAGATCCAAAAAGAGAGAAGAAGCCATCTAGCTAATAACTATGGACCCGTAGGTCTGTGGTAAACTACTCACAACTCATCAGAGGGGCCAGGATGTTGATGTAGAGGCCCTCCGTGGTTGCTTCCCCCTTCGCAGAGTGCCGGCAAGGGCTCCAAGATGGGATCTCGCGGATAGAGAAGGTTACGGCGGTGGAAATTGTGTTTCGTGGTGCTCCTGGATGTTTTCGGGGTACGTAGGTATATATATAGGAGGAAGAAGTACGTCGGTGGCCGCCCGAGGGGCCCACGAGACAGGGGTGCGCCCTACAGGGGGGGCCCTCCTATCTTGTGGGGCACTCGGAGGCTTCTTGACTTGCACTCCAAGCTCTCCGGATCAGATTTCTTCCAAAAATAACGCTCCCGAAGGTTTCATTCTGTTTGGACTCCGTTTGATATTCTTTTTCTTCAAAATACTGAAATAGGCAAAAAAAACATCAATATGGGCTGGGCCTCCGGTTAGTAGGTTAGTCCCAAAAATGATATAAATGTGTAAAATAAAGCCCATAAACATCCAAAAGAGGTAATATAATAGCATGGAACAATCAAAAATTATAGATACGTTGGAGACGTATCAGACATCGCCGGCTCAGCCGAGGCCCCACCCTGCCGGCAACGAGGGGGAGGATTTCCATTGCTCCGCCGAGGCGCCGCCCGCCGGCAACGAGACAGAGGACATCGCCGGCTCCGCCGAGGCCCCGCCCCGCTGCCAACGAGGCCGCGCCACACAGAAAATGAGGGAGAGTAGAACACGGTAGGTCGGAGCCCCTCGGGTCCAAGTAAGGCCACCGCTGCTACCCTCCGGTTGAAGCCAAGCTAGGCGGGTTGACCATTGATGGCCGGTTAGCTTCTTGGCGGCGACGTGGAGTCGGAGAGTGTCTTTGGAGAAGAACGCTGCTTCTACTTAACTGTTGGTGCAGTTGGTTGACTGACACGTGGGCCCAACAGGCCACATGTCAGTTATGCAACTGCACCTGCAGTTAAGTCAATGAAGCTTCTGTTCGGCTCAGTGGAACACGGGTGGGTAGCTTCGGTTAATTAATCATACCTCCAGCGCACCCCTTTTTAGTTGAAGAATGTATGAAATGTAATGAAATCCGGCATGTTTATATGAAATCCGACCGTGTATGAATGAATTTATTTCGATTAGTTTGAATTCTTGTATCACTAGCCTTTGGATGAACATGCAAAACAATACGTACTAGCATTATTCGTGGTGATCACCTATTTTGCAGCAGTTTCACATGTACTCCTTCGGTCCTTTCTAGTGCGCATACAAGTTTTGTCTGCAGCCAAAGTATCTCTACTTTGACCAATCTTATAGAAAAAAGTATGCACTTTCACAATGTGCGAAGTAAAAAGGAATGTATGAGTACAAAGAGTTTGAGCAGCTTTTAGCGTTTCATACATTGCAATCAAACACACATGGCTGTCAATTCATAGAGAACATTCAAAACAATCGATGATTATGCATCTCGGTGACTCACATGTCGAGGCGATTTACTTCACAACTAAAGAATAAAGAAAAAATTGATCGACTCACGACAAAGAAGGGCGTCCCATTCGAAAATATCAAACACATGTCTTGCTAAAATCAATGAGCAAAATTTGACAAGGTTGTCCCATTCCAAAATATCAAATGCCTATGATTGTGGAATAGGTAGGGTTTGCCATCAGTTCGGACATTGACATGGCACCTCGTGCTAAATAAACCAGCTGTTCTTTTTGTGCAGTTCCACCAAAATCAACCAAATTCGCGCGTAGCTTGTATGATTTCGCCCTTATATGTTGCAACGCCTTGAACTTATCGGCACCTCCTTTCTTGTGGTGGAAATGAATGATTTGATGTATTCATGAACATTTTGTGCAGTTCCCATTGAAATCAAGCTGAGCACCCCTGTTTTCACAAATACAAAAAAAATGATTAGTATAAAGCAAATTGTACTATGAATTGACAATTTAAACAGGCACCTACATGGTCCATGTAGAACACACTTTTAGAAAAATGGAACTCACCAGAAAGAATCCTAGAACAACAATGTACTCGCGCATCACAGCAAAAAAATGGAGATTTGTCAGTCCTTCTGAGCTGAAGTTAGTTTGGTCTTGTGGGGAGTAATGTAACCATCCTTCAACTGCTCCTTCTGATGAGAAGATAGACAGGGCTTCTTCATCCTGGCATAATCGGAACTAGTCACTTCACGTACTGCATATTCTTCTTCAGAGGAAGATGATCCTGCTGTGTAAAGACAAGAGGACTACTAAATGCTAGCATCCCTGTTTGCTCGAAAAAAAGGAAAGGAAATATTTAAAATAGCACAGATGAAGCACTTCTCAAGGACAATACCACTTTTTCATGACAGTGTCTAAACAGTAGCACAACACCAATAGAGATGAGAAAGCTCAATCATATGGATGAAATCAGTGGGCGAGTACCAACCTTTGTTAGGAGGCTTATTGTGTAGAGCATACAGATAAAGCACTTCTCGGAACCATCTGTTGCTATCTCTTTGTGGTGGCCATGCTTACTATATACTCCTCAATTAGTTTAATGTTTCCAACATCTTCTTGTGCAGTTCCACTAAAATATATGGTATCTTCAAAGAAGATCCCTGTTTGCACAAGTAGAGATAATTACGTATTACATTAAGAGTGTCATCAAATCAGTGGCAAAACAATTGCTCGTTCCAGCCATAGCAATAAATTAAGATGCAAAACTATATCATTCCTTGTGTCATCACAGTTCCAAAGGTTTCATTACTGACCGGAGTTGATTTTTGTTTTTCCGCTTGTTCTTCCCTTCATCACTTGGTTCAATAATGCACAAGCTTCGCCTTCAATGTAAGATTTGCCATGTCAATTAGGGAGCACAAGTATAGCACTGAACAATGACATTAATTTTACGATGAAAGTGGCAAAATACTGAATAGCAGTTGTGAAATATCCTTATCTTACCTCAATGGGATATTACGGTGCACATACAGATTGGAAGTCTTGTCTCCATTTGTGCAGTTCACTAAAATCAAGCAACATTACCATACAAGTAGCACAACATATGAAAGCACACTGCAGAATCATGTGAAAGAAGGCTAGTACTGACCTCTTATGATGCGTAATTCAAACAACTCACAAGAAGAAGATCTGAACCAAATTTGCCAACACGGATAGGAAGTAAGATCTCCTCTTGTGCAGTTCCACTAAGATCAAGCAATCAAGCAACGTTGTCGGTGTGACAGTTTGGTTGAACTGCACAAAACACTCTTAAAACAAAAGTGTTTTGTGCAAAGGCAACAAAAGGTCACAATGGCAACGAGGTCAAGTAGATAACCCTGTTTACAGAGGTGCAAAGGAAACAACTAGTGGTCAATAACGGTGGATGACACAGAAGCCAACAAAAAGAAGCATCTACCTTATCTAAATGGGAAAGGAAGCAAGACAATAGCATTTCTCAATCGGTGGCATTGATTAATATTAACATAGAGATTATATTAACAATAAAATTCGTTGAACGTGTAATTTGCTTTTAACTGTGGCATTGCATCAATTTTCCAGCGGCATTATTAGAGGGTATTTGTTTACAGGGACATTTTGGTGTAGGGACTAAAAGAACTTCGTGTCAGTCCCATCTAAACCAAACAGGATGGACTTTTAGGGACTAAAAGTGGGCATTTTTGGGACTAAAGAAAGAAGACCCCAAGGGAGTCTTTTTGGGACTTTTTCCAACAGTTGCCCCTGCCACGCATCGCACCTTGTCTCTATTAGTTCATTACTAGGGGTAACATGCTCTTTTAGCATGTCAATTAATAACCTCTAGTCCATGTTTAGTCCCTGGAACCAAGCAGGTAGGGACTAGGGAGTTTTTAACCAAACAGGGCCTTAGATTAACACCAGCTAAAGAGTTGCACGGGACAGTGGGCCTTTTGACACCATGTGCATCTACCGATGTACTGTGGTCATGCACAGTCTATTGCAACAATGAACAAACAACCAAGGCGCATATTTGTGTTGGTCCCAGTTTTGTTATCTTTAGACACATTTCCCTATGTGAGCGCAGCAAATCTAGTCCTGCTCAAACTCTACAGCCTTGTCCCCCAAAACAAAAGATCAGTTCGTTACAGATGTGTGATGACCCGCAAGTATACGGGATAGTTGTATCCTCTTTCGATAAGTAAGAGTGTCGAACCCAACGAGGAGCTAAAGGTAGAACAAATACTCTCTCAAGTCCTATCGGCCACTGATACGACTCTACGCACGCTTGACATTCGCTTTACCTAGAACAAGTATGAAACTAGAGGTAATTTGTAGGTGTGATAGGATAGGTTTGCAAGATAATAAAGAACACGTAAATAAAAAGTAGGGGCTGTTTAGATAAAGATGCAATAAAGTAAATATAGCGAGTGCGGAAAAGTTGTGGTAGGAGTTGTGGAATTGTCCCTAAGCAATTGACTACTTTACTAGACCGGTAATCACTATTGCAATTCTATTTGAGGGAGAGGCATAAGCTAACATACTTTCTCTACCTGGATCATATGCACTTACGATTGGAACTCTAGCAAGCATCCGCAACTACTAAAGATTCATTAAGGTAAAACCCAACCATAGCATTACAGTATCAAGTCCCCTTTATCCCATACGCAAACAACCTACTTACTCGGGTCTGTGCTTCTGTCACGCCACCCACCATAAGCAAATCATAAACATATTGCAAACCGTGCAGCGGAATCCCTCACGCTTATGCGCGACACGGAGGGCACAATAGGACAGCACCAATAATAAAACATGCAACTCAAACCAATCATAGCAATTCATCAATCACCGATAGGACAACGAAAATCTACTCAGACATCATAGGATGGCAACACATCATTGGAAAATAATATGAAGCATAAAGCACCATGTTCAAGTAGAGGGTACAGCGGGTTGCGGGAGAGTGGACTGCTGAATATAGATGGGGAAGGTGATGGAGATGTTGGTGAAGATGGCGGAGGTGTTGGTGAAGATTGCGGTGATGATGATGGCCCCCGGCAGCGTTCCGGCGCCACCGGAAGCAAGGGGGAGAGAGCCCCCCTTCTTCTTCTTCTTCCTTGACCTTCTACCTAGATGGGAGAAGGGTTTCCCCTCTAGTCTTTGGCTCCCATGGCGTGGGAGGGGAGAGAGCCCCTCCGAGATTGGATCTATCTCTCTGTTTCTGCATTCTGGAATTCTGCCCTGGCACCGTTTCCTTTATATCTCGAGATCCGTAACTCCGATTGGATTGAAACCTTCGCCCAGATCGTTTTCCAAAAATTAGCTTTCTTGCGGCCAAAGAAGGGCATCAACCACCTTACGGGTGGCCCACGAGAGTGGGGGCGCGCCCACTTTAAGTGGGTGTGGGCCCCTATCTCGTGGCCACCTCGGGCATTCGTCTCACGTTGATTCTTCCTCCCAAAAATCACAAATATTCCGAAATAATTCTCCGTCCGTTTTTATCCCGTTTGGACTCCGTTTGATATGGGGTTTCTGCGAAACATAAAACATGCAATGCATGGGGACTAGCACTGGGCACTGGATCAATACGTTAGTCCCAAAAAATAGTATAAAAAGTTGCCAAAAGTATATGAAAGTTGTATAATATTGGCATGGAACAATCAAAAATTATAGATACGAAAAAGACGTATCAGCATCCCCAAGCTTAATTCCTGCTCGTCCTCGAGTAGGTAAATGATAAAAAAGATAATTTTTGATGTGGAATGTTATCTAGCATAATCTTGATCATATGTCTAATCATGGCATGAATATTAATACACGAGTGATTCAAAGCAATAGTCTATCATTTGACATAAAAAACAATAATACTTCGAGCGTACTAATAAAGCAATCATGTCTTTTCAAAACAACAAGGCCAAAGCAAGTTTATCCTTACAAAATCATATAGTTTGGCCATGCTTCATTTTCGACACGTAATGCTCCCATCATGCACAACCCGATGACAAGCCGAGCAATTGGTTCATACTTTTAACGCTTCAGCTTTTTTCAACCCTCACGCAATACATGAGCGCAAGCCATGGATATAGCACTATAGGTGGAATAGAATATGATGATGGAGGTTATGTGGAGAAGAAAAAAAAAGAGAAAGTCTCACATCGACGCGGCTAATCAATGGGCTATGGAGATGCCCATCAATTGATGTCAATGCGAGGAGTAGGGATTGCCATGCAACGGATGCACTAAGAGCTATAAGTATATGAAAGCTCAACAAAAAGAAACTAAGTGGGTGTGCATCCAACTTGCTTGCTCATGAAGACCTAGGGCATTTGAGGAAGCCCATCGTTGGAATATACAAGCCAAGTTCTATAATGAAAATTCCCACTAGTATATGGAAGTGATAACATAGGAGACTCTCTATATGAAGAACATGGTGCTACTCTGAAGCACAAGTGTGGAAAAAGGATAGTAACATTGCCCCTTTTCTTTTTCTTTTTTTTCTTTCTTTTCTTTTTTTCTTTTTGGGTGGGCTTCTTTGGCCCCTTTTTTTATTTAGGCTTCTTTGGCCTTTGCTTTTTTTTCTTTTTTTTCTTTTTCTTTTTTTTATGGGGCAATGTTCTATAATGATGATCATCACACTTTTATTTACTTACAACTCGATACTGGAACAAAGATATGACCCTATATGAATGCTTCCGGCGGTGTACCGGGATGTGCAATGATCTAGCGTAGCAATGGCATCAAAAAACGGACAAGCCATGAAAACATCATGCTAGCTATCTTACGATCATGCAAAGCAATATGACAATGAATGCTCAAGTCATGTATATGATGATGATGAAAGTTGCATGGCAATATATCTCGGAATGGCTATGTAAATGCCATGATAGGTAGGTATGGTGGCTATTTTGAGGAAGATATAAGGAGGCTTATGTGTGATAGAGCGTATCATATCACGGGGTTTGGATGCACCGGCGAAGTTTGCACCAACTCTCAAGGTGAGAATGGGCAATGCAAAGTACCGAAGAGGCTAGCAATGATGGAAAGGTAAAAGTGCGTATATTCCATGGACTCACATTAGTCATAAAGAACTCATATACTTATTGCAAAAGTTTATTAGCCCTCGAATAAAAAGTACTACTACGCATGCCCCTAGGGGGATAGATTGGTAGGAAACGACCATCGCTCGTCCTCGACCGCCACTCATAAGGAATACAATCAAAGAAAGACCCCATGCTTCAAATTTGTCACACAACGGTTACCATACGTGCATGCTATGGGACTTGCAAACCTCAACACAAGTGTCTCTACAATCCATAACCACCCACTAGCATGACTCTAATATCACCATCTTTATATCGCAAAACTATTGCAAGGAATCAAACATATCATATTCAGTGATCCACAAGTTTTATGTAGGATTTTATGACTAACCATGTGAATGACCAATTCCTGTCATCTCTCTAAATTGATATAAGTGAAGCAAGAGAGTTAATTCGTTCTACAAAAGATATGCCCACGCTCTAACAAATATAAGTGAAGCAAAAGAGTATTCTACAAATGGCGGTTTTCTAAGTAAAGAGAAACAGGCAATCCAAACTTCAAATGATATAAGTGAAGCACATGAAGCATTCTATAAAGCCACACTCAAAAGATTTAAGTGAAGTGCAATGAGAATTCTATAAATCAACCAAGGACTATCTCATACCAGCATGGTGCATAAAATAAAAATAAAAACTAAATGCAAAAGACGCTCCAAGACTTGCACATATCGCATGAACGCAACGAATACGAAAACATACCGATACTTGTTGAAGAAAGAGGGGATGCCTTCCGGGGCATCCCCAAGCTTAGACGCTTGAGTATCCTTGAATATTTACTTGGGGTGCCATGGGCATCCCCAAGCTTGAGCTCTTGCCTCTCTTCCTTTTCCTCATATCGAGACATCCTCGATTAGACACTTCATCCACACAAAACTTCAACGTAAAACTCGGTAAGATCCGTTAGTATAATAAAGCAAATCACCACTCTAAGTACTGTTGCAAACCAATTCATATTTTGTTTTTTCATTGTGTCTACTGTAATATAACTTTTCCATGGCTTAATCCACTAATATAAATTGATAGATTCAACAAAACAAGCAAACTATGCATCAAAAACAAAATCTGTCAAAAACAGAACAGTCTGTAGAAATCTGAACATCCACCATACTTATGGTACTCCAAAAATTCTACAAAAATTAGGAAGAATAAACAAGCTGTACAGAAAGACAGTGCAAAAAGAATCAGAACCACTTGACGTTCCAGTTAAAAATGTAAAATCGCGCACTACAGCCAAAGTTTCTGTCCTGCACCGTACAAACCAACAAGCATTGTAAACATCCTAAAGGCAAACCTTGGCACATTATATTTATAATACAATGGAATTGTACAAGGGGATAATTATTTTTGATTAAAAGTTTCTGTAATCAAGATTCACAAAGTTTCCGTGAGCATGAACAAAGTCCAAGGAGCTCTCCCACTTCAACAATGCTTGTCTCTTTCACTTCCCTTTTTGAAAAGTTTTTAGGTTCCCCTCTTTATTTATTTTTTGTTTTTAAACTATATGAAAGCACTCTACAGAAATAAATGACTCTCTAAAACTTCCGAGTTGTCTCCCTGGCAGCGCTTTCTTTAAAGCCATTAAGCTTGGCATTTAGTGCTCAAGTAATGAATCCACCCGGATCCCAAGGTATATCAAAGCCAATTTTAATTAACAATGATTTGTAATTTAGTAGTGAGCACAAAGTAACATATATCATGTAACAACGAAGTATAACTCTCTTCCTATGCATCGGCATGTCATAAAAGAACAATTCATGCACACCAAGTAAAGGCCAATGCATAGTATAAGCAGTTTCTTGCAATTCTATCGTGTTGGAAACATAAAGAGGCGGAGATATAGTTCCTCTCTCATAATAATTGCAAGTAGGAGCAGCAAGCACATGCATTTTATATCTATCAAAATCATCATGTGCAATGGTAAAAGGCAACCCATCAATATAATCCTTAATAAGCACAAACTTCTCCGATATAGTGTAGTTTGGAGAATTCAAAAAGATAAAAGGACTATCATGCGTGGGTGCAGTAGCAACAACTTCATGTTTAACATAAGGCACTATAGCAAGTTCATCTCCATAAGCATAAGTCATATTGGCATCTTGGCCACAAGCATAGCAAGCATCATCAAAAAGGGATATTTCAAGAGAATCGACAGGATTATAACAATCATCATAGCAATCATCCTTCGGTAAGCATGAAGGGGAATTAAACAATGTATGAGTTGAAGAGTTACTCTCATTAGAAGGTGGGCACGGGTGATCAATCCGCTCTTCCTCCTTTTGTTCTTCGCTCTCCTCATCATCTTTTTCATCCAATGAGCTCACAGTTTCATCAATTTCTTCTTCCATAGCTTCCTGCAAAATATTAGTCTCTTCTTGGATAGCAGAGAATTTCTCAATATATAGTTTAACATAGGCATTAGAAGCATAATTATCATAACTATATTCAAGTATGGAAAAAATTTCATATTTGTAGAGAGTAGCATCATACTTTTCAATCAAAGAAGCAATTTCATAAGCACTCTTAAAAGCAACAAATTCTTCAATTTGTTGAACATCATAGTAATTATAAACACCCTTAGCATATGAAGATACGATTCCATTATCAATAAACTCACATTGGTAGGGAAGGTGTTTCTTAGGGTTTTCAGAACAACAAGTAATATCATATATTTCACATAAATTCCAAGCATAGCATTGCAAACGATGAATTTGATCCAGTAAAAGTTTCCCTTTTTCAGATATACGGTGTCGCACATAACAAGCATGCTCATCTACAGATTTGCCCTCAACTAAGCTAGTTGGAGTTTCAGCACGAGCACATAGGGATCGAAGATAATCCAAGTAAAAAGCTTCAGGAGTGTGATAGATTTTGAGTGGTTCTTCAACCATTGGTTCAGTAGGTACAACTAATTTTTTTGGTATTTTGCGTTTCCTACCCATAATTAAAGATAGAGAACAACTTAGAACAGCAAAAAAAATTACTTAGTGATAAAGCAAACCAGCACACACGAGAATATTCACCCCACGCTATGACTCCACGGCAATGGCGCCAGAAAAAGGTCTTGATGACCCGCAAGTGTACGGGATAGTTGTAGCCTCTTTCGATAAGTAAGAGTGTCGAACCCAACGAGGAGCTAAAGTTAGAACAAATACTCTCTCAAGTCCTATCGGCCACTGATACGACTCTACGCACGCTTGACGTTCACTTTACCTAGAACAAGTATGAAACTAGAGGTACTTTGTAGGTGTGATAGGATAGGTTTGCAAGATAATAAAGAAAACGTAAATAAAAAGTAGGGGCTGTTTAGATAAAGATGCAATAAAGTAAATATAGCGAGTGCGGAAAAGTTGTGGTAGGAGTTGTGGAATTGTCCCTAAGCAATTAACTACTTTACTAGACCGGTAATCACTATTGCAATTCTATTTGAGGGAGAGACATAAGCTAACATACTTTCTCTACTTGGATCATATCCACTTATGATTGGAACTCTAGCAAGCATCCGCAACTACTAAAGATTCATTAAGATAAAACCCAACCATAGCATTAAAGTATCAAGTCCCCTTTATCCCATACGCAAACAACCTACTTACTCGGTGCGTGCTTACATCACTCACGCCACCCACCATAAGCAAATCATAAGCATATTGCAAACCCTACAACGGGGATCCCTCACGCTTGGGCGACACGGAGGGCACAATAGGACAGCACCAATAATAAAACATGCAACTCAAACCAATCATAGCAATTCATCCATCACCGATAGGACAACGAAAATCTACTCGAGACATCATAGGATGGCAACACATCATTGGAAAATAATATGAAGCATAAAGCACCATGTTCAAGTAGAGGGTACAGCGGGTTGCGGGAGAGTGGACCGCTGAATATAGATGGGGAAGGTTATGGAGATATTGGTGAAGATGGCGGAGGTGTTGGTGAAGATCATGGTGATGATGATGGCCCCGGCGGCGTTCCGGCGCCACCGGAAGCAAGGGGGGGAGAGCCCCCCTTCTTCTTCTTATTCCTTGACCTTCTCCCTAGATGGGAGAAGGGTTTCCCCTCTGGTCCTTGGCTCCCATGGCGTGGGAGGGGCGAGAGCCCCTCCGAGATTGGATCTATCTCTCTGTTCGCGTTACGGAATTCTGCCCTGGCACCGTTTCCTTTATATCTGGAGATCCGTAACTCCGATTGGATTGAAACCTTCGCCCAGACCGTTTTCCAAAAATTAGCTTTCTTGCGGCCAAATAAGGGCATCAACCGCCTTATGGGTGGCCCACGAGAGTGGGGGGCGCTCGCACTTTAAGTGGGCATGGGCCCCTATCTTGTGGCCACCTCGAACATCGTCTCGCGTTGATTCTTCCTCCCAAAAATCACAAATATTCCAAAATAATTTTCTGTCCGTTTTTATCCCGTTTGGACTCCGTTTGATATGGGGTTTCTGCGAAACATAAAACATGCATGCAGAGCGAGGGGCGGCCTTTGAGCCTTTGGATCAATATGTTAGTCCCAAAAAATAGTATAAAAAGTTGCCAAAAGTATATGAAAGTTGTATAATATTGCCATGGAACAATCAAAAATTATAGATACAACGGAGACGTATCAATGTGCGTACTGCGTTTGTCATTGTTTTCCCTTTTCGACCAATGTAGGTGCTGGATAGCCAGTCTGTACTAGTACTTTTGCCCCTTCCTTTCCTCTTTGAACCACGTCGTAGATTTATGCGATACAACTTTCCCCACTACTTTCCCCCATTCCTTTCCTCTTTGAACCACGTCCTATATTCATGCTATACAACTTTCCCCCTTCCTTTCCTCTTTGAACCACTTTTCCCACTACTTTCCCCCACTCCTTTCCTCTTTGAACCACGTCCTAGATTCATGGTATACATGCAGCTAGAGCAATGCATGTGGAATAAGTAAATTATACCTTAAGGTTCTTGGGGCGTGGTTCGGTGGGTGATGGGATGGCGGCGAAGAAGAAGGGGTCGGAGGCCCTCCCACGCCGCCGCTGGGTGAAATTGAACAGTTGCGCCGGTAGTGGATTCCCTCCCTCGCCGACGGCGACAGTGTTAAGCCTCCTTCCCTTCTCGGTGGACAGATCCTGCCGGCTCTTTGAGCAGCAGTGAGGGGAGAGAGAGGCCAACGAAGTCTTGTTTAGATCTGGAGAGGGTGAGAGAGTGTGAATATAGCAACTACAAGCGTTGAGGCTCTCGCGTGTATATATATATATATACTGGAGAGAGAGTGTGAAGCGTGCAAACCCTAGAAAACAAGCGCCGAGGCTACAGCTTATAGAGTACGTGATGAGGTGATTATACGGTCACTACGAGATCGTATAGCTCCGTATCCATCCATTTTGACCACTCAAAGAATCCTCCTGGCACAAATTATGCTCAAGTGTAGTTATCGAACCTGAGACCTCAAGTTTTTTTTTTTGAGTGGAACCCGAGACCTCAAGTTTGATGAGCAAACAGGCTAACCAGCTACACAACCCTCCCGTTATGTTCAACGAGAGGAAAATAACCTTTTATACATTCCTGCATTCGTGTGGCAAGCATGTCGTGTGTTTTTTTGTGTGTGGGAGTGATTGGGATTTAAATCATAATCGTGTCATGTGGCTTTGGTGGTAAGACTATCCACAGTGGTGCAGAAATAATGCAGCCTTAGTCACCTTACCTCTCTCAACGTAGTACGTTGGGTCCCACCAGTCAGAGGGTGAAACAAACAAATTAATAAGAAAAAATAAAAGCGCCAGCGGTGTATCTTAACTCACACATCTCGCTATTGCTCAGGAACACTGTCCAATTGATCCCTCTGTTCGCTCACGTACTATTTTAAGTGAATCCTTATTATAACATGCACACAATTTTGGGCACTTGTATTCGACCTAAGTCAGTGTGCCACCGTATCTCGTACTTACTACTCCCTCCGTCTAGGTGTAATAAGTCACGTTAGAAGGTGCAGCGGGACCAAGGTGCGTGTGTGTGTGTGTGTGTGTTTAAAAGCATGTGTGTGTTAGAGAGAGCGACAGATCGACCTACTCCTATAGAGAGATGGTGTGTAGTGTACGATTTTAGCCGCGAGAGTCGGTGCATCCTCTCATTTCCAGGTGTCCGGTAGGGACAGGCGGACAGCTGCCACGCCCGCTCCTGACCAGCCTGGCCCACCCAAAGCCCCTCCATCGCCCACGCGCGCTTCCCGCCCGAAACGGTCAGCACCGCTCCAAAGAATCGGTGCCGCATTCATGCCCGGGCAGAGCGGACGCGACCTCTCACTGGCGCAAGAGTGATGGTTGCTTCGTCCGTCCAACTTACTGCTGGGTCTATGTGATTTGACGGCTCATTGGTCTTTATTACTGAGGTGGTAGGACTGCTGGATGTCCCACGCTTTCGGCGAAAGGAGGTACTACTAGATTACAATTTTCTCCATTCTTACAGCAGAGGAGTGCAAGAGCAGTACACGCAGGCTCAGTGATTACATGGCCCACCTCACACTATCACCATATTTTCTGGACACCGTGCGACACCTAACTCTTTACATAGTACTCTCTCCGTTCCTAAATACTACTAGATGAGTCCCAGCGTTGCCTTGAACAACGTATATCTCTCTGCGTAAAATTATCGATTTCATAGAACTAAAAATAGTCTATAACCGCATGATAAATGTGGTAGCCAAACTAAAAAAAACTCCCATCATCATGTTGATCATCCCACGTAAGGAAAAAGGACCAGCCAACTCCCTCGCATAATGGGATTATATTTTTCGTTTTGACATGTTAATGGGACTTAAAAGCTCACTTACATGCATGCTACCGGTGCATGCTTGCGTGCAGACATGTTGATGTGATTTAAAACCCACTCACATGCATGCCACGGTATTTCTGCATGCTTGCATGTGGCTTAGTGCGGAGCCTCTCAACGTCTAGATCAGATGGCTATTATGGACTGATTTAGTTCATCTAACGGCTACATTAATTTTGATGATGTGGCTCAAGGAGAGGATAGTGAATTCCTATTAGTGGGGGCTAGCTATTACTAGTAGATAAGTCTTTGTAGAGATTCCACTAGGTGAACTACATACGGAACAAAATGAATGAATCTACACTTAAAATGCATCTATATACATCCGCATGTGGTTCATGGTGAAATCTCTACAAAGACTTATATTTAGGAACAGAGGAAGTACTAGTATAGTACGTCTTGTAATTTATCAAAGAAAGTAAATTTGTACAATGCTATGAAGCTTCCGACACGTTACATGTATCTTGCGTCCAAGGTTGCACGTTCCAACATTTCATCAAATACAAAGGAGACTAACATGCATGCTATTGCATCTCAATGATTGACAAATCATAGCAAATATGTACTCAGTGTCTCAACTTTATGCAAACTTTATTACAAAGTTGTACTACTACTAAAGTTGACACTTATTTTGGAACAGAGGCAGCTAAAGAAAAAAAGATCCATGCAGTCCCTATCCCTTGAACCGTGAACCCTAACCAGGCTTTAATTTGCTGGCACCGTTCAAGCTTCCTAAGAAATGAAGTTTGCAACCTTTGACCATCGAATCATTTTGTGCAGTTTCACCAAAATCGAGATGAGCATCCATGTGGCAAAGAAATTGAAGAAGCGTGATTAGAATAAGATTACTGGGACTAGTTGATGAGACATAAACTCATCACAAATACTGATACATAGAAGCCAGTAGAGGTATGCAGGGCAAAGAAGTAGAGAAATATCCACATGGAGTGATGTGGGCACTGGAGCGATGGTGCAAGCCGGGTCAGAAGGGAGTTGTACACGAGGGACGTAGCTCAACCTTGAGGAGGGCGGCGGGAGGCGGCAACTGCCCACGTCACGGCAGTGAGCAAGGGACGAAGGCAACCTCACCGGCTTTGTGAGAGAGAACAGCGGGGACCCTGATCGGGACGTGCCGACAGTGGGTTTTCGCCGTCGGCGACGGCGACCGCATCTACACTAAGCATCCACCCCGGCGGACGTGATCCGCGGGATGTTAGAGATGTGGCCACAGTCGTTTTGTGCGAGAGTGTGTGAAGGGAGCAACCCCAGCAAGCAACCGTGTAGGCTGGCTCGTCCTGACTATGTATATAGTGGAGCGGTTTCCTTTTCTCTCCATATGAACCTATCATATTGCGTACGTGCCACTAAAGAAAAAAAACTTTATTTATAAATGATGCGGCACCTACTACTCGTTCTCCTATAACCTTGCGCTTGGCATCTCCAAAATATTAACCTTGCGATTGGTTGTTCGCCTCTTCGGGAAGTCAAGCAATAATGGTAGTGAAGTGTATATCGTTCTGGCTATATGAGACCGAATGAATTGCTGCACGTCCACCACGTGGGCGAGGGTCGAGGGGCAAGGGAGAGTGCTACATACGGAGCAAAATGAGTGAATCTACACTCTAAAATACGCTCAGTATACATCGGTGTTTGGAGTATGTACTAGTAGTTCATATTGAAATCTACTAAAGGACATATATATTCCAAACAATATGATATAATCTCTATAACAAAGGAAGTAGGGACGAGGAGTAAATGGAGGGAGTAGGAAATTTTATCCTCGTCCTGCGAGCCACTGCGCGCATGGGCGAGGGAGCGGGCGAAGGCGACAAGACTAAGCAAGCTTCACCTCATCCTGCGAGCCACCGCGCCTGGGCATGGGAGACGGCGTACTAAGCAAGCTTCTCCTCATTCTCATGAGTTGACGGGACACATCAATAGTACTCCAGTGCATATAGCCTTGCCTCTAAGGTAGGCCCCACATGGTTTGCCTCTTTTTTTAACATAACGCGTCAAGTCGCAATTTGTTTGTTCACCCGTGGTAGACGATCCTCCCTCCACCAAGTGGACAACTTGACACGTGCCAAATTACCACATGGGCTGCCTTTTTCATACAGAAATGAGCTCCACCGTGTACCCGCGCGGGTGTGGTTGGGAAAGAGACGGGAGTACGTGCGCCGTGCATGCACCTCTTCTCTTCGTCCATGTCCCCCACCTATGTGGGTGTGTGTGAGAGATACAAACCGCGTTCATGAGTGTTTTTTGTTTTGGGTGGGGTGGTGCGGGGTTGATTTCGTGAATGTATTTGTGGGAATATGTGTCGATGACATCTCAAACAAAATTTTGCATGCAATGTGTGTGAAATGGAGGCCTATCCATATCGTATATAGAGGGTCGGGCAATCCACGAGAAGAGAGGGAGGGGTCATAGATATGGATAGAGTCGAAGAGAGGATCAAGTGGGTGGGTGCGAGATCGATGAAGAGAGCCATCGAAATTGTGTATGTGTGCAATAAAAGATATAGGGCGACTGACCTACCGGAACGTCAGAGGGCACATGTCAAGTTTGTGTGTGGCAGGGAGACATGACTAGAGCGCTCGATGTATTGGTGTGTGTGGGGGGAGGGGTGGGGAGGGGTAGGCAGAGGCCTAGCTATAGAGGTAGAACGACTTCGTATATGTGTTGAGAAGGAGAGACCCAGCTATGTCTTGAGGGAGATCGGTCGACATCCATACATAAGCGAAGGACGGGAAATATGATGGGACAGAGAGAGAGAGAGAGAGAGAGGAGGGAGAGGGGGAGAGGGGTAGAGTCTTTGGATGGGTGATGGAGTTGCTTCTTGAAGATGGTGGGAGAGGCCTACTAGACAAACTGAGGGTGGAACTGCAATGTTATCAATAAGAGTGGGGATGTGTTTCTGTGTGTGCATGTGTGTGATAGATCTGTCGGGACGCATCCATGGATGATCAAGGGGGACCATGTGTTTGGTAAGCAAACCTAACTAGATCAGTAGATCAATTGTTGTTTGTCGGAGGAAGGGAGAGACATAACTAATGAGATAGATCGATCGACGCGTGGGTAAAAACGAGTTATAACGGCCTAGCTAGCTATATGTATTGCGAGAGATCGTTCGGTGTACGTCCATTTGTTAGAGGCAAATAAGGCCCAGCGAGACGGATAGACAGAGAGAATGGAGCTAGGAGGTGGTATGAGAGGCCCAGCTACTAGTTAGATAGGGGGAGGAGTGTGCGGTTGTGAGATCGATGAAAAGAGGGGCGAGAGTTTACACGTGTGTGTGACCGTATGAGAGACACGAGGCAAGGACACATAAAGGAGGAGATTGAAGGTGCGTGTGTATGTTGTATGCTGGAGAGGTTTATCGATCGGTGTGTGTCAGAAAGGAGTTGTGGATACTCTGGGAGAATGACCTAAAGAAAAAAATGAATGTGCCTGGTGGATAGAATGCCGAGGGAGGGGGAGGGCGAGGAGGGCGTGTGCATGCACGAGAGAAAGTTAGTGGTAGCTACAAAGGTTAGAGGATTGTGTGGGTGTAAGAGACTAACAAAGATCATAATTTGATATGAAAGCGGATTCATATATTTGAATAGGAGATCATAGTGTTTTAAACATATACATGCATGAATATAGCGGTGATACATGTGTTGTGCACATGTTATACCATAATGTGATAATGCATGGCGTTTGCAACTCACAGCTAAATGTGGAACAATCTAAACCATACTATACATCAAACAGTCTCACATTTTATTTGAATTTGTGATAATGTGTGGCGTTTGCAGCTTACAACTAAATATCGAACAATCTAAACAATACTATATATCGAACATTCTCACATTTTATTTGAATTTGTGGTAATGTGTGGTGTTTGCAACTCACATCTAAATACTTGTAGGCGTAGGGGGGCGGGGCACCATACATAATGTGATAAACACATTATACATCTGAGACATGGTTTAGATTATGAAGATCTAGCTAGAGCTAGAAATATAATGTGATTTGAAATCAACATAAAGTGGACTAAAAAAATCGAGTTCGAGTTCATATAGTACACATAGTTCATATGTAACTCGAGACTAATCATGTGGTGTGATGTGAAGATAATACACAAAGGATGGTTTAACTTGACAATAATGATGATTGTAGATCTTACTAAAACAGATAAACGAATTCAAATGCTTTGACTTCACAACAATCATTACTATAGATCTTATTCAAATAGAGAAACAAATTCAAATTTAGTTCATATTGAAGCGGTTGTATATACGTTTGGAATACACTAAAACGTTCATTTGAGTAGTAGGTTGCATGCATTATACACGTAGCGAAATATTTTAATTGAACATAACATGAATTCAAAGTTTTGAATGACATTTGTAGTGGGCATTGATTTGGTACAATACACGTTAGGCTTGTCCGGAAATTTCAACCTGCGCCTTGTTAGCCCGAAATATTTAAGATATATCTTTGTCTCGTCGTGCTCCGACAACTCCCTCCATCTCAACCAGCGCCTTGCTATTCCGAAATTGCAACGCGCGCAAAAAGTCCCACCTCCTGTGAAATCCTGACACGCGAAATGCCCGTGGTAGCCCTGAACCGAAAGAACCGCCTCAAATCGGTGGGGGTACTTTCGTAACTTACCCCACATTTTGGACAAGCGCATCCCTAAGACATGGTTCCCCACAGCCATCCCATCCGCCCACCCATTCGTACACCGAGGCCGCGAAAACCCGCGACGAAGCCCCACACTCTACTCCGTCCTCCACCCAGCCGGAGCCTCTTCCCCGACGACGTCGTCCACAGCAACACCTCAACGTCCCTCATCCACCGTACCGGATGAGGATCTGTCGTCGATCTCGTCGTCCCACCGGTTCAGCCACCCCGTCCTCCACCTCCAAGGAGCTGCCCCGACATTCCCCTCATCTTTCGCGCCACCTCCATTCCCACACCGCCGTCTTCACCTGCACCACCGGAAGAGCATCATCATCACCGCTTCCTCGGATGAAGTTGCGGCCTAATCGGCGCCACCAAAGAGGTTGTACACTAATCGCCGCATTTTCTTATTGATTCGATCTCACGGTCTTTGTCGGCGCTTTCGGTCCCGAAACCCGACACGGCGTGGCTCCATCCACGGCGGCGGCGCCGCCACTTCCTCCTGGCGTCGCTCCCTCGGTGGCGGCGTCCACATCAAGAGGAGCTGCTGCTGCTTTAGCTCTCGCCATGGCTTGATCTGCTCTTGCTCTCGGTCCCCTGCCTGGTCTGCTCTTGCTATTGCTCTTGCTCGCGCTGCTGCTCTCTCTCTTGCTCTTGCTTGCGATGCTGCTCCGATTTAGCTACACTTCAGTCGACTGAATCGACTTTTGGGTCAGTCGATTTTTAGGGGGTGGCGGGGCTCACGGGGTGAAGGAAGAACCAGCCAGCAGGGAGGGGCCGGGGCTCACGGAGGTACCCCACTATCTATCTTAGGGTTCAGGGTGGGGGCGATGGTCGCCGGCGGTGGTGGGGCGGTGGCGTGGGGATCGCCGGAGAAAAAGCTCGGCATGGGGGGGCCTAGAGGGATGGCCAGGGCGGCGGAGGACCGACGGTGGGGAGTGTTTTCGGGGCGGGCGGGGCGGCGAGCCGCCGACCGCGGGCGGCGGGGGGCTGCTGTTTGGCTGGTGGTGGCTGGCGGCTCAGGGAGCGGAGGTTGAAGATGAACTGCAGGCCCTTGATTTCGTATCCAACGGCTGCAAAATCAACTAACCAGAGATGAAAAAGTCAGTCGACCGACGTGTAGCCTCACCTTGCTCGTGTGTTCGGTTTGACGACCAAAATTCAGTTTGACAAAATTCAGTTTAAACCGGTTAAGTTCAGTTTCGACAGTTAAGTTCAGTTTCGATAGTTAAATTCACTTTCGACAATTAAGTTCAGAGATGAGCGGCTGATGTATTTTACATCTAGCACTTTGTGGTTATGTAATTTACATCATGTATTGGACATGCTATTAGAATTCCACTCAGGTTAACATTGTCTCTCTTGTCCTGCTTCAGCCTCGGCGTCGTACAACTCACCGGAGCTGCTCCAATGACGAAACCCTCCATCACAGCAGAGCAGTACCTCGGGCTCCATCTTCAGACGCCTAAGATCTCCTTCCCCTCCTCCGACAGCCAAGTCAGCCGGAGCATCCTCACCGGCCAACCCAATCATGCTGAGATCGACATGGCTTCGCCAAAAGAGGTTGTAAACTTATTGCATCTCTTTTTTTACTCTACATGTTATATATATTGTCCACTGAGCACACGTAGTAATGGGAAACACGATTATTTTATCCTACTATATGACAAGGAGTGAGGTACCAGGCAACTTAGCTTTCCGTGATGGACTCTCTTGAACGCCATCATTATTTATCTCTGCGCGTTTGAGCTGTGCGTTTGTCGATGGCCCTGGGAGTTGAGCTAGTAGGGCAGTGGCCTCGGTCCAAAGTAATAGAAGTAGCACAAAAACATTTTTTTAGTGTAGGATTTTCCTTGCTCAATCCTGCCTACTAGAATCGCCAGTGCTCGAAAGAAAAAGTGAATGAAAAACATAGGAATTGGGAAGTTTCCTATGGTACTACTATTCATGAATTTGGTTCAAAGGGATGGAGCAAAGGAAAACTGTAGGATTTGTTCCTTTAGTGTCTCCTTGAAAGAAAAAACGTAGGAATTTTAATTTTCACATGTCCTCCTTTTCAAATTCCTATTCATGAAGCACAAGACTAAGAGATAGTAGCATAATAGCATTATAACCGTATATTTTCTTGTGGTTTAACTTAATCTCACCATGCTTCTTTACATCCTGTGATCTTCCAATTGTTGTGAATCAAACACCCAGATTGGCAAAAAAATCATGTGTTTTTAAATTCTCTGTTTTGCACGTGCATTCCTATCCTATTCCCGTCTATTTCCTATCCCTGCATTGTTGGAATCCTCCAATTCAAACGAGCCCTTACAGAATTACTTCTCTTACAGATAGTTGTCAAAGAAAACCTTGCGTGGTTTGTCCCGCTCCTGCTGCACCGTCGTCCACCCCAGCTCAGCTGCTCCAACGACAAAAGGGTCCAGCACAGCAGGGATCCGGCCTCGGTATCGTCTTTCGCCGCCTCAGATCTTCTTCCCCGCTGTTGGCAGCCATGAAAACTTCATTACCATCATCAACCGAGCAGATGACCTCGAGGACTACACGGGTCCGCAAGAGAGGTCGCACTCTTTCGTGTCTGCTTACGTTATGCATCACTTAATATTACATTCTACTTTATCGTCCTGTTCACCGATTAGACTCTGAGTCAGCTCCAAACTAATGGTCAAACTTGAGTTTTTAAATGGTTGTGGGGTACATATCGGCGCCGCAATCAATAGTATCTATCTACTATCTGGTTAATCTCTGGTGTCTACTATGAGTTTCATGTTGGGTGGGAAACAAACAATAAAGAAGCCATTATCTGTATTTTTAACTGAAGCAATTATCTGCCTTCT
Organism: Aegilops bicornis; assembly: GCA_021605145.1. Classification (NCBI taxonomy): domain Eukaryota; kingdom Viridiplantae; phylum Streptophyta; class Magnoliopsida; order Poales; family Poaceae; genus Aegilops; species Aegilops bicornis. The sequence continues at coordinate 190,879,171 of CM038671.1, read as the reverse complement.
ATTATTGGTTTTGGGTCTATCCACAGGTTGCTACCATCACTCTGGATTTCTGCATGCACTCCTTACATAATCTCACTATGTTTTATTCCTATGCATGACAGTTATTGTAAACAATGGAACTGAACATGTAGAGCAAAAGAGATGAGCCTTGCGTGGCAATAAAATTTCATGCAGACGTTGCTCCATGGTAGGCGCAAAGGCAGCCCCCCTCCACACTTTTCGGATTGTAATCAAGAGGAAGATATCTGTTCTGAGGGGGATTCAGAAGGAGAAGACAACTCCTATTTACCCCCTGAGGTCTTCGCTCTAACTTGGCATGCTGATGTTGGTTATATCATGCATATGGTGCCTTGCATTGCTTACTTTATACATCAAATATGTCATCTCGCTTAGTTTAGACATCCTTTGTGCGAATGCCATCTGTTTAGTTTATTCATCGTTTATGTGAATTATGCAACGCCATCTTGTTTAGCCGTGCATCATATATGTGAATTTTGCAATGCCATCCTGCTTAGCCAGTCATCTTATATGTAAATTATATCAGGCCATCCTTTTTTCCGTTACATATTACATTTGTCAACAATGTTAGTACGTTCAACTGCTCTTCGTGTGCATCGGCCATTTGACACGCTGATGGCAAATTCTGGAGTGAAAACAAGGTCTTCAGAGCAGACTATGCTATGTGACGAAGCGCATATCTTGTTGGTTACGGATAGCTCCTCAGAGGAGGATTCAGAGACACATGACCAGTCCTATCCCCCCCCCCCCCGAGGTGTATGCTCTAACTTGGCAGGGTTATGTTGCTCATATCATGTGTATGGTGTCTCGCATTGCTATGTCATTTGATTAGTTTAGACATGCTTTGTGTGAATGTCACCTATTCAGTGTCTAATTACCATATATGTGAATTATGCATTGCCATCTTGTTGCAAGACATTATATATGTGAATTATACAATGCTATCTTGTTGCAAAGGCATTATATATGTGAATTATGCAATGCCATGTTGTTTAGCCAATCATCATGTATGTGAATTATATCATGCTATCATTTTTTGAATTACATGTTCCATTTGTCGACAACGTTTGTATATTCAACTACTCTTACTGTGCATCAACCACTCGAAGCGGCGATGGAAGTATCTGGAGTGAAAACAAGGTATTCAGAGCAGACAATGCTACCTTTGAAGCGACATTCTTTGGTTCTGAGAGCTCCTCGAGAGGAGGATTGAGACCGATGACCAGTCCTATTTCCCGAGGTCTATGCTCAAACTTGGCAGGGTTATATTACCCATGTCATGCATGTTGTCTTGCATTGCTTAGTTTTTACATCATATATGGATTGCCCTCTCGCTTACTTGCTTACTATATAAATCATATATTTGAATTATATCATGCCATCATGTTTACATAGTACATACACATCATCTATCTGAATTATGGCATGGCAACCCATTTAATAAAGACATCATATAGTTATATCATCTCATCCTGTTTAGTGTTTACAGTCATCATATTTTGAATTATGGCATTCTATCCGTGAATGTATGTGAATTATGGCATGCCAACCTATTTAATAAACACATTATATAGTTATATCATGCCATCCTATTTACATAGTCATCATATTTTGAACTATGTCTTTCCATCTTCTTTAGTTAGCCATCATAATGTGAAATTGTGTCATGATATCATGGTTAGTTAGCCATCATATATGTGAAATTGTGTCATGCTATCCTGTTTGGTTATACAACATAAATATGAATTATTTCATGCCCTCTTTTATTCCCCACTATCCGTTGCACCTGTCTATCATACAATGTCTATACTTTCAATTACTTTTCTTGTTTATCAGCCATTTGAATTGGAGAGCGTGATGGCAGTATCTAAGGGAGTAACAACACGGTCTTCAGAAAAGATAGTGCTACAAGTTGATGCAGATAGAACCACGGTTGTACTTGCCCAAGGACCAGATCCACCACACATAACCCAGACTCTCGCAGATTGTACCCCTACCCGGTTGGACAGAGAACCAACTACACCTTCTAACCCCAACCCGGCAGATAGTAACCTGGGCCCAGTTGACACAAAGACTGTCTCCACCACAGAGCACCCAAACACGGCAGTTAGTAAAGGGAACTGCGATTGCCCAAAGCACGAGGACCACCGATCGAATCCCAACTCAACGCTTAAAGGAGAAGAAGATTTGTTCTCGGGTCAGGTTACGTAGCTATGGTTCATACTCCTTTGCTCTTGCATTACTGTATTTACTCATACCAACTATTTTCAAATTTGAAGGATGGAATTGAAACTCCAATGGCGCAACAGGTATGTTTCAAACATGTTTCTTTAACTGGTTTGCTGTTGTAACCTGCTCTATGTTGATTTCAGTTTCAATTGAATAAACAGTTATGTTCTCATGTCATGCACATTAAAAGTGTTGTTATTGCTCTATAGTTTCCCACACTTATATTCTGCCTATTATGCTTTATCTTGAACAAATATTATTTGAACTGTGTCTCTATCTTGATTTGGCAACAAAAACTAGAATGATATAGACCATAAAGTGACCATGGTACATAGATATATGTTTGTTTCATGTTGTTATCCTGTCCACTTTACTATTGAACTCATTTACCAAAATGAGTTTCATATACAACATGGTAAACCTGTGATGTGTCTGCTTGTTTCTCTTTTAGAATGCGGACAAAATATTGGAGAACAGTACCGCGCTATGCAATGGCAAAGGAAGTAATGCAGATAAGGTTCAAGATAGTGAGAGATCCCTGTTGGTCTCCAAGAAAGCTGATAAAAAATATCTTGACGGCAGGGAGAGAACCCAAAAGTCCTGTCTTGATGTAGTGTTCGAGATTCTTGGCCATCACTGGCACAAGCTCTTGAACTTCATTGCTGAATCAGTTCATCTTCTTGAGTCTCAACTTCAAGTTGAAAGACATTGATCGAGATGTTACTGTGACAGAAGCTGAAGGTGAGGAAGTCCTGCAGAATTCAGATGCATATTTCCTAGTGCAACAATATTTGGAGGATTTAAGCGCCAAACAAGAGAAAGTTAATAAGCTTGCTAAGCATCTTGCCGACATTATGGGTACCAGGATATTGTTTCTTGAGATCTTGAAGTGGTTTCAGTTCTGGATTTGTTTTCTTGCGGCGTTTATTTCGGTCGCCAACTTTGACAACCCGGATGTATATGATATGTCGCTTTGTTCCCTATATTTGCAATCGGTGGCGAACTTTGATGCCATGGATGTAATATGTGTAATAGCAATGAGAGCCTAGCGTTAGTTGCTTGCTTATTTATTTCCTTGTTGTCTTGTTTATTTGTTTGCTTGTAGTCATTGCAGTTCTTTTTCCGCGGTTTGCTAGTGGCTGCAATAACCTATTTTTTAAACTAGGCCACAATAACCATGGGCTAATATTTACTGTAGTGACACTGGGCCTCCTACGGGCCGTAGAAACAGTGGGCCTTCTACGGGCCGTAGAAACAATGGGCCTTCTATGGGCCGTATCATCAATGGGCCTTATACGGGCCGTATGATCGATTGGCCAAACATGGGCCAAACAGACCGCATTATGGCCGTAAACGGACTAGAGTTGGAATCGTCCGTTCATGGGCCGACCATAACGGGCCATCGTTAATAGGCCTTATTTGATGACGCTATGAAAACGGCCCAACGTATTAATGGACCACAAACGGGCATTTGTAACCACGGGCTGAATTTGGCCAACAAGCGAGAAAATAGCGATGGCGGGCCGTAAGTAAACGAATGCTGGAAATGAGCCCAAGAATAAATGGGCTCTAAGAAGGCCGAAAGATAACATGGGCTGGAAACGGCCCAACGGGATAACGGGCCGTTAATGGGTATAAAGTGATACATTGTTCATTACGGGCCAGTTTCAGCACAAGCCGTTAATGGGTGTAAAGTGATACACTGTTCATTACGGGCCAGTTTCACGACGGGTCGTTAATGGGCCAAGAGTTACAAAGGGCCTCATATGGGCCTAAAGACGTCATGGGCCATACATGGGCCAGAAGTGAAAACAGGCTGGAATCATATTGGATGGCCCAGATGACGCTACTGGGCCTAATTCAGATAGGGCGTAACGGGCCTTGGGTTATCGGGCTGTAAATGGGCTATATGCGAACAGGCCGTTAACAGGCTTTCCATGGGCCGGGCCGCCACCTTTTGACCAAGTCAAATGGGCCGGCCTTTTCACACGAATGGGCCTCTGTTGGGCCATGCCATGTGTCAACGTATCATAGGCGTATACATCCAATGAGTGGATGACCTCTCCCAACGATGAGTCGACACGTGTTTCCTCCAACCAATGATGATTTTACACGTGGAAAATCCCCACTGGTCGAGGCTGTTAACGGGTTATCGGATCCAAAACCCGACCCGATAGCTTAACGGCGTTCCGTTACGGTGGATGCCACGTGTTGTTCACCCTTGACGAAAGCACTTCTGTGACGCGCGATTTATCGTCATGGAAGTGGACACTTCCGTGATGATAATTTTGGTAATGTCATGGAACACTTCTACGACAGCACAGGTATGACTATCTTGATTCTGTCATAAAATCCTCATGGATGTACATGCATGACAAAAAACGCGACCTACTGTGACAAACACGTACCATCACGGAAGTGTATTTTTTTTGTAGTGTAGGACTTGGAGTCCTAGTAGGATTCCCCCTTTTGGGGCGCACCAAGGAGGGCTGGCCGGCCTCCCCTTCCTCCTTTATATACGGGGGCAGGGGGCACCCTAGGACACACAAGTTGATCTTTTAGCCGTGTGCGGTGCCCCCTCCACAGTTACACACCTGGATCATACCGTTGCGGAGCTTAGGCGAAGCCCTGCGCCGGTACCATCATCATCACCGTCGCCACGTCGTCGTGCTGATAGAACTCACCCTCGGCCTCAACTGGATCAAGAGTACGAGGAACGTCATTGAGTTGAACGTGTGCAGATCACGGAGGTGTCGTGCGTTCGGTACTTGATCGGTTGGATCGCGAATACGTTCGACTACATCAACCGCGTTACTTAACGCTTCCGCTTTTGGTCTACGAGGGTACGTGGACACACTCTCCCCCTCGTTGCTATGCATCACCTAGATAGATCTTGCGTGATCGTAGGAATTTTTTTGAAATTACCGCGTTCCCCAACAAGATAAGCATATGAGGAACTCACATTGTCCCCTGATTGTGAGATAAGGGGTCTGATGGTGTACCAGACCTAGAGGCATATGGTTCATCATATTCCGGATCACGGCAACCGAGAAGGTTCGATAACCGCCTTAATTTCTGGGCCTGGCGCTGTAACATGAACAAGTGTATAAGATACCAAACTCCGCAAGATATGTAACATGGACACATCTCAGTGCGATATGTACCTTGAGAATTTTTCGCAGTGGACCTTCATCATTGCCTTCTCCAATCGGTGTCTTCTCAAGAATAGACTGGCTTTCATCAGCTGCTTTCTTGATCTGGTTGCGCTGCGGATGAGAACGAAGTAACATGTTAGCCATTCAAACATGTGTAATACGGCCAACGGGAAAGTAAAGAAGGGAACACTTTACCACATAGTTAATCACCAGAACAGCAGGGACTCCTAGCCCTTCCCTGACATCTTTTTTGTACTGTCGCTTCAATACATCCTCAAAGTTTACGGGCTCTTCAAGAATATCATCATTGTATGCCGGCGGGCATATCTCAACTCGAGCATTTTCAAGAAACCATTGTAGGTAGTTATCAAAAGCAAGTGGAAACCGCGACCATTTTGCGGACTAATTTGAAATTGGGTACAACAAGGGCCCATGTGTTATACAAAGTACTGTATGCTCATGAAGCTGGCCGCGTGCACTGTTATGAGCTTGCTCCACAGTAAGATGGAAACGGGTAACATACGATGCATGATGCGTGCCCCAGTACTTTATCTTCCGCTGCTTTCTCCTTTCCAACCTGCATGGTACAAAACGAAACATTAGCACAATCAAGAAGGAGTGGCGATGCTTAGTCAATACGGTTCATGCTCTCTTACGTATGAAGTGCTTTGTCCGTGTCCACCCATTCCGGCGGGTGAGGCTGGAACAGACCAAACTGACGATACACACGATGTGGCAAATGAAACTTGTCGTGGAATTAACACGTCAGATGTCCTTAGTGTGAGGACTTAGTTGCGAGGCCAACGCATCTATGTGTGTCACGCCCAAGATGCGACCCTATCCTAAAGGAACTCAAAGGTCCCACCAAGGATAGAAGCGCATCTTGAAAACGCTTTTGCAAGGTGGATATCATTACATCAACATTACATAATAGATGGGGATACATACAAGAGGCATACAATGCCACCGAATACAACAATACATCATACATAAGATCAACATCCGAACTACGGATGAAACACAAACAGAAACTCAAACGACATCCACCCTGCTAGCCCAGGCTGCCGACCTGGAACCTATCCCCTGATCGAAGAAGAAGCAGAAGAGGAACTCCAAAACAAGCAAACATCGCTCCCGCGTCATGATCATCGCATAACCTGTACCTGCAACTATTGTTGTAGTAATCTGTGAGCCACGAGGACTCAACAATCCCATTACCATGGGTATCAAGACTAGAAAAGCTTAATGGGAAAGGAAGTGGTAAAGTGGTGAGTTTCCAGCAGCGACTAAGCATATATGGTGGCTAACATACGCAAATAAGAGCGAGAAGAGAGCAAACGGAACGGTCGTCAGCTAGTAATGATCAAGAAGTGATCCTGAGCTCCTACTTACGTCAAACATAACCCAAAACCGTGTTCACTTCCCGGACTCCGCCAAAAAGAGACCATCACGGCTACACACGCGGTTGATGCGTTTTAATTCGGATCTGGTGTCAAGATATCTACAACCAGACATTAACAAATTCCCATCTGCCACATAACCGCGGGCACGGCTTTCAAAAGTTTATACCTGCGCAGGGTGTCCAAACTTAGCCCATGATAAGCTCCGCGATCAACGAAGGATATTCCTTCTCCCAGGAAGACCCGATCAGTCTCGGAATCCCGGTTTACAAGACATTTCGACAATGGTAAAACAAGACCAGCAAAGCCGCCCGATGTGCCGACAAATCCCGATAGGAGCTGCACATATCTCGTTCTCAGGGCACACCAGATGAGCAAGACGTCGGGTTGGCATAGACCCTGATTGCCCAGGGGCACCGGACATCGCTTGGTTTGGACCAGCACTCGGAGGAGAACTGGCCCGGGGGGGTAAATAAAGATGACCCTCGGGCTCCGGAAACCCAAGGGAAAAAGGGCTAGGTGAGGCAAATGGTAAAACCAAGGTTGGGCCTTGCTGGAGGAGTTTTATTCAAAGCGAACTGTCAAGGGTGTCCCATAAATCACCCAACCGCGTAAGGAACGCAAAATCCGGGAACATAACACCGGTATGACGGAAACTAGGGCGGCAAGAGTGGAACAAAACACCAGGCATAAGGTCGAGCCTTCCATCCTTTACCAAGTATATAGCTGCATTAATTAAATATAAGAGATATTGTGATATCCCAACCAAAATCCTGTCCACCATGGAGCAATCTTCAACTTCACCTGCAACTAACAACGCTATAGGAGGGGCTGAGCAAAAGCGATAACATGGCCAAACAACGGTTTGCTAGGAAGGGTGACAAAGGTTAGAGGCTGACATGGCAATTTGGGGAGGCTTGAAGAACAAGTGATAGGTAGCGCAGTAAAGCAATAGAACGAAGCAACTAGCATAGCAATGATAGTAGTGAGATCCAAGGTAACGGTCATCTTGCCTGAAATCCCGCTAGGAAGAAGAACGAGTCCATGAAGAAGATGAATGGGGGTAGTCGAACGAATCCTCACAATCGCAACATTACCGGAACCAAGAAGCAACACCAGAAAGAAACAAACAACATGGTAAATGCACAAGCATGAACATGGCATGATGCACAAGAAAGTATGATGCATGTCCGGTTTAATGAGGCATGACATGGCAAAGTGCAACAAACCACACTACAAGTTAAGTGGAGCTCAATATGCAACAAGTTGCATATTGACGAAACACCACATGCAAGTATTTAGTTCTCTCTCATTTACTTACCCAACAATATTAAATGTTGATTAACATGGCAAGGGGTGTAACAAAAGTAAACTAACTACTTAGGCAAGTTTAAATGAGGCCGGAACAACGAACAACAATTCCGGAAAATCTCCATATGTCATTTAGCAATTTAACGCAAACAACATTTTCAACATTTTAATTGTTGTTATCATGATGCGGATGACATATGCACGTTTTATGCAATTTTTATGAAAATGCTGACATGAGCATGTTATGAAGCATTTGGTCACCATGGCGGAACAAAACGGGTGCCACGGCAACGAATCCGAAAATGATGCCACGGCAACATATCGGTTCCGGTAGCTCACGAAGACACCGGTGCAAAAGGAGGCGTGCGGATGTGCGCAACATGCTAGAGATGGTGGGGTGATCCCGAATACCAGGTTCCCACGGGAAGGCGGCGTGGCAAACGAGGAACGTGCAAAGACCTCTCTCGGACACGGTGCAAACACGAGCATCTCATACAGCACACATGCATTCGTACGTGGGCGTCGTCTCGGGTTATACCTTTGAAGCGTGCATTTTCGGGGCGGATCGAGTTCGATGCGGTGTAGGGGAAGTAGACGTTCTCGGGACGGTCGTAGTGGAAGTAGTGGTTCACGGACGTCGTGGAAGTAGTCGTTCACGGCGATGGTAGAGGAAGTAGTGGTACACGGCGGCGGCGGTAGTTGTTCAGGGTCTTGGCGGGTCATCATGTAGCCGTACATGTTCGTCGTGGTACATGGTTGGTAGACGTTCGAGTCATCGGTAGAGGTACTTGTCGTATCATCAGGCGTAGTCGACCTTGGCGTATCCGTGTGTAGGGGTACTTGCCAAAATCCACAGGAAACGAGTGGTGCATGGTCTTTGCTTTGTAGTCGGACTTGGCGAATCCAGCGTAGTGGTACTTGTCGGTCTCGGTAACGGCGACGAGGTTGAAGGCTGGTGGAGCAGGGGAAGTCAGCGCGGGCTCGCGCGTGGCCTCCAGCGGGACTTGGCGAATGATGCAGAAGCAAGGCAGCAGCGGCACTGCTCCTGAGGCTTCGCGGGTGGCCTGCGGTGGAGGTCAACTCCGACGGGGACGGGCCACCGGAGTCAGATCCGGCCGGGAACGGGCAAGGGTGGCGGAGGCCAGCCGGATTCTGGACGGGGTTGGAGGAGGACTGCGCTCCCGGGGTTGAAGACGAATGGCGACGGCGTGGCACTCTAGGAGGCAGCAGGACGCGGGGACGGCAGGGGCGTGACGATGCTTGGCGGCCGGAGGGAGCAAGGCGCGGAGGCAAGAAGGCGCAGCGGCGGCCATGGCCTCGGCGAGGGGGTCGGGCGCTGGCGGCGCTGGAGGAGGAAGGAAGAGATGGGGATCCAGCGATGCGGGTGTGCGTGCGATGGGGATCGAGTGTGGCGCTGAGGAACGACGAGGAGGGTTGCAGGGTCGGGCTAGGTTAGCTAGGGTTCGGGAGGAGGCTGCCGGGCCTGGGCGGCAGCGACTCTGCTTCTTTGGGTCTTGGTGAAATTTGAGGGGAACTGGGGGGTCTGGGTGAGCTGCTCTCTCTCTCTCTCTCTCTCTCTCTCTCTCTCTCTTATATTTTCTTTCAGAAAACAATTAAAGAGAAGAAAAAGAAAGAGAGGGTTAGGGAAAGGATTTGCGCATGGAGATAATTTTCCCGGACTCACAAAAATGCGCTTGTTCCAAGAAAAATGGTGTGGACAAGATTGCAGGAATTAAATTCAAACTCATTTGAAATTCAAATGGGTTTGAACTAGGACTAGGTTTTTGAAGTGTCCAAAAATGTTGAGATTTTTGGTGGAGCTCCGGAAAATGATGAAAGAAATTATGGGAACAATTGAGATAACAACAGCATGGGATATTTTGCAAGTGGGTTATGGTTAATTCCAAATAAATGGAATAATTTTATTATAGCTCCCTAATAATAGTAGGAGACTTTGAATATGTTTTAAAGAGAAATCACCATGTGAATATCCCTCGATTTAAATAGATCAACGATCTATGCAATTTATTTAGGTGAGTTTTAAAAATTAAATGACATGATGGCATGATGACATGATGCAATGCAAGAGATGGCATGATGAATGCACAAACAAAACAAATCACATGATAAAACTCGAAATAGCTGGAAGTCTTCTGGAGCGTCGGTCTCGGGGCGTTACAACACTCCACCACTACAAGAGGATCTCGTCCCGAGATCTAGGATGGCACCGGAGAAAAACGAAAGAGGTAGAGAAGAGGTAAAAACTAAGTTGCTTCTTCGACCAATGAGTGAAACCAAAGAACCTTGAGAAGTTGAGCAATTTAAAAGAAAGAGTACAACAGAGATGAACGAGATTGCGAACAATCCATTAGAAAAGAGGAACAAGGGACATTACGAGGACTTGAAGGTTGCAAAGACATGAATCAAGAGTTCAATGGACAAGATAGAATTTGAAACCACTCCGGTTAAAATAAGATTAGAAAGGAAGAATTCGGGCAGCACTCCGGTTGAACATGGAAGGAATAGAACATGAACTTGAGAAGATGGGATGATACTTGATGAAATCAACAACACACTGCCTCCGGAACGAAAGACTAGAAGCTAGATTGTTGGGATAAAGGGACGGAGAAGAAAATGACAACTTTTGCCACAAATGAACTTGGAAAGCATCCTTGCAAAGATGGTTAGAGCGGAATTGTTGGAAAACCAACAGCGAAACGAATAAGCTTGTAGTGGGCTTATGGAAAACTTCTCAAAATTATGAGGTGACAACCGGCCACTAATGGAAACCATTGATTTGATTGAGAGCACCAAAAGATGAAAAACTTCTTCACCGAGATGAGAAGGAGAAAATTGGATCATAGATACGCACCACAAATAGCAACATTCCTTAGGGAAGGTTTTAGGTGAAATATGACACAAGATAACTCCAACAAAGGGATTGATGGATTTAAAATACCTCATTCTTGACAACAATATGAATCATGAAACATGAAGGAAATTGTCAAGAGTGACATAACACCACCTCAAAAGATAAGGTAGAAAGAATTGCACTTCGGAATGCAAGATGAAGAATACTTGAACTCCTCAGAAACAACATGTGTTGAGCACCATGTTTATTTTAGAGTATAGCTTGGCGGGTCATAACTTCGAGAGAAATCTTGAAGAACAATTGAAGAATGAAAGGAATCCTTGACGAACCACCATATAGAGCCTCCATGAAGAACTACGGTAATAAAAGGATGATAAAAATAAAGAGAAGTTGAAAACACAAGGTGAAGCCTTGCGATGATTTAGATGGAGCTTCGCGACGAGATAATGCGGAAAACTTGGAACTCCGGAAAAGAAAAGATGAAGCATCTCGAACCGAGAAATGTGACAAGATGAACAACTTGGATGAAACAATAATAAGAATTACGTTATGCGTATCCTTCACCAATTTAAATTGATGACAAGCAACGGATTTGGCATACTACTTATTCTTCTTGAGGGATTGAAAAGAGATATAGCGCCAACTTGAAGAAGTTATTGATGGGACCACCGGTGGGATTTGGAAACAACGAATGAATTGATATGATAACGAAGGAAGTGAAATCTTGAACGAACCACCGTAAGAATTGAAAATGAAAGTAGCAAAGGCACAATTAACCGGGAAGAATTGGAAAATGAATGAAGATACTTGACAGAATTTAGATACAAGAGAACAAAGAGATCCTGAGCTGACTAGAGTAAACTTGAACGATGCACCGGTAAGATTTGGAGAACGATAGCTACACACTGAGAATGAAGAATTATGACATGATGGCCTTCGGAGGAAAGAAATGGAAACAACTCATGAAATGCTCCGGATGGGTTTAAAGAATTCCCACAATCGAAAACAATTATGAGAGGATGGCGTCAAACTTGAACTACGCATCTTTGGAAGAACGGGTAAGGATTTAAGAGGAACTCTTCTTCGGTCTTCAAAATCCGAGAAATGACGACGAGAAACACCACCATGAATTGTTGAGATACTCTGGGAGAATGAAAAACAAAGAGGTTGAGCCAACAATGAAATAATTTGAAATCGATATTGGAGAAGGCATGTGACTGATGAAATTCATTCTTACGTCAAACTCTGAAAAGACATTGGAATGGCTCCGGAATAATTAGAAGAGTCGGGTAAGATCCTGGGAAAAGACCTATGGGTTAGGGCCCACTAAAAAGAAACATCGTTGAAGGATTGCTTGAAATAGAGATTGCACTGGTAGAATTAAATGACTTGAATGAGATAATAATCTCCAAATAGCTTGAACGGATTAAGAATGGAAAACACGAATCTTATGAGATATCTTGAGCACTTCGGATAAGAATAGAGAGAGGTGAACAATTAAGAGGTGCATCGACATGGAAAAACATTTGAAACGAGGAAAGGGATATAATCAACACCGAAAGCTTGAATTAAATCCACCGGAGAAGAAAAATAACGAAGAATGATGAACTCAAAGCTCCGTTAGTATCTTCCTGAGAATCACCGGATAAGAACATTGACGGGAAAAAATGGAGAAACTTCACATCCATAAGATGGAGACTTGATTAAGATATCTGAGTCCTTGAAGAAAGGGGTGGGAGGGCGGGAAAACAAAGGCAACTTGGGGACGGATGAAACAGATACCGTTGAGAAAACTTAGAATTGATCTCACAAATGTTGAAATGATCGGATCCACTTGAAGAGAAGCACACCGGTTGGAAAGAATTGACATGACAATCTCGATGATCAAAAGGATTAGTATTCACATAGCAATATGAGAACACCGTTTAGGGAAGGTATGGATCAACACTTGACATCGAAGCAACTCGAATACCACAAATAAAACAAAACAAAGGATTTGGCTTGCAGAATAAGCCGGAACAAATACATATGATAGATATTTACCCAATCCCATATCATGCATATGTCGGAAAGATATTCTAGAAGCTACTTGAATTCCCACCTATAAACTCCCGAAACTTTCTGGTTATGCAATCTGGTGTTGGGGATACAGGGGAAGCAATATATCTCACCCAAACTAGCAATCCCTACATCCAGTTGTATCCATCCGTCAACACATAACCAAGAAAACTCCGGAAATCGTGTACCTCAACCTTCGAAAAGCATCTGTTATACGAGCTATGGCAATACTCCCGAACTCCCGATCTTTGGGTGGCGTCGAGGTTATCTCACCAACAACTGCATAAAAGAGATTTTCGATGTCGACAAAACTCAGTATTCAGTAATTGCAACAATAAAATTGTTACGACAACACCTCAGAGCTCAACTCCCCGGGACACTGCCACAACCCCTAAATGTCAGGAGGCACCAAGAACAATGTTCTCGTCACAAGAATATCGGAACGATCCCAAGATACCCGCGTGATCCTAAAAAAAAATTGTGAAAAATTGGGGAGAGGAAAGACAAAACATCTACGTCGAGAGTCATCACCAGAGCGATGAAGGGGGCTGGGAGTAAAAAGAATCCTACTCTCCGATATATATATTCCTAAGACTCAAAATAGTTTTCTTCTAGACTCAACAACGGCCAACAATCAAGGGGGCTCCTATGGTCGGTCGAGACTCTGATACCAACTTGTCACGCCCAAGATGTGACCCTATCCTAAAGGAACTCAAAGGTCCCACCAAGGATAGAAGCGCATCTTGAAGACGCTTTTGCAAGGTGGATATCATTACATCAACATTACATAATAGATGGGGATACATACAAGAGGCATACAATGCCACACGAATACAACAATACATCATACATAAGATCAACATCCGAACTACGGATGAAACACAAACAGAAACTCAAACGACATCCACCCTGCTAGCCCAGGCTGCCGACTTGGAATCTATCCCCTGATCGAAGAAGAAGCAGAAGAGGAACTCCAAAACAAGCAAACATCGCTCTCGCGTCATGATCATAGCATAACCTGTACCTGCAACTGTTGTTGTAGTAATATGTGAGCCACGAGGACTCAGCAATCCCATTACCATGGGTATCAAGACTAGAAAGCTTAATGGGAAAGGAAGGGGTAAAGTGGTGAGGTTGCAGCAGCGACTAAGCATATATGGTGGCTAACATACGCAAATAAGAGCGAGAAGAGAGCAAACGGAGCGGTCGTCAACTAGTAATGATCAAGAAGTGATCCTGAGCTCCTACTTACGTCAAACATAACCCAAAACCGTGTTCACTTCCCGGACTCCGCCGAAAAGAGACCATCACGGCTCCACACACGGTTGATGCGTTTTAATTCGGATCTGGTGTCAAGATATCTACAACCGGACATTAACAAATTCCCATCTGCCACATAACCGCCGGCACGGCTTTCGAAAGTTTATACCCTGCAGGGGTGTCCCAACTTAGCCCATGATAAGCTCTCGCGATCAACGAAGGATATTCCTTCTCCCAGGAAGGCCCGATCAGTTTCGGAATCCCGGTTTACAAGACATTTCGACGATGGTAAAACAAGACCAACAAAGCCGCCCGATGTGCCGACAATTCCCGATAGGAGCTGCACATATCTCGTTCTCGGGGCACACCAGATGAGCAAGACGTCGGGTTGACATAGACACTGATTGCCCAGGGGGCGCCGGACATCGCTTGGTTTGGACCAGCACTCGGAGGAAAACTGGCCCGGGGGGTAAATAAAGATGACCCTCGGGCTCCAGAAACCCAAGGGAAAAAGGGCTAGGTGAGGCAAATGGTAAAACCAAGGTTGGGCGGGGGGTAAATAAAGATGACCCTCGGGCTCCAGAAACCCAAGGGAAAAAGGGCTAGGTGAGGCAAATGGTAAAACCAAGGTTGGGCCTTGCTGGAGGAGTTTTATTCAAAGCAAACTGTCAAGGGGGTCCCATAAATCACCCAACCGTGTAAGGAACGCAAAATCCGGGAACATAACACCGGTATGACGGAAACTAGGGCGGCAAGAGTGGAACAAAACACCAGGCATAAGGCCGAGCCTTCCACCCTTTACCAAGTATATAGATGCATTAATTAAATATAAGAGATATTGTGATATCCCAACCAAAATCCTGTCCACCATGGAGCAATCTTCAACTTTACCTGCAACTAACAACGCTATAAGAGGGGCTAAGCAAAAGCGATAACATAGTCAAACAACGGTTTGCTAGGAAGGGTGACAAAGGTTAGAGGCTGACATGGCAATTTGGGGAGGCTTGAAGAACAATTGATAGGTAGCGCAGTAAAGCAATAGAACGAAGCAATAGCATAGTAATGATAGTAGTGAGATCCAAGGTAACGGTCATCTTGCCTGAAATCCCGCTAGGAAGAAGAACGAGTCCATGAAGAAGACGGACAGGGTAGTCAAACGAATCCTCACAATCGCAACATTACCGGAACTAAGAAGCAACACCAGAAAGAAACAAACAACATGGTAAATGCACAAGCATGAACATGGCATGATGCACAAACAAGTATGATGCATGTCCAGTTTAATGAGGCATGACATGGCAAAGTGCAACAAACCACACTACAAGTTAAGTGGAGCTCAATATGCAACAAGTTGCATATTGACGAAACACCACATGCAAGTATTTACTTCTCTCTCGTTTATTTACCCAACAATATTAAATGTTGATTAACATGGCAAGGGGTGTAACAAAAGTAAACTAACCATTTAGGCAAGTTTAAATGAGGCCGGAACAATGAACAACAATTCCGGAAAATCTCCATATGTCATTTAGCAATTTAACGCAAACAACATTTTCAACATTTTAGTTGTTGTTATCATGATGCGGATGACATATGCAAGTTTTATGCAATTTTTATGAAAATGTTGACATGAGCATGTTATGAAGCATTTGGTCACCATGGCGGAACAAAACGGGTGCCACGGCAACATATCGGTTCCGGTAGCTCACGGAGATACCGGTGCAAAAGGAGGCGTGCGGATGTGCGCAACATGCTAGAGATGGTGGGGTGATCCCGAATACCAGATTCCCACGGGAAGGCGGCATGGCAAACGAGGAACGTGCAAAGACCTCTCTCGGACACGGTGCAAATACGAGCATCTCATACAACACACATGCATTCGTACGCGGGCGTCGTCTCGGGTTATACCTTTGAAGCGTGCATTTTCGGGGCGGATCGAGTTTGATGCGGTGTAGGTGAAGTAGACGTTCTTGGGACGGTCGTAGTGGAAGTAGTGGTTCACGGACGTCGTGGAAGTAGTCGTTCACGGCGACGGTAGAGGAAGTAGTGATACACGGCGGCGGCGGTAGTTGTTCAGGATCTTGGCGGGTCGTCGTGTAGCCGTACATGTTCGTCGTGGTACATGGTTCGTAGACGTTCGAGTCATCGGTAGAGGTACTTGTCGTATCATCAGGCGTAGTCGACCTTGGCGTATCCGTGCGTAGGGGTACTTGCCAAAATCCACAGGAACTGTAGTGGTGCATGGTCTTCGCTTTGTAGTCGAACTTGGCGAATCCGCGTAGTGGTACTTGTCGGTCTCGGTCAGGGCGTCGAGGTTGAAGGCTGGTGGAGCAGGGGAAGTCAGCGCGGGCTCGCGTGGCCTCAGCCGGGACTTGGCGAATGATCACGAAGCAAGGCAGCAGCGACACTGCTTCCTGAGGCTTGCGGGTGGCCTGCGGTGGAGGTCAACTCCGACGGGGGCCAGACCCACCGAGTCAGATCCGGCCGGGAACGGGCAAGGGTGGCGGAGGCCAGCCGGATTCTGGACGGGGTTGGAGAAGGACTGCGCTCCCGGGGTTGAAGACGAATGGCGACGGCGTGGCACTCTAGGAGGCAGCAGGGCCTTGAGGGGCAGGCGTGTGATGCTTGGCGGCCGGAGGGAGCAAGGCGGAGGCAAGAAGGCATGGCCAGCCATGGCCTCGGCGAGGGGTCGAGGCTGGAGGAGGAAGGAAGAGATGGGGATCCAGCGATGCGGGTGTGCGTCACGATGGGGATCGTGTCGGCCGAGGAACAACGAGGAGGGTTGCAGGGTCGGGCTAGGTTAGCTAGGGTTCGAGGAGGCTGCCGGGCCTGGGCGAGCAGCAGCCTCTGCTCTTTGGGTCTTGGTGGGCTGCGGGGGCACAGGGGGGTCTGGGTGAGCTGCTCTCTCTCTCTCTCTCTCTCTCTCTCTCTCTCTCTCTCTCTCTCTCTCTCTCTCTCTTATATTTTCTTTCAGAAAACAATTAAAGAGAAGAAAAAGAAAGAGAGGGTTAGGGAAAGGATTTGCGCATGGAGATAATTTTCCCGGATTCACAAAAATGCGCTTGTTCCAAGAAAAATGGTGTGGACAAGATTGCAGGAATTAAATTCAAACTCATTTGAAATTCAAATGGGTTTGAACTAGGACTAGGTTTTTGAAGTGTCCAAAAATGTTGAGATTTTTGGTGGAGCTCCGGAAAATGATGAAAGAAATTATGGGCAAGGTTGGAGACCAAGAATTGAGATAACAACGGCATGGGATATTTTGCAAGTGGGTTATGGTTAATTCCAAATAAATGGAATAATTTTATTATAGCTCCCTAATAATAGTAGGAGACTTTGAATATGTTTTAAAGAGAAATCACCATGTGAATATCCCTCGATTAAATAGATCAACGATCTATGCAATTTATTTAGGTGAGTTTTAAAAATTAAATGACATGCTGGCATGATGACATGATGCAATGCAAGAGATGGCATGATGAATGCACAAACAAAACAAATCACACGATAAAACTCGAAATAGCTGGAAGTCTTCTGGAGCGCCGGTCTCGGGGCGTTACAATGTGGTAGCTTGAGAGGGGTTGAGCGGAATCGAGAGACGCAACACAAGACAAGGGTTTAGACAGCTTCGGGCCCCGGGAAACATCATCCGGTAAAAACCCTACATGCTGTTTGAGGCTAGACCTCATTATCATCACGAGGGAGTCGCCGTAAACCAGCTCTCCTCTAGTTGTGTCTAGCCCTAGAGATTGTTTCTTGCTTGTCCCTCTTTGGGGAGCCCTGCCCCTCTTTATATAAGTTAAAGGGGCAGGTTACATGTAGAGTCCATCTCGGACTAAGACTTAAACTATTTTGACTTCCCTTCCTAGGCTTCTTAACGTCTGCCAGTTTAACATGGTCTGCCGGTTTAACATTGTCTGCCGGTTTAACATTGTCTGTCGGTTTAACATTGTTTGCTGGTTTAACATGGTCTGCCAGTTTAACATTGTCTGCCGGGTTATGATTGACTTAACACATGCCGGTGCTACCATCTGTCTTACCACCTGCCGGTTTAGCACTCGCCGGTTTACCGTCTGTCTTATCCATCTATCTTAACGGTCTGCCGGTTTACCATCCGCCGGTTTACCAAGTCCCGGTCGGGTTACGACTCCGGCCGGGTCATACCGCGGGGTATATCCCCGACATTAGCCCCTAGTTTAATTTGGATTTATCCATGTTAAACTGACTCTGAACATCCTTAAGTCCTTGTCACTTCCTTCTTCTAGAAAATCCGGTTTAATAGGCCAGCTTCATAATCACCTTGCTGACATTGGTTTCTCATAGAAACTATATTGTGAAGAATAACTCCTTTGATTCAGCACCCAATGCTTAAAAACAATATTGGCCCTTGAAATACTCATCTGATCTTCAGCCGGTCTAAAGATGTAGAACTTGTCGGTTTAAAAATATTGATGGCACCGGATCGTAATTGTTTGTTAACATCAGCTTTTGAAAATATACCAGTTATATGCCTATCACTTGTAGCCCTCAAATCTTAAGAAGGTAACGTAGTAAAAGCTTAAGATTTGCTTCAATATGAATGTCACAAGCTTGAAGAAATCCAGGTTGTTCAACTCAATCACTAGTCAGAACTGAGTATTCCACATATGTAGCCCCCAAGTGCCGGGTTGTCATGCTTGCAGCAACCTGGGACTTGTAACTTCCTGATGCTCATAAAAACTTCAACCAGTGTAGCCCCCAAGGGCCCGGCCATTATATAATAATGAGCAGGTGAAAGGGTCGATATGGTTGACTAGAGGGGGGTGAATAGGCAACTAACAATTTTTAAGCTTTCCTTTACCAATTTAACCTTTGCAACAAAATAGGTTGTCTAGATATGCAACTATGTGAGCAACCTATATGATGCAAGAACAACTAGCACATAAGCAAGCAAGGGATACAACACAAGTAGGCTTGCAAAAGTAAAGGCACGAAATAACCAAGAGTGGAGCCGGTGAAGACGAGGATGAGTTACCAAAGTTCCTTCCTTTTGAGGGGAAGTATGTCTCCGTTAGAGCGGTGTGGAGGCACAATGCTCCCCAAGAAGCCACTAGGGCCACCGTATTCTCCTCACGCCCTCACACAATGCGAGATGCCGTGATTCCACTATTGGTGCCCTTGGAGGCGGCGATCGGACCTTTACAAACAAGGTTGGGGCAATCTCCACAACAATTGGAGGCTCCCAACAACACCACGAAGCTTCACCACAATGGAGTATGGCTTCGAGGTGACCTCGACCGTCTAGGGTGCTCAAACACCCAAGAGTGACAAGATCCGCTAGGGATAAGTGGGGGAAATCGAATATCTCTTGGTGGAAGTGTAGATCGGGCCCTTGTCACCCAATCCCGAGCAAATCAACAAGTTTGATTGGCTAGGGAAAGAGATCGGGCGAAAATGGAGCTTGGAGCAACAATGGAGTTTAGGGTTAGAAGAGGTGAGTCTTCTTGGAGAAGAAGACCCCCTTTTATAGTGGAGGGACAATTCCAACCGTTACCCACCACTCAGCCCGCAGCCCACGAAACTACCGCTCCACAGGCGCGGTACTACCGCACTGGCGTGCGGTACTACCGTGGTGGACTGCGGTACTACCGTGAGCACGGCAGGGGCCAGGCCAGGCAAAAAGGAAGCACCGACAGGGCGCGGTAGATCCGTAGGAGCGGTACTACCGCGGCACCATGCGGTACTTCCACAAGGCAGACACGGCCAGGCCAGATAGGCACAGATGTAAAAAATTACATCCGTGACTACCTCTGCTGAGAAAATGTCGTGCACAAATCCGACATGGAACTACCGCGACCGAGGTTGCGGTACTACCGTGGAGGGTGCGGATGTAAAAAATTACATCCGCCCCTACCTCCGCTCCTGCTCCGAAACCTGGCCAGGCGCCACGGTACTACCACACCATAGCACGGTACTACCGCTGGGAGCGCGGATGTAAAAAATTACATCCGCGCCTACCACCGCTAGAGAGCGGTGCCAGACCATAGCTCACGGTACTACCGCTGAACGAGCGGTACTGCCGTGGGAGCCTACGGTACTACCGTGCCGGAGCCCGGTACTACCGCTGGCTCCTGCGGTAGTACCGCTCAAAAGAGCAGTACTACCGCCAGCCTGAGAAGAGCAAGACCGAGGCCTTCATTTCGCAGAGACACGCGGGACGGAGGAACACTCCAAGGAGCTCAAAGAAAGGCGGTGCAACGGGAATGTGTACGTGAGATTCCACCCTAACCTTTCCAAAGCGGACCCCCTCTTAATAGTACGGCTCTCCTACGACTCAACTCCACCGAACCGAACCGTAGACAAACGCCGTCTTCAATAATCTTCGAGGGGCATCAAATCGTCTTGTGTTTAGTCGTGATGAATCTGAAAAGCTCAATACACATGATTAGTCTGCAAAGGCATTGTCATCAATCACCAAAACCACTTAGGGACAAAAGTGCCCTTACAATCTCCCCCTTTTTGGTGGATTGATGACAATACGGGATTTGCACAAAGGAGATGAATATAGCACAAGCAAACCCCACATCTCTAAAATATAGATGAGCTCCCCCTAGATTCGTGATAGAGAGTAAGGTGCTTTGGACTGCACGGCACGAATACTAGGATCACCACTCCCCCTATATTTTAGAAACAAGGCATATCTTGCAATGGAAAAGGCTAACACTAAGCAAGATAGTAGATATGAGCATAACATGAATAGCATGATAAAGCACAAGCTCAATAAGATGATAAGGTACGATAGAGTGCATATGTCTTACACCATATGATAAACATAGTCTCACAAGCACAACCAAAACAAAGCAAGCAAGTTCAATGACGGAAAGCAAAGCAAACGACGAAACACACGACACAAGCGCAAATCCTACACTCTCTCCCCCTTTGGCATCGAGACACCAAAAAGGCAGAGAGGTCACCTACAACAAAGGTGGTGGCTCAGGCGGAAAAGGACTCCTCGTCTTCAGACTCTGCAGCAGGAACGGACTCCTCCTCTGAATCGGTCCACTTGTAGCCCTGCTTCTCCATCCAGACAGTCTTTGGGGTGATGTGCTTCTCAGAACCGCTGGCCACATCCTCCCCGCAAGCCCTCAAGATCCTGATGTCGCGACGGCGACTCTCCTTCTGAGCAACATGGGCCTTGTACTGACCCTGAACCTGCATGCAAAACAGCCTCTTCATCTTGTTCTTCAGCTTCTTTTCCCAAGAGGGCTCATCAGAGGGAGGTGAGAAAGAAGAACGGACAGCAGCAGCTTCATCCCTCTCAAGTTCCTCCTCATCCACAACCTGCCTGGCAGCCTCAGCAGAAGTGGTGGTGTTAGCCCATTGAGGCTTGATGCGGAGCCTGACGGACTCATGACGAATCCACCCTGGAGCTTCAAACTCATCCTGGGGAAACAGCTTCTCCCAAGTCGTGGAGATCAAGTGGAACAGGTAAGGCCTATAGATGGGGACCTTACGGTTGAACACGGCGAACTGAAGCTCACACCACATGATATGTGAGACATCAAGTGGTTGAGTCCGAGCCTTCCGGGCCTCCTCGCAGATAAGCATCATGTCAACGAGGTAAGCATGTACCTGGCCCATGTCCCCAATGCGTGGGAAGAGGGTGTTCTGAAAAAGCCGATGCATGATGTCAAGGAAGGGATTGAGCACCCACACAGTCTTCTTGTTGGAAAGAGACTTCGGAACAAGGAATGGCATGAGCTTGTTCTTGTTGGCAGAGTCAGAGTTGGCATGAGGGCGAACTCCAACTGGCGTGTCGAGCCCTTCATCTGGAACGTTAAGCAACTCCATGAATTCCTTCCAAGTAGCAGACAGACGGCGACCATTAGTCATCCAAGTCATGGTCCTAGCAACATCAGTGCCGAAATGGACGGAAGCAAAGAACTGAGCGATGATCTCGGGATCAAAATCCTTGTGGAAGGTGAGCAAGTGCTCAATGGCGAACTGCTCGACAAGATCCAAGGCCTCTCCAAAGTACTCACGATGCTTGTCCTGCCTCATATGATGCATGTCAATGTAGTTAACTTCAACATAGTGATTCTGCTTGGCCTTGATCACATCCATGTATATCGATTCTCTTTGCTTGTTCCGAATAGTTCATTGCCTCGCGTGCTAGCCACAGGATTCACATAGGGATTGAGCTTCCTTGAATGATAAACTTCGGCTGGGCATCACATCCATGCCCATGACGGGCTCCTTCTGTTTGTTGGCGGAGGTCTTGGTCCGGCGTTGGGGAGCAGCAGAGGACCCCTCTAGAACATCATCTGGGTTGCGCAGACGCTTTGACCCTGTGTCTCGGCTGGGATTCGAGCAACGAGCAAAACCGGAGCCACCACCTAGACAAAAGGACACGAAGACACGCACGGGAACAAAACGAATCAAAAACACGTAAGAAAAACACAAACACATGCGACTTGCACAAAAGACAAAAAGGCGCAGGATGATTTACGGTAGTACCGGGCGGGGTTCCGGATGTAAAAAATTACATCCGCGCCAACCGCGGAAGTACCGTGCCAGGGAAGCACGGTAGTACCGCGCGTGGGGCAGAAGTAATTTTTTACTTCCGGACCCCCAGCGGTAGTACCGCACCAAGGTGCGGAAGTACCGCGGAGCATCAGATCCAAAAGTGGTTGCAGTAGTACGGCTCCAGGAGGACGGTAGTACCGCACGGAATGAGAAACTGCCATGGAGGACGCGTATCTGGATCTAGAACCTCCGCACGACAACTTCGGTACTACCGTTGATCAAACGGAACTATTTTTGACTATCCAAAGAGCATGCAACAACTCTACCACTCTACATCGAATCCCACTTGCACAGATTTAGCCAAAAATCTCGAGAACACCACATGCATCTCCCCAAAACCTAGAAGCACAAGAAAGGACAAAAAGAAGAGGCACTTGGGGAAAAAACCTGGGTCCATGGCAAGAGGGCGAGGTGGGGAACGATCCCACCGGTCGGAATTCGTAGAGAGCGGCCGGAGACGGAGATCCGGCGAAGGCCTCCGGCGCCGTTCTTGGTCAGGAGAGAGAGAGAGACAGGGTGGGGAATAGAGATGAATGGGTATGGGGAGTTAGAACTCCCCTGTCCCTCTTAACCCCACCGCTCATGGGCGCGAAGTACCATGAGTCATCGTGTAGTACCGCCCGGGCGGAAGTACCGCCGGGCGGTAGTACCGCTGCTCGTGGCACGATAAAAATTACTGCCGCGGGGGTAGCGGTAGTACCGTGCCCCTGGAGGGCCATGCACAAAACGCAGAGCCACCAACTCCTGCGGTAGTACCGCGGCTCACCACAGTAGTACCGTAAAACCAAGAAAGTGAAGAACACACAAGAGAAAAGAGAGAAAAGGCAAAACAAACTACTCCGGAAGCAACACCAAATAACTAAGAGACAAACAAGCACGACAAACGAGGCCAACTACAAGACACAACTTCTCCGTGAGGAGAGTGGTGGCCGGAGCCACCTATGTTTGAGTCAATTGGTATGGCACCGCGAAGACCTTGGGCCCATGACCAAAACTCGTCTTTGAAGCACAAGTACCATCAAAAATGGCTAATGTGAAAGAGATGATCGATTTATGCATAATGGGGGGAGGGAGAGTTCATTGAGAGAACAACACTCCCCCTATGTCCATGCCTACACCTAAACTAGATAACAAGTTGAGTATGGTGAGGTGTGCAAGGGTTCAAGTCACATTGCTCGAATCAATGATATTTAGCTCATGCCTTAAATCGCGGAATCTTGCTTCATCCAAGGGCTTCGTGAAAATATCTGCAAGGTTATCATGAGTGTTGACATACTTTAGCTCTATCTCCCCTCGCCTAATGTGATCTCGGATGAAATGATACCGAATCTCAATATGCTTCGTCTTGAAGTGTTGCACCGGGTTGAGAGAAATCTTGATGGCACTTTTGTTATCACACCAAAGAGGCACTTTATCACAAATGACACTGTATTCCTTTAAAGTTTGCCTCATCCATAAGAGTTGTGCACAACAACTACCGGCCGCCACATATTCCGCTTCGATGGACGAGAGAGACACACAACTTTGCTTCTTGGAAGACCAACTCACCAAAGAGCACCCAAGAAATTGGCACCCTCCGGAAGTGGACTTCCTATCCACTTTGTCTCCCGCCCAATCGGAATCCGTAAATCCTTCAAGCTTGAAGTTTGCCCCTCTTGGGTACCATAAGCCAAAGTTTGGGGTATGAGCCAAATATCGAAAGATTCAATTGACCGCCACATAGTGACTTTCCTTCGGTGCGGCTTGAAACCATGCACACATCCCCACACTCAACATGATATCCGGTCTAGATGCACAAAGGTAAAGCAAGAAGCCAATCATGGAGCGATATACCTTTTGATCCACCGCTTTACCATTGGGATCAATGTCAAGTTGGCACTTGGTGGGCATCGGTGTAGTAGCCGGCTTGACATCACTTAGCTTGAATCATTTTAGCATGTCTTGAGTGTATTTGGCTTGGTTGATGAAGGTTCCTTCTCTTCTTTGTTTGATATCAAAACCAAGGAAGAACTTCAACTCTCCCATCGAACATCTTGAACTTGGAGGTCATGAGAGCAGCAAATTCCTCATTGAAAGCTTTGTTAGGGGAACCAAAGATAATATCATCAACATATAGTTAGCATACAAACAACTCCCCTTTGACCTTCTTAGTAAAAAGAGTGGGATCGATTTGCCCCACCTCAAATCCACGATCTTGTAACAACTCGGTAAGGTGGTCATACCACGCACGTGGGGCTTGTTTAAGGCCATAGAGTGCCTTATCGAGTTGATACACATGATCCGGGAAGTAGGGATCCTCGAACCCGGGGGGTTGCTTGACATAGACCAACTCATTAATAGGACCATTAAGAAAAGCACTTTTGACATCCATTTGTTGCAACTTAAAGTTGATGGGAAGCATAAGCAATCAACAAACGTATGGATTCAAGACGAGCAACGGGAGCAAAGGTCTCACCGTAGTCGATACCCTCGACTTGGGAGTAGCCTTGTGCTACCAATCTTGCCTTGTTGCGAACGATGTTCCCATGAGCATCTTGCTTGTTCTTGAAAATCCACTTGGTTCCAATGACGTTGTGGTTCCCCGATGGCCTTGGCACCAATCTCCTCACCTTGTTGTACTTGAAGTTCTTGAGTTCTTCATGCATGGCATTGAGCCAATCCGAGTCTTCGAGTGCCTCATAGACCTTTTGGGGTTCAACACAAGAGACAAACGCGTGATGTTCACAATAGTTTGCTAATTGTCTACGAGTGCTTACCCCCTTTCTTAGGCTTCCAACCACATTTTCCATGAGATGGCCTTGGGTGGTGAGCTTGGAAGCAATCTTCACGACGACGCTCTAATTCCTCCTCGGGTGTGGAAGGAGGAGGGTTAACTTGATTATCTTGAGCGCCGTCTTGAGCTTGTTCTTGATCTTGAGCTTGCTCATGATCTTGAACTTGCTCGAGGGGGAGAACTTGGCCTTGGGCATCATTTAGAGGTTCACCACCATCTTGAGGTTGATCTTGCCCTTGGTCTTGTTCACGAGGTTGAGGGCCTTGACTTTGTTCTTCGGAAGCGTGCGGGTCTTGAGGAGGTGATGGCTCCGCTTGAGTGGAGCATTGTCCTTCTCCTTCAGCCACAAGGGGTTCCTCAATGGGTAGAATATGACCAATACCCATTCTTCTTATGGCTTGGGGAGGAATTTCATCACCTACATCACAAGTACCACTTTGCTCCACTTGGGAGCCGTTATTTTCGTCAAACTCCACGTTACACGTCTCCTCAATGAGTCCGGTGGACTTGTTGAGAACACGGTAAGCATGAGAGTTTGTAGCATAACCAAAAAATATGCCCTCATGAGCTCTAGCCTCGAATTTAGACAAACGAACACCTTTCTTGAGAATGAAACACTTACAACCGAACACCCGGAAGTACTTGAGGTTGGGCTTGTTGCAGTGAGTATCTCATAAGGAGTCTTGTTCAAGCCTTTGCAGAGATAGAGCCGATTGGATGCATGACATGCGGTGTTGATGGCTTCGGCCCAAAAGTTGTATGGAGACTTGAACTCCGCCATCATGGTCCTTGCCGCATCCATCAACGTCCGGTTCTTCCTCTCCGCTACACCATTCTGTTGAGGGTTATAAGGTGCAACATATTGATGCTTGAACCCCTCATCACTAAGAAACTCATCCAAGGTGTAGTTCTTGAACTCGGTGCCGTTGTCACTTCTTATTGTCAAGATCTTTGCATTATGTTGATGTTGAGCTTCATTTGCAAAGTCGATGACGGTTTGTTGAGTCTCACTCTTCCTCTTGAAGAAGTATACCCAAGTGTATCTTGAATAGTCATCCACAATCACCAAGCAATACTTTCTTCCTCCAAGACTATCAAAAGATGGAGGCCCAAAGAGATCCATGTGAAGGAGCTCCAAGGGTCTCTTCGAGTAGATGATGGTCGATGGAGGGTGACCCTTCTCATGAAGCTTTCCTTCAATACAAGCACTGCAAGCACGATATTTGGCAAAACTAACATTTGTTAGTCCACGGACATGGTCCCCCTTGAGAAGACTTTGCAAAGATCTCATATTGACGTGGGCCAAACGGCGATGCCAAAGCCAACCCATGTCAACTTTAGCCATTAGGCATGTCGCAGTCTTAGTGGGTCGCTCCGAAAAGTTAATCACATAGAGACCGTTCTCGACATGCCCAACAAAAGCTACTTTAAGAGTCTTGCTCCACAAGAGGGCCACGGTATCAATGTCAAAGAAAGTAGCAAATCCCATGAGTGCAAGTTGACGAACGGAAAGCAAATTGTATGCAAGGGACTCAACAAGCATGACTTTCTCGATCGTTAGATCATGAGAAATGACAACCTTGCCAAGACCCAATACCTTAGAATGTGAGGCATCACCCCATTCGACATTGGTGGGCATAGATGGAATCTTTTGCACGTCCACCACCAAGTCCTTGCTTAGGTCATATGATTTGTTGCTCCACTATCGAGCAACCATGACCCCCAGGAAGCAAACACCTACAAGAGATCAATGCTTGGTTTTAGGTACCCATTTAGTAATGGGTCCTTTGATGTTAGTAACAAGGGTCTTAGGAACCCAAATAGACCACTCAATGTACTCATAAGGAGAACCAACAAATTTAGCATAAACATGTCCATCACTAGCACGACACAACACATATGACGGGTTAAAGTCATGGCTTTGTTGGAGGAAATGCTTTTTCCCTTTTGGACATCAACTCCCTTCACTTTTTCCTTCTTCTCCTTAGGAGCACCCTCTCCCTCTTTCACAAAAGTTTGCTTGAGAGGAGGAGGACGTTTGGTCTTGTCGTTCTTCTTCTTCTTGCTCTTGGACTTGGGTGCAAACCCAATTCCTTCCTTGGCCACAACTTCCTTTTGATTGCTCAAAAGGTCGTTGAGGTTCTTCTCACCTTCAATGCATGTCACAAGGCCTTTCTCAAGTTGATCCTTCAATTTGGCATTCTCCTCCACAAGATGCACATGCTCACAACATGGGTTAGTAGCACATGCATTATCAATTAATACCATATGAGGGAAGGTGGCCTTTTCCTTGGTTAGCTTAACTTGGAGTTGAGCATGAGACTCCTTGAGGTTAGCGTGAGCACCCTTCAAGACCTTGTGGGCCTTGTAAAGTATCTCAAACTCCTCTTTGAGTCTAGCATGATCAACCCCAAGTTTAGCCTTCTCGGAAGTTAGCACACGAGACACGACAAGAGCATGATCAAGATCTTTCTTTAACTTAGCATGGTCATCGTTGTATGACTCCTCAAAAGTTAAACGATGAACACGCTCTTCCTCAAGAGCATTAGAGAGATCCGGTATCTCATCGGCATAGTCACGACTATGACCTTCCATCTTAGAGATGGTTTCTTCGTGAGCCTCGATCATGTCATTGGCCTCACCAAGTTGTTCCAAGAGAGCAACAAAATGCTTCTTGGACTTGCCCTTGAGCTTACTCATAAAAGACTCAAATTCATTCACTTCCTCATTAGACCCATCATGTTCATCAATGCAATCCTCCACGGAGGGATTAGTAATGATGGTGGTTTTAATGTTGGGGGTTACCTTGTTTGAAGCTTAGCCATGAGGCACTTGGCGGTGATGTTCTCGTTGGGTGAATCAAAGAGAGACACCCGGGGAGTAGTAGCAATGGCAACGGATGCCATGGCCATCGCTTCTCCATTTTCATCATCATCGTCATCCTCTTGGTATTCTTCTTGAACCACCAACCCACGAGTGGTAGTCTTCTTGGCGAAGTTGTTCTTGTTGGGGAAGGACTTGGCTTTGTCTTTTCGGATGAACTTGCCATCATTGTCTTCCCGCTTCTCGTAGGGACAATCCGCAACGAAATGGCTCACATTGCCACAGTTGAAGCAAGTTCTAACTCGTTGCTTGCCCTTGACGCCACTTGAGTTGTTGTTGTTGAAGTTGGGTCTTGTATTCTTCTTGCTCCAAAATTGTCTTGAAGCAAGGGCCATGTGCTCATGATAATCATACTTGGTGTCTTCGGGGTTGCTCTCCTCATCTTCCACTTCTTCCTCTTCTTCCATAATAACCTTGGCCTTCAAAGCAAGGTTGGGCTTCTTTGCCCTTTGAGAACGGAGCACCGCATTGTCGGCGGTCTTGTCCAAGATGCTCATTGCAACGAACTCATCCAACACTTCACTTGAGGTCATGGAGTGGAAGTCCGGTCTTTGATGAATGATGGAGGACATGGCGTTGTTGTAGGGCATCATGGCCTTGAGGAACTTGCGCTTGATCCAATTGTCATCCGTGTCCTTGCTTCCATGATCTCGGAGTGAGACCGCGAGTTTGGTCACTCTACGAAAGAGCTCACGAGGTTCTTCATCTTCTTTCATTGCAAACTCATCGGCTTCATCTTGCACAACTTCATAGTTGGAGCGTTGAATGCTAGCACTTCCTCGATAGAGAGACACAACACATTTCCATGCGTCTTTAGCCACGGCATGAGGTCGAAGATGAGGGAGATCTTCGGGAAGGATTTCATCTTGGATGATGAAGAGAGCACTCTCATTGAATTGATTATCCACGGCTTCTCGAGGGGTGAAGTTGCTTGGGTCATGAGGATAGAAACCTTCTTCAATGATTCTCCAAAGGTCAGTATTCACATGTTTTAAATGACGCTTGAAATGATAAACCCAAGAATCAAAATCTTCATTTTTCTCATACTTAGGAGGAGGATCGGCATGATTCAAATGAGTGGAGGGAATCGGTCCTCCATAAATTGGGGGGTTCTACATGGGCAAAGATGCCAGTGCCATTTTTACCACTAGACATAGGAGCTTTCTCACTAGTAGCTTCCCCCTTGTCGGGGTTAGCATCCGTCACGGTGTTGGCGGGATCACCCACTTTCACGGGCGCGGTGGAAAGTTTAAGCCCTTCTAAGAAATCCTTAAACATGTCCTTGACCTCGGTAGTCATGGAGGTTTTCAATGTGTCCAACGCCACATTGAATTCCTCACGTGAGATCGAGTTACCCCCATCTCCCGTAGATGATATCGGATTCGCACCGGAGTGCTCTCCCACATCATCTACGACGTCAACCATACTCTTCAGACGGTAAAGTCCTTAAAAAGAGACGAGGCTCTGATACCAATTGAAAGGATCGATATGGTTGACTAGAGGGGGGGTGAATAGGCAACTAACAATTTTTAAGCTTTCCTTTACCAATTTAACCTTTGCAGCAAAATAGGTTGTCTAGATATGCAACTATGTGAGCAACCTATATGATGCAAGAACAACTAGCACATAAGCAAGCAAGGGATACAACACAAGTAGGCTTGCAAAAGTAAAGGCACGAAATAACCAAGAGTGGAGCCGGTGAAGACGAGGATGTGTTACCGAAGTTCCTTCCTTTTGAGGGGAAGTACGTCTCCGTTAGAGCGGTGTGGAGGCACAATGCTCCCCAAGAAGCCACTAGGGCCACTGTATTCTCCTCACGCCCTCACACAATGCGAGATGCCGTGATTCCACTATTGGTGCCCTTGGAGGCGGCGATCAACCTTTACAAACAAGGTTGGGGCAATCTCCACAACAATTGGAGGCTCCCAACAACACCACGAAGCTTCACCACAATGGAGTATGGCTTCGAGGTGACCTCAACCGTCTAGGGTGCTCAAACACCCAAGAGTGACAAGATCCGCTAGGGATAAGTGGGGGGAATCGAATATCTCTTGGTGGAAGTGTAGATCGGGCCCTTGTCACCCAATCCCGAGCAAATCAACAAGTTTGATTGGCTAGGAGAGAGATCGGGAGAAAATGGAGCTTGGAGCAACAATGGAGTTTAGGGTTAGAAGAGGTGAGTCTTCTTGGAGAAGAAGACCCCCTTTTATAGTGGGGGGACAATTCCAACCGTTACCCACCACTCAGCCCGCGGCCCACGGAACTACCGCTCCACAGGCGCGGTACTACCGCACTGGCGTGCGGTACTACCGTGGTGGACTGCGGTACTACCGTGAGCACGGCAGGGGCCAGGCCAGGCAAAAAGGAAGCACCGACAGGGCGCGGTAGATCCGCAGGAGCGGTACTACCGCGGCACCATGCGGTACTTCCGCAAGGCAGACACGGGCCAGGCCAGATAGGCACAGATGTGAAAAATTAGATCCGTGACTACCTCCGCTGAGAAAATGTAGTGCACAAATCCGACACGGAACTACCGCGACCGAGGTTGCGGTACTACCGTGGAGGGTGCAGATGTAAAAAATTACATCCGCCCCTACCTCCGCTCCTGCTCCGAAACCTGGCCAGGCGCCACGGTACTACCACACCATAGCACGGTATTACCGCTGGGAGCGCGGATGTAAAAAATTACATCCGCGCCTACCACCGCTAGAGAGCGGTGCCAGACCATAGCTCGCGGTACTACCGCTGAACGAGCGGTACTACCGTGGGAGCCTACGGTACTACCGTGCCGGAGCCCGGTACTACCACTGGCTCCTGCGGTAGTACCGCTCAAAAGAGCAGTACTACCGCCAGCCTGAGAAGAGCAAGACCGAGGCCTTCATTTCGCAGAGACACACGGGACGGAGGAACACTCCAAGGAGCTCAAAGAAAGGTGGTGCAACGGGAATGTGTACGTGATATTCCACCCTAACCTTTCCAAAGCGGACCCCCTCTTAATAGTACGACTCTCCTACGACTCAACTCCACCAAACCGAACCGTAGACAAACGTCGTCTTCAATAATCTTCGAGGGGCATCAAATCGTCTTGTGTTTAGTCGTGATGAATCTGAAAAGCTCAATACACATGATTAGTCCGCAAAGGCATTGTCATCAATCACCAAAACCACTTAGGGACAAATGTGCCCTTACAGGAGGGACTTTGTATAATCATGTAAACTTTGAATAGCAACGGTGTAGCCCCCAAGGGCCGGCTCAGTAAGATAATATTGAGCTGGGACTTGATATATACTTCAATGAAAATAACATCATGTGATGTAACCCCCATCATGGGGCTTGAATCCATGTCCACAAGGTTAAGAGCCTTGTGCTTTACCAACTGAGCAGTGGACCCTTCAATTATAAATGAAAATTTGTGTACCTTGAATTGTTGACAGGAGCAATTGGTAGCCTCCAAGGGCTGGCTCATTATGATGTGATGACTCGGGTCTTCAATGAGGTGAGCAAAAAATTACTTTGCATTAGCCCCCAAGTGTCATGGTGCATGCTTGCAACGACATGAGACTTGCATATTTGATATAATCTCAACTTAAATAATGTAGCCCCCAAGTGCCGGGTCGTAAGCCTGCAGCGACTCGGGACTGCTTCCTCCATTGTAGAATAAATCATATCCATTGATAAAATAATAACCATTGCGCTAAAAGCGACTTTGAAAACCTCAATCATAATGCCGGTTATTGATAACCATAATAAAAATCCAGCCATGTTGGCTATTAAAGATTTGAATAATATAATCCAATGATTTATGAGCACATGATTCCAATGGCGCAATCCAAATATATACTGGCGACTTATAGTCCAAAGCCAGGCCGGGTCAATAAACATTGGATTATAAGTGATTATGTGCTAACAGCTTGATAACTGGAAAGCCACACCGGGTTAAAAAACATCAGGTTGATGTAATGACATATAGTCTGGCCGGGTCAGTGAACACCGGTTTTACTTAGAACTTGATCAAAAAAGAGATAAAACTTTGCAAAAAGCAAAAGCAAATAAAACTTGTAGTCGAGGCTTTTCGAGGGCTGCCAGGCCCAAATTCGAGGCTTTTCGTGGGCTGCCAGGCCGTTGAGTTAAACCATTTGACAAAGCCTTTTAAGACGGCCTCCAACTAACCAATCGTCGTTTTAACTTTGACAAGTTCAGGGACTCTATGAGAGTAACTTGTCAAACGTTCGGCGGGTCATGCCAGGATTACCTGGATAGGAGTGGCTTACTTGATGAAGGCAGGTTAACCCGGGGTTTTAGGTGAATACACCAGGCTTCCAAGCCGTGGGTCGATACCCAATTACAAGGGTCCTTTCATACTCTTTGTTACTTTACACAAAGAGCCCCCAAGTAACTTTGTTAGTTGTGCTCGGTGGGTGCCTATGTTTGAGTTGTGTTGTAAGCAACAATACTCTCTTTGGCCCCTTGGGTGTGAAGCTCCCAAGCTTTGTTGTGGCGTGATAGCCGGATTAATGGACATGACTCCGCTTTGTCAGCTGAAGCCCCCATGTGCTATATTTTTGAGCTATGCTCGCCGGGTGCCTATGTTTGAGTTGTCCTGTGCAACAAACTCTCTTTGGCCCCTTATGATAATATTGGCTCTAATAGCCGCATCAAGAGGGTAGTAATGCTATGTTCTCTTTGGTGAATACACCTATGTTTGAACAGGAAGCCCCCAAGTGATCATATGAAGATGAGCCCATAAGGCAGGATACCCATGTTTGAACCGGGCGTCAGAGCAGCAGGCCCTCTTTGGCAACGTTTAAATTTTTACAAGAGATAAACTCTTCTTGAACTGGAAATTATTAAACCGGATATTGAGAGCTTCAAAGCTTTGTGGGAGATATCTTCCCCTTGAGCCGGATTTTAAACCGGAATCCTTCTTTGTAAGCCGGAATATTTCTGATGGCCTTTAATTTTTATCAATATAACAGTAGCCTCCGGTACCGGGTTATCTTTCCCTTCAACATCCTGAGGCACTTGAAATGTTGAAACTGGCAAGTCTTGCTGAGTCATATCATCATAGCCCCCGAGTCTTAAGATGACTCAAGGAGTTGTCTTGAGATTCTTCATACTTGACCATAGCAGAAGGTATATATCATTGGTATGATAACGCGATGTAACCCACATAAGGTTGAGGTGATTGCAGCGGGTTATAAATGATCCCATATGAGCCATGTCAGCAAATCGGCCAATGATTCCTTCCAACTGACTGTTTGAAGTTTAACCGACCTGTAGTGGCAGCGATTTGTGCGCATGTCCATTGAACCATCCATCGTAGACAGTGGCTGATGATAATTTGCCTCCAATTTGTTGGGAGAAAACCGGGCTACCCAAGCAGTGAGTGGCTTTTTATTCAATAAATAGCTCATGCAAATAGATGCGGCCCGGCATGTTGATGTAGACCAGGCCTCGGGGGCGGCAATTTGCGCACGTCTATTGACAATGAGCAGACGCGATCCCAACAAGCTGATGTGGACCGGACCGCTAGGGCAGCAGCTTGTGTGCGTCCATTCATCATGTGATATGTCCCGGATTATCCCCAGGCGGAAATATTATCAATCTGTGCTCCATATCCGTGGTATAAACCACATTTGTAGTGAATAATGGTCCTGTATATAAAAATACAAATCAAAGTAATTTGTCCTTTGATAGAAATAATATGTGTTGATAAAACAAATTTGAGATGGATAGCACTTGATGTTTGCAGATGGCAAACGACTTTTGATGATAAATGATCCGTTCACCGCAATCGCGGTGGTGGCTTACAGCACTGCATCGGTCGACTCAGACTGACCCTCCGGGTCATGTTTGACCCCCCCTTTTTTTGGGTCCATCGGGTCAACTTTCCTTCTTATTTAATTTTCTCTCCTGATCACACTTGACGAGCCAAAACTGCCCTGCAGGGGCACGTCGACCCAGCGGCTCAGAGCGGCAGCAGGGTGGCCCACTGGCGGACGATACATGACGGAACGGAAGCTCAATGGCGGTTCGAAGAGGAACACAGCTGGTTGGGGCACGGCCATTGATCCGGTGGCGGAAGCGGGCCGTGATGAGGTCGCTCGGGGATGCTTCTGCCGCACGGGCATGGTAGGTTTGACCGCAACAGCCGGGGCGACTTGTCGGCGGCCGCTGCGATGGAGGTGGTCCGACCCCTCGAGGTGAGGCGGAGGCCAGCAGTAGTGGCTGAAGTCGGGGCCGACTTGACAGCGACAGCGCGAGACTGGCCCATCCTTGATGTGGCGGGTCAAGCGTGGCGGGTCAAACACAACGCGGCGGATTAAACACAACGCAGCAGGCCAAGCGCGAAGCAGCTCAGATGCAGGACGGCGCGGTTTAGAGATCAGCCAACAAGGTTGCAGCGGCTCTGCACACAGAACGTGGTGGTTCTCGGCCGCAGGGGCGGCTTATAGGCGCAGCCACATGTGAATCCGTAGGCGCAGCTTGAAACGGAGACCAGCGAGCCACGTCGGCGGTTTGGCACGATCCTCAACGTGTTGACGTAGATTATAGCAACCGGCGGCGGGCTGTGCACGCTGCCCATCGGAGCCATGCATTGTGGATTTCTACCATAATCCGGACCAACATGGGGACCATCAGTTTCATGTCAGTGATTCTATCTTCAGAATCATATTTGCCAGCTATTTTCATCACCAAAACACGGGCATCTTTGTTTGATTTGAAGCTGACGACATCTTCTCTGTAAACAAAACACGTCTGCTAGTTCTTCAGGCTCGATAGCATCATCATATGTCTCATTTTCCGCCCGCCGCAAGCAACGACGCGGCATCATGTGCATTCGTGCCCAAGCGGGGGCGCGGTCTGGCTGTTTGCTTGAAGCGGTCTGTTACAGTGAGTCGCTGTCAACGCTCCTTTTCTCGTTTTTGGGCGCGGCTGCGCCGATGCATAAAGGGGTCGTAACTGACAAGACGAGGCACCGCGGCAGCGGAAACATGCCACGGTGGCTTGAGACCGGCGGAAACGGAGGCGAGACCGCATGAGCTTTCTCGGAGGCGCGGTTACACCAGGATGGCTCGCAGGCGGAGGCAGCGCTCGAACGGCGACTTGGAAACAGCAGGCGACTCGGCAGTGGCGGAGAAGAAGCCCGCGATGTCTCGGAGGCAAGGCTGCTCAGGGCCACTCCGACGAAGGTAGCTCGAAGCAGGAGGGCGAGCTAGCGGTGGCCCTCAGAGCAAGTGAACCGGCAGGCGGAAATGGAACAAAGTCGCAGTAGAACTGGGCAATGGTTCAACAGTGATTCGGAGAAGGCGAGGCTGTGGTAGTGGCGACAGAAGACCGGCGACTTGGGGTCGCACCTGGTTGCTTAAAGCGAACGAGGCCGGGGCGACTTGGCGTAGCAGTTCGAGCGCATCGACGGAGGATGCAAGAGCCGGCCGACGCACCGGAGACGGCGAGCGTGCGGGAGGCAACCGATGGAGATGGAAGTGGCTCGAGGTGTGGTGATCAGTGGAATTCGGTGTTGAAAATGGGGTGAACCGGCGCAGCCGTGGCCGGTTTAGCGTGAACGCGCAGAGCAAGAGGAGGCGAGGGCGACTTTAAAGTGGGAGAGGAGCTTGGGGGTGACCCGCCAGCGACTTGGCGAAGGCGACTCACGGCGACCGTCCTGAGGCGCGGTCGCAACTGTGGATGGCGGTTTAGCTGGGCCTCGTGAATCCGCCGTTTTGGCGAGGTAGCCATTGTTTGATTTAAAGGCCGCGGACGACCAGGCGATCACTCGGATTGGCGTCAGGTTGCGGCTATTCACGGAGCGTAGTTGTGGCGATTTAAGGCCTGAGGCGCGGTGGGTCAAGGCGCAGCCGCAGCTGCCGCAGAGGCAGAGGCAGAGACCGTGGAGGTTTCAGACTGGAGTCCTCCGTGTTGTAGTTACTTTGACCAAAGTCAACTGGATTGGATGGTTAGCCATTGTTGCACTGAGACCCAGCTTTGGCGAGTTATCGATTCGGACTTGACGGATCATCACGGTGCGTGCGGTGTCCGTACATTACACAACCCTAAAATCTCTCAGTCTCAATTTCGTAGACAATGTTCCGTCTACTCGTCGACAACGTGGATGCTTCTGTGCCATTGGTGACCCAACGACTTGATGGATTGGCGCAGCAACGAATATTGATTCTCTTTGGGTCTCGGTGTATTGCAGATCGCGGCGGTGATGCACAAACTTAACCCTATTTTTCTTTGATCTCAGCCTTGTAAATACCAGCTCCAAAGTTAATCCTGTTCCCGGTTACAACTGATGAATTTTCCGGCTCTTCCTCATATGACGAAATTGCGAGCTTCTCGGTCCATGTGAAAGAGATCCCTTCAAAAACTGAACACCACCGTGCGCCTCGTCCCATGGTGGGCTCCAACTGTCGTGGAATTAACACGTCAGATGTCCTTAGTGTGAGGACTTAGTCGCGAGGCCTACGCATTTATGTGGTAGCTTGAGAGGGGTTGAGCGGAATCGAGAGACGCAACACAAGACAAGGGTTTAGACAGCTTCGGGCCCCGGGAAACATCATCCGGTAAAAACCCTACATGTTGTTTGAGGCTAGATCTCATTATCATCACGAGGGAGTCGCCGTAAACCGGCTCTCCTCTAGTTGTGTCTAGCCCTAGAGATTGTTTCTTGCTTGTCCCTCTTTGGGGACATGTTGTTTGAGGCTAGATCTCATTATCATCACGAGGGAGTCGCCGTAAACCGGCTCTCCTCTAGTTGTGTCTAGCCCTAGAGATTGTTTCTTGCTTGTCCCTCTTTGGGGAGCCCTGCCCCTCTTTATATAAGTTAAAGGGGCAGGTTACATGTAGAGTCCATCTCGGACTAAGACTTAAACTATTTTGACTTCCCTTCCTGGGCTTCTTAACGTCTGCCGATTTAACATGGTCTGTCGGTTTAACATTGTCTGTCGGTTTAACATTGTCTCCCGATTTAACATTGTCTACCGGTTTAACATGGTCTGCCGGTTTAACATTGTCTGCCGGGTTATGATTGACTTAACACCTGCTGGTGCTACCATCTGTCTTACCACCTGCCGGTTTACCACTCGCCGGTTTACCGTCTGTCTTATCCATCTATCTTAACTGTCTGCCGGTTTACCATCCGCCGGTTTACCAAGTCTCGGACGGGTTACGACTCCGGCCGGGTCATACCGCGGGATATATCCCCGACAAAACTCAACCGCCCAATTGCATATCAGTGGGCATCGCATAAGCCAGAGATCCCTATCCCGCAAGCACATCGGGTTGATGGCAAACTCCTCGGTGTACCCAATTCTGTCATTGGCGCCATATGGCTGCCATACCACCTATGAAATAGGGCAACAATGCAACATTGATGACTATTTTTCAGGCAAGCATGAGAAATGACTGAAGTAATGTCCTCGTTGCCTGCTCAGGCGTAATCGTGTCCAACTCGGCAATGTACTTTTGGTACATGAGATTGACATCGTTCGTCATCTCGGATACCACATCCCACTTGTAAGCCCAAGTGGGGCGCCGTAATTCGCCATCTTCATTCCAAGGATTAAACTTGACACTCTTCGGGCGTCCAACAGGCAGACGCTCCCAGCTCCATACAGAAAGTAGAAGCATATTACCACCAATGCCTACACTACATGTGATCCTGCAACACGCATCATCCAGCTGCATATGAAAGAAAACAATGTTAACCTGACAACAAGGTTGCATTGCTAATGAAGAAATGACTTGATAACAAAACAAACCAACTACCTGTCGGTACAAGTAAGCAAGAGTCGCTGAACCCCAGCTCCATCCGCTATCGAAGACGGTCAACGCCTTCAGCCACATCCATGGAGCGTTCTTGGTTGGGGAGTCAGGAAACAAAGTCCTCGAGACAACGTACCACATATAGACACGAGCATGTGTCTGTATCACATCATCAGTGGCATCCGCAGGGCAATGCGCAAAGTTCCTTTGAATCCACGTGAAAGCAGCTCCGGCTGCTTTCCTTTCCTCCTTCTGCTCTTCTCCCTCCTCTACATCAGCCTCAGCCTCGGTAGGAGCCATGCCGATAAGAGCAATCATCTGCTCGCGCCACCCATCAGAGTCGGTGCTCATACATAGAGGCCTCCCATAGATAGGAAGCCTGGTGATCAAGGCGACATCCTCGAGCGTCACGGTCATCTCCCCAATCCGAAGATGGAAACTGTGCGTCTCCGGCCTCCACCGATCAGCAAGAGAGGTCACCAGTGGAGCGTTGAGGTTCGGCGTGGACCGACTGACCAACTGAATCCACGAGAGGAGTCCTGCCTGCTGGATGTAGGGTGTGTACCGCTCATCGCAGGGCATGGCAGGACCAGAGACCACGTGATACCGAATCTTCAGAGGTTCAAGCTTCTGCAAAAGACAAGTAATGACAAATCTTAGGACATGTCAATTTCAACTAAAGGCAAATTTGCAAAATATTTAGGTTACTCGTTATTACCATCTCCTTCTCGCGCATCATGTAGGCCCGGTGTCGTGTGTCGTAGGCATCGTCGAGAAGACAAACCATCCTTACAAAGTTCAAACAATAAACATATGTGAGTTCGTCTTCATCTCAACTATCGGTATACACTAAACATCTCATATGTGTTCAACTACAACAATCTCAATATCTCCTTCTCACACAATGAATAAATGATTGTAAATTCTCATACATATCTTGTATGTCATATATGTTCAAATAAACTCAACATCTCATATTTCAAATAAACTCAACATCTAATATATATCTAAGAAAAACTAAACATCTCATATATATGTCTACAAAACTCAACATCTCATAGTTATCTACAAAAGTAGGCATCTCATATATATCTAAAAAACTAAAAATCTAGGGTTTCACTAACAAGAATCATATATTGTGAACTAATGAACAACACTAGGGTAGTACCACTATGACTACACATCCTAAATCAAGCAAATCAAGGGTTCCACCAAATCTTGGACAACTCCCTAAAATGGCAACGAATTTACGGAGGAAAAGAAAGGGAACGGAGGAGTCTACCTAGTAGGAGGGATTGGAGATCGAATCCACGGATTAGATCTTCAGATATGAGAGGGATCTGGGGGGGGGGGGGGTCCGATGGGGGCGCCGCCGCTGCTCTCTGTCCAGAGAGCAACTTCCTGGAAAGGGGGAAGAACTGCCTGGTCGGGCTGGGCCGATGCGCTTAAGTCACTGTGCAGCGCCTAAGCGCTAGGCGCTGCACATTAAGATGTGGCGCCTATATATGACTTAGGCGCTGCACGATTGGCTATGGGGCCGCGCCTGGCCCCGGGCTGCCACGCTGGCCGAGAGTGTGACGCCTAAGACAACGGCGCTGCATGGTGGAGTGCAGCGCCCTACTGTCAGGCGCCATACAAAACGGCTAGTTTGTGAAAAAAATTCAGGGGCAGTTTTAATCTTGAATTGATTTCGTCCTCAGGTCAAATACTCCATCCGTTTCAGTTTACAAGTCCTACGCGTATACCTAGGTTGTCAATTTTATCACTCTAATATAAACTATATAACACAAAAATTATACGGTTTGAAAATAAAACATCTGAAGTTTATATTGATATATTTTTTTACAATATATGACTTGTATTAGGTTATCAAATTGACGATCTAGTGGTATGCGCACGCCCTATAAACCGAGAGAGGGGGAGTATGTGTTTTCTGCCTCATTTCTCACAGACCCCTCCCACACACGAAAACGAAGCACACGCAGCCTCCTCCACAGCCAATCCGACGCTAGGGTTCTGCCGACACGAGCCGCCGGCGCCGCGGTCACCAGAGATGGACGCCGCGGAGATTGCGGCGAAGGTCTGCGCCCTCGAGGCCGCGCTCGCCGCCAAGGCCTCCCGCATCTCTGACCTGGAGGCTAGGGTCTCCCTCCTCGAAGCCGAGAACACGCGCTTCAGGAAGGCCGCGCCCAATGTACAGGCAATGGATCATTCAGGCGACCAGGGTCCCTTCGGCCGATTGGACGAGGGTCTCGGCGGAAACAAGCAAAGAGGCCATCTGGTGAATGGTTCTACGGAGGTCAGTGACGGCGGGCCAGAGGGGATGGCTGTTGGCGTCGCCATTAAGAGTAGCGGGGAGGAGGGCCTTCTTGCTGTCCCGGCTCACGGTGCCGCCGGCGATTGGCGAGAGCGGCGGCGAAGACGAGATTGAGGATCCTGATGTGGGTCTTGAAGATGATGATGTTCCGATTATGCCACGAGGCAACAAGCGTAAATCGATGATTACCAGCGATAGCGACGACGAGGACTAGAATAACAAGGATGGCAAAGCGCGGGATGGGTTGGTTGTTACGCCCGGTGGAAAGCGTTCGTTACGTGGACTCGGTGATGATGAAGATGATGCTGAGGATGTTTGTGTGGTTAGGCCAGAGCATGTGCCATGTGCAGCTGAGACAGGGATTGAAGATGAGGAGGACGAGGACGGGGATGATAGAATCGTCATTCATGAAGTGGTTCAGAAGATGAAGGGCGAGAGGGGCAGTAGAGATGATGGTGAATCGGGTGAAGAGTATGTGGAGAGTGAGGATGATTCAGCAGAAGCAAGTAGTATGGATGGATTTATAGATGATGAGGATTGTCCAGAAAATTATAATGAAGAGCCTGTTGAGCCAGAAGAGTCTGACGGTTACGTGAACTATAAAGATGTTATGGATACGATACGTCGCAAAAGGAATGCTAATGGTAAGGGGTGGGACTACGAGGCAGAGATGCTCTCAGCATTTGGTGAACAAGCTGAACTTTGCTTGAAAGCTGTATGTGCCCTCTACCGAAAGCAAACTGAGGAAGAACAGTCGGTAAAAGCCAGTATGGTGCATAACAGGCAAGGATTTAACCAGATGGATGCTGTTAGGTATGCCCTTAGTATAGTTAATTTATGTGTATGCAGTGTTAATATAAACTGTAACTGATAGCTCTGTCTCCATTTTACAATTTTGCATGCTTCATTTGCGATTTAGCTTTACCTCAACATTATTCGTGCCGCTAATGCCTGCAAAATGCAGACTTCAGAAGGAAGCTTAAACTTGTTTGTAATGATAACTTATTAACTTGCATCTAGACCTTATCTATTCCAAAAGTGCAGTTTTAGATAAAAAGAGATTCTCTGATTGGATTAACAGACATCCCTCGTGACGGTTGATGTGTTGACCATGCCTTACACTGATTTTGCTGTTCAGTTCTATTTGGAAAGTACCTCGGTTTTCCATGTGCATTGTAGGGCCTTGTCAGACTGCATTGGTGTCAAAATTGAGCTACCTTGATTACTGTTAAGGATCCTCATAATCACGTGTACAGGGCGCCCTGACTAGTGCTCATTGGTGGTGTATTTGTTCTGGTTCTCAAGTTTAATTTTTGGTCATTTGGTGTAATGGATTAATAAATACCTAACATAATTATATTTGTGATGATTGAATAATAATACACATCAAGCATATGTAGTATTTACTTCTGTCTTCATTTTACAATGTATGTATCGCTCCAATCATAAGAGAAGATCAAGTGCTAGAATTCAATAAGCGTTTCTGTTTGTCTCATGATGCAAATGTTTTCTTTGTTTAGGGGATCTCACATTGCAGAGTTTCTTCTGGATGGTGATGCTCTTGGTTCACCTAAGAAAACTGTCGATGATTTGGAAAAATACGACAAATATGCTCTCAAGTTCTGTCAGAAGATCGCTGCTCGTTACTCTAAACAGCT
Organism: Aegilops bicornis; assembly: GCA_021605145.1. Lineage (NCBI taxonomy): Eukaryota > Viridiplantae > Streptophyta > Magnoliopsida > Poales > Poaceae > Aegilops > Aegilops bicornis. Next base: position 190,836,904 of record CM038671.1, on the reverse strand, counting down.
GTTTGCGATATATCAGAACAAGGAGGACCCCTTCTTTCCCTGACCGGTAATGCTAACTCCAGATGCTGACCTTTGTGTGGCCCTTGTAATATTTTGCATACTCAAGCCTGTCCCAGTCATTTTTGTGTATATATACGTTCAGTTGTCGTTTCTTCTGATGCAGTTAGGGCATGCTAAAGTTAGTTTTGGGGGATGGCAACCATCCTATGTAAATCACTAGGATGCATGTTTTTAAGAAAAGTGGTTGTCTGATCTCTGATGCCGTTTCCGCTGTGGTACCAGTGCCTCTTTTGGAGATGCTGCTCAACTGCCGATTCACACACAAAGCTGCATATTTATTTAGTAAAGGTAGTACTTTTTAGTGCAAAACAGGAAAGCGAAAGCAACAGCAACAACAATGACCCGAACTGAACTCGCAGGAGCATGGGTTAGTTTGCAGAATCCATGTTCACGTTGATTAGCCTCGGTGATGGTCCAATGGCAAGATTTTTGGCATGCTCCATGGCTTGAGGCGAAAACCGAAAGACATTGTCCCTTCTATTTTAGACATTGTCCCTCCCTGGGTGATGCCTGGATTAAGCAAGAGCAACATCAACACCTCTGAATCATTTGCAAGAGTTCCCTCCCTTTGGATTATGGTTCAGGATGTGAACCTGTACGAAGTGATGGCCCACATTATCACTTGGAAGTTCCAGCAACTACTCGGCATCCTCGGCTTACCAATAGGCGGTTCGAAGGCATTATTACTTCGACGGTGATCATTTGGAATAACTGTGAAATGCAAATTCTCTGTGTGGTTAAACTATCAAAATAGTGTGAACAGTGATTGCCCACAAAGAAGAGGTTGGCCAAATTGTGGTCTTCACCAGCTGTGCATGCAGGAACCGGAGATCGCCTCCCACATTCTCTTTAAGTGCTGATTTTTCATCCACATTTGGTCCATGATTCGAGATTGGTTGACGCAATTAACATGAACATCTATGGTTGGACGGATTTCATTTATGTTCAAGGGTGTGGCCTTCGTTTACTCATCTTCACGGCGGCCGGAGTAGGGCCATGTCTAGCTAGCTATTTTTGCTTCACGGAAGATATGGAATGAAAGAAATGAAAGGATTTTTTTTTCGGAAATCACTCTTTAATGCCTCAATCAAATCGTCATTGCCAAAATTAAAAGGGTGGCCGAAAATTGCTGCGTGTCGGTGCTAAGCATTTGAGATATATAATGCCGCAAGATTAAGGTTTTTGTTGCCTATGGGTGTATATTCATATTGATGCTATTTTGAATTTTAACACACAAGAATAATTACATTCATATTGATTCACTAGATCACCCGCAAAAAAAATATTGATTCACTAATAAAAGTTGATATAACAAAAGTAAGATATGAGTGTAAATTCTGTATCATATTTTTTTTTGCGAAATAACTCTTGTATATTACTCAAAACTTAGGGATTGCAAAGTATCCGCCTCAATTGAGGCATCCTCGCTCGCGCTTGGCCTCCACACTGTCTGACCGGCGCGCGCCTCGCGTCGTTGCCTGCGTGGCAGCTTTACCCCCATCCGATATCATCATCGAGTGTTCTTCACCGTGCCAACGGCCTCGAGGGTCCATGATGTGCGGGCCATGGGTGCCTCGGGGCCACCTTTTTGTAGTGTTTTTCGTTGCACCTGCATGTGCCACTTCGTGCATTGGTCGGAGTGACCGTCGCCACGACTTATTCAGTTGTTGGCCTGTGCTGGGTCAGATTGTGCCGGGTACCTCTCGTGCGATGTTGCTGGGTCGGTGGAGTGTCATTGCTTTCTGGGTCCAGTTTGCCGGCCACTTTTGCTGTGTTGTGAGTGACCGGTTAGGAGGCCCTTGGGGATGCTACTTCTTAGTTTGTTCGACTCAGCTTCGTAGTGCTCCGTTCATCCAGTTTGGTGTTGCCTGTGTCGGCATGCGCTGATGTAATTGAAAATGTTTGTCATAGCAAATATAACATTTGAAGTTGCTAATGATATATTTTTTACGATTTAGCCACTCTTTATGTGTTGTCGGTGGCCTGTTAGGAGGTCCTTGGGGCAGCTGCTTCTCGGTTAGTTCGGGTTGACGTTCTGGTGCTCGGTTCGTCCGGTTTGGTGTCACCTGAGTCGACATGTGCCGATGTGATCGAAATTGTTTGTCACGACAAATATATCGCTTGAAGCTACTGATGGTATATTTTTTGTGGATTATAACCTCATGAATTTCATTGTTTGGTTTTTCAGTTTGCATCTATGAATACACCATTCCGTCTATATATTCTCGCATGAGGACGGTGGCCCTGTTACATCCCATAGGTCGCATGTACTGAAAGAATGCACCGTTTCTCCTTAGTACATAAGATGATGTGTGTGGTATTATTATTCCTTTTCTCTTCTTACCATGCAACATCACATCGTTGTTGTGTCATTGTATGCATAATTTAAACGACTCAATAAAAGCTTTTTATTCTTTTAATTACTGATTTTGTTGTTGGACTTCACTCCACCCGTGTGGTTGGGAGCTAGTAATTCGTTGGGTCTACAACGATTTTGGATGGGCTCCTAACAAGCTTATTTTGACTATTTTTGTTTGTAGTTTTTCAATAATTCTAGATACATGTTTGAAATTTTGGGGTCAGTAATTGGGTCGGTGGGGGTGGTAGTCATGTTCTATTTCTTTGTGTGTGGATACATGCTTTTCTGTGTTGTTTTTGCTATCTTTGTGTTTGCCTTCGCTATGCCATGGTTTGCGTTGCACGACTATGTTTTTTGGCCCTGTGGCTATTCCAAGGCCCGTGTGTTTCTGGTCCCGCTGGGTTAGTGTTTCATGTTTCCTGTTGTTATCTCGCCCCTCTCTCGCGATTGGTTTGCACTATTCATGAGGTGGCACCTAGCGCTCGTATGTCCTATTCTTGCTCCCGCTTGTATATTCTTCATGTTCGCTGCGTTTCACACCACATGCCACACGCCACGCATGCTAGGTGCTTCTTGCAACGTGTGGTTCGCTCCTCCAACTTTGTCGGTGGTTTTGCTGCTTGTTGGCGTCATGTTTGCTTCGTGCATCGCGGTGTCATTTGCTTCTCTAGCTGATCGAGGTTCGGACCTGGTTTTGCTTTCGCCTATTCGATCCAATGTTCTTGCTCACCGTTATTTTCTTTCCCCCCTCGTATCTGTAGCTGCTCGGGGTTCTGCTTTGTTCTTTGGTTGTGCCTATTCTTGAGGCTTGCTCTTGACACCGACTAAGGTTTGAGTCTAGTTTCGTCTTGCCTGGTATGTTGTAACCACTCACCGTCCTTTTCCTACTTGCATGCATTTGGAGTTCCTGCTTTGTTGTTCTGTTGTCCCTCTTCTTATCCCTCTATCTATTCGTTCAAGGTATGTCCCTTCTAAGCCCTGTTGCTCTTGCTCGTCTTCTTCTCGCTACCATCCTTTACTTTCTTTCTATGCATATAGGCCTTCGGAGCTGCTGTTTGATATCTCTCTGTGCTTCTTCTTAGCGCGGTGTGTTCCTGCCACAATACATCTCTTCTCCGTCTCTCCACTCTTGTCTTTCCTCCCTCTTTTTTCGGGGTGCCCTTTGTTTGGTTTTGGTTGGTCTTGTTTATTTTGAAAAATATGCATGTGTTTCCCAAACTCGTAGTGGAAGTTGTTCATAAAAATGATCTAAGCAATGATCTTAAAGTCTGTTAATACTAGGATCTGAATAGATACATGTAAGAATTTAGCTTAGGTACAGGACTCTAGGACTCATTTAGGTTGGAATTACACACTCTTCCTCTGCTTGTAAGTGAACTCACTGGTGGGGGCGGCTTCACTGCCTTGATTTCCATTGCCACGCTGTTCACGTACGATTGTGCGTCCTTTACGCGAGATAGCGCAAGGTTCTTGAACTCCAGTGCGAGCACGACGTTCGCTTCTACCCACGCGTCCATCATCACACACTCAAATTAGTCGAGGGCGGTAGGAAGTCGGAGTCCGCCGAGATCCTCGACCTATTATGAGTATTCCCATGCCGTGAATTAAAAAGATTCACGAATTTGAGAAAATCCGTGAAGTTGAAATAAGTTCATGAAATAAAAAAAGTTCATGGATTTGAAAAACAAATGTTCACTATTTGAAAAAGTTCATAAATTTAAAAAATGTTCATTAATTTTAAAAATAGTTTGTGAATTTGAAGAAAAATGTTTACGAATTTGAAAAAAAATGTTTACAAATTTGAAAAACTATCACAGATTTTTAAAAGTTCATGGGTTCAAAAAATTAAGAAACAAAAAAAGTCAAGAATTTCATTTTTTGTGATATTCAATAAAATAAAATTAATGAACAAAAAAAATAACCAAACCTAAAAACTATCAGAAAAAGGTAAAAAAAGAAAAGAGAAAAAAAAAAACAGAAGCTTCCCAAAACCGTATCTACATGGCAACGTGCATGGACCGGCCCACTACAAAACAAACACGCGCATTGTATGCGTTTTGTACAAACAGGCGCGTTAAGCGCCCAATAGGAGATGGCCTAGCTTTTTCGATTGCAAAATAAAAATAAAGACATTGATAAGTGTCACACGTATGACATGAAGCAATTTCATCCTGTTGTTTTTTGATGATAAGTTTAGTTATCTGAAGATGGCAACTTTAGATGTGAAGTATGGCAAATTTCCATTTGGATGGCAAGTTTCAAACCTTTTTAGGGTTTTTTTTCTCAGATGACAACTTTAGTGTAAAAGCATTAGGACGGTGTTATTTCGTGCCACACGTGTGGCATTTATCATTTAGAAAAAATAATGTTGATACTCCCGCGTAAGCGCGAGAGGTATATCTCGCTATAGATGTTTTCATATATATGTTTTGATGTCTTTTTCCATACATATTGCATAATTTTCATATAAAACAGAAACATTTATTGTACAAACATTTTTCAAATGCGTGATTAAAATTTTTGTGTGCATAAAGTGTTTTTTATAATATATATATTAGGGGAACCAACGCGTGTTTGGATGGTTAGGAGGATAGTGGTATCCCAACCCACCGGAAACTCAAGTGCTGGACTTGACACCGGTGCTCACATTTTTCTGAGTTTATTTTAGGCCTTCCGGCAATGTGCGTTCAGTGAGAAGAGACGTTCTTTTTTGCATGAAGGCATCTGTGATGACTTTAACAATCTCAAGATGAAGTGTCGACTCAGTCAGGTGCTCATAGGAGATTCACGAATTTGAGAAAATCCGTGAAGTTGAAATAAGTTCATGAAATAAAAAAAGTTCATGGATTTGAAAAACAAATGTTCACTATTTGAAAACGTTCATAAATTTAAAAAATGTTCATTAATTTTAAAAATAGTTTGTGAATTTGAAAAAAAATGTTTACGAATTTGAAAAAGAATGTTTACAAATTTGAAAAACTATCACAGATTTTTAAAAATTCATGGGTTCAAAAAATTAAGAAATAAAAAAAGTCAAGAATTTATTTTTTGTGATATTCAATAAAATAAAATTAATGAAGAAAAAAAATAACCAAACCTAAAAACTATCAGAAAAAGGTAAAAAAAGAAAAGAGAAAAAAACAGAAGCTTCCCAAAACCGTATCTACATGGCAACGTGCATGGACCGACCCACTAGAAAACAAACACGCGCATTGTATGCGTTTTGTACAAACAGGCGCGTTAAGCGCCCAATAGGAGATGGCCTAGCTTTTTTGATTGCAAAATAAAAATAAAGACATTGATAAGTGTCACACGTATGACACGAAGCAATTTCATCCTGTTGTTTTTTGATGATAAGTTTAGTTATCTGAAGATGGCAACTTTAGATGTGAAGTATGGCAAATTTCCATTTGGATGGCAAGTTTCAAACCTTTTTAGGTTTTTTTTTCTCAGATGACAACTTTAGTGTAAAAGCATTAGGACGGTGTCATTTCGTGCCACATGTGTGACATTTATCATTTGGAAAAAATAATGTTGATACGCCCGCGTAAGCGCGAGAGGTATATCTCGCTATAGATGTTTTCATATATATGTTTTGATGTCTTTTTCCATACATATTGCACAATTTTCATATAAAACAGAAACATTTATTGTACAAACATTTTTCAAATGCGTGATTAACATTTTTGTGTGCATAAAGTGTTTTTTATAATATATATATTAGGGGAACCAACGCGTGTTTGGATGGTTAGGAGGATAGTGGTATCCCAGCCCACCGGAAACTCAAGTGCTGGACTTGACACCGGTGCTCGCATTTTTCTGAGTTTATTTTAGGCCTTCCGGCAATGTGCGTTCAGTGGGAAGAGACGTTCTTTTTACATGAAGGCATCTGTGATGACTTTAACAATCTCAAGATGAAGTGTCGGCTCAGTCAGGTGCTCATAGGAGTATGGTATGCGTGTATGCATTCTACGGGTGAGTACATATGTGTATGTATGAGCGTTTGCTGTTCGTGTCTGCTACTGTATTAAAAATATATAGTTATATAGAATATTTCGAAATATAAAAAAAGTAAAAAAAACATTGCAAAAATGTGAAAAAAAATACGGAAGACAAAAAAGCGCTGAAGAACTGTGGTCTGCCCTGGGCCGGCCCATTTCTGGAGGCTACGCGAGGCTGCGCTACGTCTTGCTGTAAGCGAGACATAGTCGCGCCCCCCTGGAGGCCGTCGACACGTCAGGGACACGGGAGGGCAGCAGCCAGTCCAGTAGAAGCCCACCTGCTAACCCTAATTGCCAGTTCAGTTTTTCTTTTCTAACAGAACAGGGCACAAGGTTGTATCGAGCGACCGCACGAGCGCGCCGCCGCCGCCGCCTGTAGTCGCCTCCGCCGCCCCGCCCATCGCCAGCAAGGTAACTTCTTAATCCCTGCTCTCCTCCGGTCATACCGCACTGTTGCCTCCTGCATGTCGTGCTCCTCCGGTGCGCTTGCTGCTGCGTGTGCTTGCTGACTGCGTGCGTGTGAGCTGGTTGCGGCTTGCTGCTGGGAGCTGGTGGTAGGACCTTTACACAGCATGCAGGGATATCAAAGGTGCAAACATACTAGTAGATCCTAGGGGTCGTGTTAAGCTTGCAGACTTTGGAATGGCTAAACATGTAAGGACTTGAAAAGAGGCTCCCAGCATCTGGTTGGAGACATTTTATTAATTATTTCTACATATACTCGCCGTATTGCTGTTTCTAGAAATTGCCGTATCCCGTGTGCCGGTCCTTGTATCGGTGCTTCATAGGTTTTTGCTGCTCCTGCAGAACTGCACAGTTATGGCCACCGCCGTTGCCACAGTCGCCTCAGCGTTGCACGACCCACAAACCTTCGCTCTGCGGCAGGGTGAGTTGGATGGGCGCTTTGCGGATGCCGAAGAGAAACCAGCAGCAGCATCCGAGGAGCCTAGGGAGACAGAGGCAGAGGCAGAGGACGACGAGGACGACGATGAGGACGAGGAGTATTGGTCCTACCATGACGTGGGTGAAGCCCTAGACTGGCTTGACGCCGCGGAGGGCCCGGATGGCTCGACACGTCTTTCCTCAACATTCTCGGCTGCCGGAAGTGCGGCTGCGGCGCGGAGGCCGAACGCACATGGCGGCATGCTCGCGCGCACACTCCAGCCACTCTCCAACCGCACACAGAAGCTCGCCTCACACGTCCGCGCCGCTCCGTTGGAGGTATGCGGTTTCAACTCCTCACCTTGGATCAGTATACTGATTGGCTTGTGCTATAACATTATTGGGCTTATGCTATCAAGGACTAGGGTTCAATGGTTCACTATCTTTTGATTAAAGTTGGTTACCTAAAATTACTAAAGAGAACAGTTGCACTTCATATTGGAGCTAGGCCTAGTAGTGTTAGCTAGGGAATTTCAAGTTTCCAATGTCACTCTGCAAACCACTAACTGAAATAATTAGGATCAAGTTTTGATGTCTGTTGCAGTATTGATTTTTATGTAACACTGGTGCCTTGCCCTGAACGAACGGAACACCGGTCATGCTTTATTCATCTGGGTGTTGTACCTTTTTTGCTTATTATTTGATGCCGTGAGTTTTGAACCATTCAGGAGTGGGAAGGTAGAATGAACGTGGGGATGTCAAATTCCGTGACAACTGCAATCAGGGACAGCATAAGAGATACTGCAATTGGGAAAACAAGGAACACTGGGAAGGCAGATCGTGCTACAGTTGAACAGGTTTGTACATTTTTTGCTGTCTGGTGATGCTTATTTCATTCCCTGCTTGGAAGTTGAATCCATGCACTTCCATATTCCTTCAGCAATAAGAATCAATCCTGTAGCCTTTCACCCTAATTTGGTTTCTGTCAAGTGGCTGTCTGTTTTAAAAATTTCTCCCCTCATCAAGTATGCAGTAAATCAAAGTTTATTTACTACTTATAAAACTTTTGGTTTGATGTACATGAATAAGAATTCTTATTGAAGACTTAAGTTCCGCTTCATTATCTATTGCCGGTTGTGTAAGTTCGTGAAGCAGAAATTTGTTAGTTTGAAGTTTGAGCATTCCTCTTTTTGGTGCCTACTGCATTTCTGTTTATGAGTTCTCCTGACTAATTAGGTACCATTGCTTCAATGCTGATAGGCGGGCGGGGGAGGGGGGGGGGGGGTGATCTATTTCTTTTTCCTCTTATGCAATTTGTTTAATTAATATTTCTTGTCATTGTGGACCCTCAAAAGAATGCCCTCTATTGCACATGTGATTTGATTACTTTATCTGATGATTGCATGATATTTACAGTTCTTATAGGCAGGGCATACTTGCTCATTCGTCCATCCAGATAAAATTATGAATTTTGATTAACTGGGAAGACAAAAACATGCTTTATCTCTATTAGTTTATGTAATGAATGATGTTTTAGTGAAGTTCTTTTTCTGAACATTCGGTTTTTTATTTATATGCAGGCTATTGACCCAAGAACCCGCATGGTTTTGTTCAAAATGCTAAACCGTGGTGTTTTTAATAACATAAATGGTTGCATTTCAACCGGAAAAGAGGTAACCTTCAATTTGGAGTGCACATCGTAGCTACAAGGCATCTGCTACTTGCCAATTTCATTGCACCCGCGGATTTACTACTACAAGTTGCATTTTGTATTCATCATTCTAGAAATCTATAATTAGAATAACACACTCAATATTAACTGTGGCAGTTGATTTGTTTTTCTTTCCTTTGTAGGCAAATGTATATCATGCAACAAAGACAGATGGCAGTGAGTTAGCAATCAAAGTCTATAAAACTTCAGTGCTTGTTTTTAAGTAAGATATGGATGTTATACTTGCTTTGTCTTATAATAACTGGATACTCAAAGCTACATCAGAATGCTGTTTATGGCAATTTTGTTGTATCCTTTCAGCACTTCTAAATTGTTTTGATTCAAAAAGGTTCCCGTCTGAACAAAGTACACACTTCCTTGTTGCAGGGATAGAGATCGATACGTTCAAGGAGATTATCGTTTTAGACATGGTTACTGCAAGCATAATCCTCGGAAAATGGTAAAGACTTGGGCTGAAAAGGAAATGCGAAATCTTTTACGGTATGAAATATTCTCATTAAGCATGCTTTATTCATTTTTTTCATTCCAGTAATTTGGCAAGATGTTTCTCAATGGGATTCTGTTGTTGAATTGGGTTTAACTTTTTGGGAAAAAGATGATGCATTTGGAAGCATAAGCTGTTGATATCCTATATTTTGTTCTGTCTCTCTCTAAATTAAATTCCCACCCTTTATAATTGTTATCTTCTTCTACAATACCTCGCAAAATACTTTCAGTTATTGAAGTAGAAAGATTTACACTTCTTTCCGTTGCTCAGAGTTAGAGCAGAAGGAATCCGATGCCCAAGCCCGTTGCTCTTGAGGCTTCATGTTTTGGTGATGGAATTTATAGGTAAAACTTGTGGTGACATTTTCTTATTCAATGCCTATCAACATTTTCCTATAAACATGATATCATATCATGACCTAATAATTGTTCAAAACACACGCCTCGTAGCAGAACATCCCACAGAACAGTACTTTCATAGGTATTATCATTTCTTCTAATAAATTGAGTTGGTCCTCCTTCAGGAAAAGGAGGTTGGGCTGCTCTTCGACTTAAAGATGCTGCTTTGTCGGATGACAAGTTGCGTGAAACTTACTTTGAGGTACATGGCGTATGCAAAGATTAACTACCAGTTGAAATGTCAGCTGAATATGGTCTTTACCTATAGAAGAATGAATAAGGAACCACATAGTATCCAAACATTAGATTTTGGGTACTCTTATGGTAACATTTTCCAATATACTTACTGCAGCTTATTTTCAGATTGTTACAACAATGCGGACACTTTACCAAAAGTGCAAGCTTGTCCACGGTGATTTGAGTGAATACAACATTCTTTATTTTGAGGTAGTTGAGCACTTTTGGTTAAGCCTTCTTAACCTCTTTCATTTCCCAGTCAACCAGATTTCTCATTCATATTTGCTTGTTGTGCAGGGGCACTTGTACATCATTGATGTTTCACAGTCTGTCGACCTTGACCATCCTTCAGCTTTGGATTTCCTGAAGGAAGATTGCTTGCATGTTAATGTGAGTAAAATTAGATTAAAATTGACCAGACATGGATAACTCGTGGTATTTAATGCGCGTGCAATGCTGTTTTCAGGATTTCTTTGAAAAACGAGGCGTTGCTGTCATGACAGTAACAGAGCTATTTAATTTCGTTGTGGATCAAAATATCGCTGATGAAGATGTTGATGATTACCTGGAGAAGGCATGCCCTTATTTTACTTTGAGTAGTTACAATGCTTTGTAATCATCGATTTTTGTGTGATACTATGCTCATCCTTGGGCAGACGATCCGATGGGTTAACAAAATTGTGGTTACAACAGGTTCAGCAGAAGATTCTGGAAAATGGAGATACAGCTGCAGATGATGATGCAATTGCTCCGACTGTCTTGGTGCAGGTAGGAATATGATTATTGTTATTACTATGCATTTGTGCAGCTTTGCCAGAAATGTCATTTACTACAGTGAGCATCTTCACTTCTTCAGTGAGAGATCCTATTCTGAGGCATACATTTATTTATTGCATATATCTGTTACTTGTCAATCATCTCTATTTTATACTATGTTTTAGTTCAAGGTATTGCCATTACCTTTGTGGTAACTGTTTTATCTCATCTGCATAGTTTATTATGTTCATTCCAATCAGTCTTGTCTCCCAGATCTCTTACATGAGTTTGTAACTATTCTGTGTTTATTTTGTTTCTTTCATATGTTTGTGTGCATGTTATACAGTTCACTTACTAATAATATTATCTGCTTTGCTCTTTTTGATAGACGTTGGATTATGTGAAGCAATGTGAGGCAGAGATTGTCAGCATGTCAATGATGCAACGTCCATCTGTTGGTTATGAGCCAACAGCAGATAAGCTTTATGACCAGCCACTGTTAGGATTTGTGCGGACTAAAAATGAGCATAACGAAAACCAGGAAGCACAACCGGCACAAAATACACCGGAAGAACCCTTGGACCTGCAAACTAAGTGCGGTTCCTTGGAGAACAAGGAGGAAGATGAATCGGGTGACAGTGAATCTTGCTCTAGTTCCGACGAAGACGGTTCGTGGCACGAGTCCACAAAGATGGGGCCCGAGGAAAGGAAGGCTGCTCGTAAGGAAAACAAGAAGAAAGTGAAGGAAGAGAAGAGGGAAACCCGCAAGACGAAGATCCCCAAGGCTGATAAGAAGAAGAGGAAGAAAATGGCGAAAGCTAAGTGCAAGCGGTAGTGGATCACTGGTGGCAATCCACATGGTTGACACCATCAATTTTGTTATACTAGTCTAGTTCCAGTCAGTCTTGTGAGCGATGTGTTGGATGTGCTTTCTTGTCCTAAATATATTGCTTAAAAACAAATGTCGTAAAAGATCCCTCTTGCGGCAACATTATAGCATATTTTGAGTTGTCTATGCTTAATGTGCCTGAATGATATATCTTGATTTCTTCTGTTCTGTCGGCGATTCTAGTGTAAACTATGGATGAGAACGTCAATTCTTTATGGGTCTACAAAGTACGCATAGCAAAAGCAGGACATTTTGAATGTATGATGTGTGAAGATGGGTGCCGACGGTGTGATCCGAATCTCCTAAGCTTGCATCAAATAGAAAGATTGTGTTCAAAGAAAATATAGAAGAGCACGCCATTTGAAATTTCAGTTTTGTTTATCTGATTCTGATTTTTTTTTCTCCGTGCATACTTTCACAAATGTTTGTTGTGCATGCAAATTTTTATCATGAAATCACATTGGTGGACAAAATCAGAGCTCCAAAATGCTTTTATAAGTAAGATTTTCAGAGCATTGATTTTATTTTTTTAGCACGCATTCCACCAGTGTGATTTTGCGATGAAATTTTGCATGCACAACAAACATTTGTGAAATTATGCCAAAAAAATTCAGATTTTTTTACTTTTTTTAGGGGTAAAACACATCTTTATTCATCAAAGTCCACACGCAGTGGGATGCGTCTTTGGTCATAGGGCTGGCCAAACCATACATGACGTCCCAGACCTCTTGACAAAGCAAATTTAGCTAAGTTATGTGCTTCATAGTTTGCAGCACGACTCTCGAAAGTAAAAATACAATGAAAGGTAGTAGCTCTATGATTTATCTCGCTTATAATTGATGCATATCCTCCTCGTGTACCCGTGTTGATGTCTTGAATTACCTGCCGGCAGTCTGAAGCAATAACAAAATCTCTGATATTGAGGTCCTCCGCTAGCGCCAGTGCCTCGCGACACGCGATCGCTTCCAGAGTGGCTGAATCGAGGGTTCCTTCGATGACCAGAGCCGAGCCACCAACGTAGCTACCATTCTCATCCCTGCAGCCCGCCACCGCCGAACCCCCACGTGATCGGACCGCTGCATCGACGTGGTTTTGCAAAATCCTGGTGGTGGCTGTTTTGGTCTTTGTTGTTGCCCCGCTGGGGTCCCGGTGGCTACCCTGGGCCGTTGTTGCTTATTGCTCAGGACTCCTAGTTCATCGATAAATCGTTGGACGAACATGTGTGTCGCTTGGAGGCTCTGGAAAATTCCTTCATGAATGGCCTTTCGGCGAGCATGCCATATTGACCATAAGGTGACCGTCATGAGTATGAACTTGTCATGGGGAAGCAATTCCATCAAGGTGAATAACCAATTCTTAGCATTGGGCTCTGTTGTAGCTGTGATTTTATGTGTTACCGCTTCGTCTGTCAAAGCCCATATACTCCTTGAGGATGAGCACTCCAACAGCGAGTGGCGCCACGAATCTTGAGCTCCACACAAGCCACACTGTCCCGAATCTGTCATGTGCCGATGTGTACGGACATCATTCGTTGGCAGAGACTGTTTTGAGAGTCTCCATAGAAACATGCGAATCTTACTCGGGACGTTAGTTTTCCAAAGAGATTTCCATGACCCCTCCGCTGCTCTAGAACTTGACGGAACTGCCGTTCTTTCTAACCAAGCCTCCCTCCTCTGTCTTGTTGCTACTAGCATGTTGTAAGCAGATTTAACAGAGAAGTTCCCTTTTTTGTCATAGTGCCAGGCCCAAAAATCTGACATATTACGAGTGCATAGCGGGATTCCCAGTATTACCTGAGCATCCATTGGCATAAACGTCGCCGTGACAAGTTCCTTGTTCCAAGCTGCTGTTGTGGGTTCTATGAGTTCCGAGACCATGATGGGGCGATGGGTTGTTACACAACCATATGGTCGAAGCATTGCATCACGTGGCAGCCAATTGTGTTCCCATATGTTTGTAGATGTCCTGTTGCCAATTCGTTTGATCAATCCTTGCTTAAGAGTGTCACGTCCTTCAATGATTGCTCTCCAGACTTGGCTAGGGTGATTCCTGAAGGAAATATGCCTTAGAGGCAATAATAAAGTTATTATTTATTTTCTTATATCATGATAAATGTCTATTATTCATGCTAGAATTGTATTAACCGGAAACATAATACATGTGTGAATACATAGACAAACATAACGTCACTAGTATGCCTCTACTTGACTAGCTCATTAATCAAAGATGGTTGTGTTTCCTAACCATAGACATGTGTTGTCATTTGATTAAAAGGATCACATCATTAGGAGAATGATGTGATTGACATGACCCATTCCGTTGGCCTAGCACTTGATCGTTTAGTATGTTGCTATTGCTTTCTTCATGACTTATACATGTTCCTGTAACTATGAGATTATGCAACTCCCGTTTACCGGAGGAACACTTTGTGTGCTACCAAACGCCACAACGTAATCGGGTGATTATAAAGGAGCTCTACAGGTGTCTCCGAAGGTACATGTTGGGTTGGCGTATTTCGAGATTAGGTTTTATCACTCCGATTGTCGGAGAGGTATCTCTGGGCCCTCTCGGTAATGCACATCACTATAAGCCTTGCAAGCAATGTAACTAATGAGTTAGTTACGGAATGATGCATTACGTAACGAGTAAAGAGACTTGCCGGTAACGAGATTGAACTAGGTATTGAATAACGATGATCGAATCTCGGGCAAGTAACATACCGATGACAAAGGGAACAACGTATGTTGTTATGCGGTTTGACCGATAAAGATCTTCGTAGAATATGTAGGAGCCAATATGAACATCCAGATTCCACTATTGGTTATTGACCAGAAACAGTTCTAGGTCATGTCTACATAGTTCTCGAACCGTAGGGTCCGCACGCTTAACGTTACGATGACAGTTTTATTATGAGTTTATAAGTTTTGATGTACCGAAGGTTGTTCGGAGTCCCGGATGTGATCACGGACATGACGAGGAGTCTCGAAATGGTCGAGACATAAAGATCGATATATTGGACGACTATCTTCGGACATCGGAAGCGTTCCGAGTGATTTCGGAGAAAACGGAGTCTTGGGAGGGTTACCGGAACCCCGGGAAGTATTGGGCCTTAGTGGGCTCGAGGAGAGAGAGGGCTGCAGCCCAGAGATGGCGCCCCCATGAGGAGTCCGAATTGGACTAGGGAGGGCGCGCCCCTCTTCCTCTCCCTCTCCCTCTCTTTCCTTCCCCTCTCTCTTCCTAGTTGGACTAGGAAAGGAGTCCTACTCCCACTAGGAGGAGGACTCCCCCTCCCTGGCGCGCCCCTAGGGCCGGCCGGCCTCCCCCCTTGCTCATTTATATACGGGGGCAGGGGGCACCCTAGAACACACAAGTTGATCTTCGTGATCGTTCCTTAGCCGTGTGCGGTGCCCCCCTCCACCATATCCCACCTCGGTCATATCGTAGCGGTGCTTAGGTGAAGCCCTGCATCGGTAAAACATCATCATCGTCACCACGCCGTCGTGCTGACGGAACTCATCCCCGACACTCTGCTGGATCGGAGTCCGGAGATCGTCATCGAGCTGAACGTGTGCTGAACTCGGAGGTGCCGTACGTTCGGTACTTGGATCGGTCGGATCGTGAAGACGTATGACTACATCAACCGCGTTGTCATAACGCTTCCGCAAACACCGGTCTCACGAGGGTACATGGACAACACTCTCCCCTCTCGTTGCTATGCATCACCATGATCTTGCGTGTGCATAGGAAATTTTTAAAATTACTACGTTCCCCAACAATGGTATCAGAGCCAGGTTTTATGCGTTGATGTTATATGCACGAGTAGAATACAAGTGAGTTGTGGGCGATACAAGTCATACTGCTTACCAGCATGTCATACTTTGGTTCAACGGTATTGTTGGATGAAGCGGCCCGGACCGACATTACGCCAGACGCTTCTGCGAGACTGGTTTTACCGCCGTGCTTTGCACCACGGTGACTAGCGGGTGTCTGTTTCTCCAACTTTAGTTGAACCGAGTGTGGCTACACCCGGTCCCGCGAAGGTTAAAACAGCACTAACTTGACGAACTATCATTGTGGTTTTGATGCGTAGGTAAGAACGGTTCTTGCTCAGCCCGTAGCAGCCACGTAAAATTTGCAACAACAAAGTAGAGGACGCCTAACTTGTTTTTGCGGGGCATGTTGTGATGTGATATGGTCAAGGCGTGATGCTATATTTTATTGTATGAGATGATCATGTTTTGTAACCGAAGTTATCGGCAACTAGCAGGAGCCATATGGTTGTCGCTTTATTGTATGAAATGCAACGCATCTGTAATTGCTTTACTTTATCACTAAGCGGTAGCGATAGTCGAGAAGCAATAGATGGCGTAACGACAACGATGCTACGATGGAGATCAAGGTGTCACGCCGGTGACGATGGTGATCACGACGGTGCTTCGGAGATGGAGATCACAAGCACAAGATGATGATGGCCATATCATATCACTTATATTGATTGCATGTGATGTTTATCCTTTATGCATCTTATCTTGCTTTGATTGACGGTAGCATTTTAAGATGATCTCTCACTAAAAATTATCAAGAAGTGTTCTCCGTGAGTATGCACCGTTGCGAAAGTTCTTCTTCGTGCTGAGACACCACGTGATGATCGGGTGTGATAGGCTCTACGTTCAAATACAATGGGTGCAAAACAGTTGCACACGCAGAATACTCAGGTTAAACTTGACGAGCCTAGCATATAACAGATATGGCCTCGGAACACGGAGACCTAAAGGTCGAACGTGAATCATATAGTAGATATGATCAACATAGTGATGTTCACCATTGAAACTACTCCATCTCACGTGATGATCGGACATGGTTTAGTTGATTTGGATCACATGATCACTTAGAAGATTAGAGGGATGTCTATCTAAGTGGGAGTTCTTAAGTAATATGATTAATTGAACTTTAATTCATCATGAACTTAGTCCTGGTAGTATTTTGCAAATTATCTTGTATTTCAATAGCTCGCGTTGTTGCTTTCATATGTTTATTTTGATATGATTCCTAGAGAAAAACTATGTTGAAAGATGTTAGTAGCAATGATGCGGATTCGATCCGTGATCTGAGGATTATCCTCGATGCTGCACAGAAGAATTATGTCCTTTGAAAGGATCGATATGGTTGACTAGAGGGTGGGGGGGGTGAATAGGCAACTAACAATTTTTAAGCTTTTCTTTACCAATTTAAACTTTGCGATAATAAAGGTTGTCTAGATGTGCAACTAGGTGAACAACCTATATGATGCAATCAACACAAGCACAAGAGCAAGCAAAGATAGAAACACAAATAAGCTTGCACAAGTAAAGGGATAGGATAACCAAGAGTGAAGCCGGTGGAGACGAGGATGTGTTACCAAGTTCCTTCCTTTTGAGGGAAGTACGTCTCCGTTAGAGCGGTCTGCAGCACAATGCTCCCCAAGAAGCCACTAGGGCCACCGTATTCTCCTCACGCCAAGCACAATGCAAGATGCCGTGATTCCACTATTGGTGCCCTTGAAGGCGGCAACCGAACCTTTACAAACAAGGTTGGGGCAATCTTCACAACTTAATTGGAGGCTCCCAACGACACCACGAAGTTTCACCACAATGGAATATGGCTCCGCGGTGACCTCAACCGTCTAGGGTGCTCAAACACCCAAGAGTAACAAGATCCGCAAGGGATAAGTGGGGGGAATCAAATGTCTCTTGGTGGAAGTGTAGATCGGGCCCTTGTCACCCAATCCCGAGCAAATCAACAAGTTTGATTGGCTGGGAGAGAGATCGGGCCAAAATGGAGCTTGGAGCAACAATGGAGCTTAGAGATGGAAGAGGTGGTCAACTAGAGGTAGGAGACACGCCTTTTATACTCGTGGAAAAGATCCAACCGTTATCCTCTAGTTCAGCCGCGACACGCCGGTACTACTGCTAAAGCGAGGTACTACCGTGGAGGACCACGGTACTACAAGGCAGCAGCAGAGACTGGACTGGTTTAATCGAAGCGCAAGATTACTGTCGCGTACTACCGCACACCCTTGTGGTACTACCGCAAGGCAGGTAAGCCACAGCCTACGAAGAGCGTGGATGAAATAAACTACATCCGTGCCTACTTCCCTGAAAAAGAAACAATGCGAAAACCCGACGCGGTACTACCGGGCGCGAGGTGCGGTACTACCGTGGAGGCGCGGATGTAAAAAATTACATCCGCTCCTACTACCGCGGCGCAACGGTACTAGGCATGAGGGCCACGGTACTACGGATCCAAGAGAGCGGTACTACCGTGTCCACCCGCGGTACTACCGCGCAAGACGAGCGGTACTATCGTGTGGGCGCGGATGTAAAAAATTACATCCGCGCCTACTACCGCATCGAGAAAGCACTAGGCCCGGAGTTGCGGTACTAAGGCTCCAGGGGAGCGGTACTACCGTGACCCCCAGTGGTACTACCGCTCCGTAGAGCAGTACTACCGCAAGAACAGCAGTAGCCGTCGGATTTATGCACAGCTATGACAACGGGAAGATGCTCCAAAGTGCAAGGAAAGGAAGGACAAGTGTACGTGTTGATTCCACCCAAACCTTTCCGACGCGGACCCCCTCTTAATAGTACGGCTCTTCTACGACTCAAATCCACCAAAGAGAAACGTAGAACGACGCCGTCTTCAATAGTCTCCGAGGGGCACCGAATCGTCTCGTGCCTAGTGATGAAGCATCGGAGAAACTCAAGGCATACAATTAGTCCGCAAAAGTATCGTCATCAATCACCAAAACACCTAAGGGATAAATATGCCCTTACATCCTTGATGCACCGCTAGGTGACAGGCCTATTGCAGGAGCTGATGCAGACGTTATGAACGTTTGGCTAGCTCAATATGATGACTACTTGATAGTTTAATGCACCATGCTTAACGGCTTAGAATCGGGACTTCAAAGACGTTTTGAACGTCATGGACCATATGAGATGTTCCAGGAGTTGAAGTTAATATTTCAAGCAAATACCCGATTTGAGAGATATGAAGTCTCCAACAAGTTCTATGGCTAAAAGATGGAGGAGAATCGCTCAACTAGTGAGCATGTGCTCAGATTGTCTGGGTACTACAATCGCTTGAATCAAGTGGGAGTTAATCTTCCAGATAAGATAGTGATTGACAGAATTCTCTAGTCACCATCACCAAGTTAGTAGAACTTTGTGATGAACTATAGTATGCAAGGGATGACGAAAACGATTCCCAAGCTCTTCATGATGTTGAAATCGACGAAGGTAGAAATCAAGAAAGAGCATCAAGTGTTGATGGTTGACAAGATCACTAGTTTCAAGAAAAGGGCAAAGGGAAAGAAAGGGAACTTCAACTAGAATGACAAGCAAGTTGTCACTCCCACGAAGAAGCCCAAAGCTGAACCAAAGCCTGAAACTGAGTGCTTACACTGCAAAGGAAATGGTCACTGGAAACGGAAATACCCTGAATATTTGGTGGATAAGAAGGATGGCAAAGTGAACAAGGGTATATTATACATTTTATTAATGTGTGCCTTACTAGTGTTTATAGTAGCCCCTGAGTATTTGATACTTGTTCGGTTGCTAAGTGTAAGGGCATATTTATCCCGTAAGTGTTTTGGTGATTGATGACGATACTTTTGCGGACTAATCGTATGCTTTGAGTTCCTCAGATGGTTCATCTCTAGGCTCGAGACGATTCGGTGCCCCTCGGAGACTATTGAAGACGGCGCTGCCCCACGCTTATTTTTGGTGGATTTGAGTCGAGGGAGAGCCGTACTATTAAGAGGGGTCCGCGTCGGAAGGTTAGGGCGGAATCAACACGCACACTTGTCCCTCCTTTCCTCGCACTTTGGAGCTTCCCTTCGTTATCTTGGTTGTGCGGAAATCGACATTTGCCACTTGTACTTGCGGTAGTACCGCAGGTACCTGTAGTAATGCTGGGTGCCACGCAGTACCGCTCCTCGGGAGCGGTAGTACCGCGGCTCCTGTGCCTAGTGCCGCCCGGTGCGGTAGTAGGCGGATGTAATTTTACATCCGCGCCACCACGGTAGTACCGTCATTGCCGCTGGTAGTACCGCGGGGGCCCACGGTAGTACTGCTCCCCTGAGCCGTAGTACGGTGGCCCTCCTACCAAGTACCGTAAAGTCACGGTAGTAGGCACGCGCTATGGTACTACCGCTCCTGAGGAGCGGTAGTACCACGTCGGATTTTCGCACTACCGCAGTTTCAGCGGAAGTTGGCACGGATGTAATTTATTTCATCCGCGCCCTTCTCAGGTCATGACTCCCCTGCCTTGCGGTAGTACCGCAGGCGCGGTAGTACCGCGCGAGCGGTAGTACTGCCCTTAGTTAGGCTAGTCCCGGCCTGTGCTGCTGCTGCGGTAGTACCGTGGTCCACCACGGTAGTACCGTGCGGTCTCGCGGTAGTACCGCGCCCCTGGAGCGGTAGTACCGCGTGTCGCGGGCTGACTAAGTGGATAACGGTTGGATTTTTTCCACGACTATATAAGGGGCTTCTTCAAACCTCTAGTTGACCACCTCTTCTCTCTCTAAGCTCCATTGTTGCTCCAAGCTCCATTTTGGCCCGATCTCTCTCCCTAGCCAATCAAACTTGTTGATTTGCTCGGGATTGGGTGACAAGGGCCGATCTACACTTCCACCACAAGATATTTGATTCCCCCCACTTATCCCTTGCGTATCTTGTTACTCTTGGGTGTTTGAGCATCCTAGACGGTTGAGGTCACCGTGGAGCCATATTCCATTGTGGTGAAGCTTCGTGGTGTTGTTGGGAGCCTCCAATTAAGTTGTGGAGATTGCCCCAACCTTGTTTGTAAAGGTTCGTCGCCGCCTTCAAGGGCACCAATAGTGGAATCACGACTCTTGCATTGTGCAAGGGCGTGAGGAGATTACTGTGGCCCTAGTGGCTTCTTGGGGAGCATTGTGCCTCCACACCGCTTCTAACAGACGCATTTCCCTCAAAAGGAAGGAACTTCGGTAACACATCCTCGTCTCCACCGGCTCCACTCTTGGTTATCTTATCCCTTTACTTGTGCAAGCTTATTTGTGTTCCTATCCTTGCTTGCTCGTGTGCTTGTGTTGTTGCATTATATAGGTTGTCCACCTAGTTGCACATCTAGACAACCTTTATTAGTGCAAAGTTTAAATTGGTAAAGAAAAGCTTAAAAATTGTTAGTTGCCTATTCACCCCCTCTAGTCAACCATATCGATCCTTTCAATTGGTATCGAGCCTCATCTCTTTTAAGGACTTTACCGTCCGTAGAGTATGAGTTGACGTCGTAGATGATGTGGGGAGCACTCCGTGCGAATCCGACATCATCTACGGAGATGGGAGTACCTCGATCTCGTGAGGAATTCAATGTGGCGTTGGACACATTGAAAAACTCCATGACGAGGGAGGTCAAGGACATGTTTAAGGAATTCCTAGAAGGGCTTAAACTTTCCACCGCACCCGTGAAAGTGGGTGATCCCGCCAACACGGGAGCGGATGCTAACTCCGATAAGGGGAAGCTACTAGTGAGAAAGCCCCTCGTCTAGTGGTAAGAATGTCACGGCATCTTCGCCCATGTGCAACCTCCCGCTTATGGTGGACCGATTCCTTCCACTCATTTGAATCATGCTGGTCCACCACCTAAGATTGATAAAAGGAGGATTTTGATTCTTGGGTTTATCGTTTTAAGCGTCATTTAAATCACGTGAACACTAACCTTTGGAGAATCATTGAAGAAGGTTTCTATCCGCATGATCCGAGCAATTTTTCTCCTAGAGAGGTCGTGGACCATCAATTCAATGAGAATGCTCTCTTCATCATCCAAGAAGCAATCCTTCGAAGACCTCCCTCATCTCCGGCCTTACACCCGTGCCAAAGATGCTTGGCTCAAGGTGGTTTCCATGTATCGAGGAAGCGCAAGCATTCAACGTTCCAATTCTGAAGTGGTCCAAGATGAAGCCGATGAGTTTGCAATGAAGGAAGAAGAAGAACCTCGTGAGCTCTATCGGAGAGTAACCAAGCATGCCGTCTCCCTCCGGGATCATGGAAGTAAGGACACAGATGACAACTGGATCAAGCGCAAATTTCTCAAGGCAATGATGCCCTACCACAAAGCCATGCCCTCCGTCATCCGTCAACGACCGGACTTCCACACCTTGTCCTCAAGTGATGTGTTGGATGAGTTTGTGGCTATGAGCATATTGGACAAGACCGCCGACAATGCGGTGCTTCGCTCTCAAAGAGCAAAGAAGCTCAACCTCGCTTTGAAGGCCAAGATTTGTGTCGAAGAAGATGGAGAGGAGGAAGAAGAAGAGAGCAACCTCGAAGATACTAAGTATGATTATCATGAACACATGGCCCTTGCTTCAAGACAATTTTGGAGCAAGAAGAACTCAAGGCCCAACTTCAACAAGAGCAATTCAAGTGGCTCTAAGGGCAAGCAACGAGTGAGGACGTGTTTCAATTGTGGAAATGTGAGTCACTTTGTTGCGGAGTGTCCATATGAGAAGAGGGAAGACAATGGTGGCAAGCTCATCCGTAAGGACAAGGCCAAGTCTTTTCCCAACAAGAGCAACTTCTCAAAGAAGACTCCTCACAAAGCTTTGGTGGTTCAAGAAGAGTACAATGAGGACGATGATGATGATGAGGATGGTGAATCGGTTGCCATGGCCTCCGTGGCCATTGCAATGACTCCTCGGGTGTCTCTCTTCGGTTCACCCAATGAAAGCATCACCGCCAAGTGCCTCATGGCTAAAGCCACCAACAAGGTAACCCCCAACATCAAAACTACCATCATCAATCATTCTTCTTTGATGGATTGCATTGATGAACATGAGGGCACTAGTGTAGAGGAAAATGAATTTGAGATCTTTATGAGTAAACTCAAAGGGAAATCCAAGAAGCACTTCGTTGCTCTCTTGGAACAACTTGGTGAAGCCAATGTCATGATCGAGACTCATGAAGAAACCATTTCTAAGATGGAAGGGCATAGTCGTGACTATGCCGATGAGATTTCGGATCTTTCCAATGCTCTTGAGGAAGAGCGTGGTCTTCGTTTGGCTCTTGAGGAGTCACACAACGATGATCACGCTAAATTAAAGAAAGACCTTGATCATGCTCTTGTTGTGTCTCGTGTGCTTAGTTCCGAGAAGGCAAAGCTTGGAGTTGATCTTGCTAGACTCAACGAGGACTTTGACACTCTCGACAAGGCTCACAAAGTCTTGAAGGGTGCTCATGCTAGTATCAAAGAGTCTCATGATCAACTCCAAGTGAAGCTAACCAAGGAGAAAGCCACCTTTCCTCATATGATATTGATTGATAATGCAAATGCCACTAACCCTTGTTGTGAGCATGTGCATCTTGTTGAGGAGAATGCTAAGTTGAAGGAGCAACTTGAAAAGGGCCTTGTCACATGCATTCAAGGTGAGAAGAACCTTAACGACCTTTTGAGTAATCAAAAGGAAGTTGTGGCCAAGGAGGGATTGGGTTCGCGCCCAAGCCCAAGAGCAAGAAGAAGAATGACAAGACCAAGCAACCTCCCCCTCTCAAGCAAACTTTTGTGAGGGAGGGAGAGGGTGCTTCCAAGAAGAAGAAGAACCGTGCAAAGGGTGGCAATGTCAAGAAGGACAACGTCATCCCCATGAACATAGCCGGCGACTTTAACCCCTCTTATGTGTTGTGCCGTGCTAGTGATGGGCATGTTTATGCTAAATCTGTTGGTTCTTCTTATGAGTACATTGAATGGTCTATTTGGGTTCCTAAGACCCTCGTTACTAACATCAAAGGACCCATTACCAAATGGGTACCTAAAACCAAGCATTGATCTCTTGTAGGGGTTTGCTTAGGTGGGGATCATGGTTGCTCGATAGTGGAGCAACAAATCATATGACCGGAGCAAGGACATGGTGGTGGACGTGCAAGAGATTCCATCTATGCCCACCGATGTCGAGTGGGGTGATGCATCACATTCTAAGGTATTGGGTCTCGGCAAGGTTGTCATTTCTCATGATCTTACGATCGAGAAAGTCATGCTTGTTCACCCCTTGCATACAATTTGCTTTCCGCTCGTCAACTTGCAGTCATGGGTTATGCTACTTTCTTTGACATTGATACCGTGGCCCTCTTGTGGAGCAAGACTCTTAAAAGTAGCCTTTGTTGGGCATGTCGAAAACGGTCTCTATGTGATTAACTTTTCGGAGCGACCCACTAAGACCGCGACATGCCTAATGGCTAAAGTTGACGTGGCATGGCTTTGGCATCGCCGTTTAGCCCATGCCAATATGAGATCTTTGCAAAGTCTTCTCAAGGGGGACCATGTCCGTGGACTAACAAATGTTAGTTTTGCCAAAGACCGTGCTTGCAGTGCTTGTATTGAAGGAAAGCTTCATGAGAAGGCTCACCCTCCCACGACTATCATATACTCAAAGAGACCCTTGGAGCTCCTTCACATGGATCTCTTTGGGCCACCATCATTTGATAGTCTTGGAGGAAGAAAGTATTGCTTGGTGATCATGGATGACTATTCGAGATATACTTGGGTATATTTCTTCAAGAGGAAGAGTGAGACCCAACAAACCGTCATCGACTTTGCAAATGAAGCTCAACGTCAACATAATGCAAAGATCTTGACTATAAGAAGTGGCAACGGCACCGAGTTCAAGAACTACACCTTGGATGAGTTTCTTAGTGATGAGGGAATCAAGCATCAATATTCTGCACCATATACCCCTCAACAAAATGGTGTGGCGGAGAGAAAGAACCGGACGTTGATGGATGCGGAAAGGACCATGATGGCGGAGTTCAAGTCTCCATACAACTTTTGGGCGAAGCCATCAACACCGCTTGTCATGCATCCAATCGGCTTTATCTCCGCAAAGGCTTGAACAAGACTCCTTATGAGATACTCACCGCAACAAGCCCAACCTCAAGTACTTCCGGTGTTCGGGTGTAAGTGTTTCATTCTCAAGAAAGGTGTTCGTTTGTCTAAATTTGAAGCTAGAGCTCATGAGGGCATATTTGTTGGTTATGCTACAAACTCTCATGTTATCGTGTCCTCAATAAATCCACGGGACTTATTGAGGAGACGGTAACGTGGAGTTTGATGAGAATAACGGCTCCCAAGTGGAGCAAAGTGGCACTTGTGATGTAGGTGATGAAATTCCTCCCCAAGCCATAAGAAGAATGGGAGTTGGCTTTATCCTACCCATTGAGGAACCCCTTGTGGTCAAGGAGAAGGACAATGCTCCACTCAAGTGGAGCCATCACCAACCCAAGGCCCACACGCTTAGAAGAACAAAGTGAAGGCCCTCAACCTCAAGAACAAGACCAAGGGCAAGATCGTGCTCAAGATGATGATATCACCTTAAATGATGCCCAAGGTCGAAGTTCTCCCCCCGAGCATGCTCAAGATGAAGGTCATGCTCAAGACGGCGCTCAAGATGATCAAGTGACCTCTCCTCATCGCACCTCCGAGGAGGATTTAGAGCGTCGTGCCAAGATTGCTTCCAAACTCACTACCAAAGGCCATCTCATGGAGAATGTGGTTGGAAGCCTAAGAAAAGGGGTAAGCTCTCTTAGACAATTGGCAAACTATTGTGAACATCACACGTTTGTCTCTTGTGTTGAACCTCAAAAGTTATATGAGGCGCCAAGACTCGATTGGCTCAATGCCATGCATGAAGAACTCAACAACTTTGAGTACAACAAGGTGTGGAGATTGGTGCCAAGGCCATCGGAGAACCACAACGTCATTGGAACCAAGTGGATTTTCAAGAACAAGCAAGATGCTCATGGGAACATCATTCACAACAAGGCAAGATTGGTAGCACAAGGCTACTCCCAAGTCGAGGGTATCGACTACGGTGAAACCTTTGCTCCCGTTGTTCGCCTTGAATCCATTCGTTTGTTGATTGCTTATGCTTCCCATCACAACTTTAAGTTGCAACAAATGGATGTAAAAGTGCTTTTCTTAATGGTCCCATTAATGAGTTGGTCTATGTCAAGCAACCCCCCGGGTTCGAGGACCCCTACTTCCCGGATCATGTATATCAACTCGATAAGGCACTCTATGGACTTAAACAATCCCCACGTGCTTGGTATGACCACCTTACCGAAGTTGTTACAAGATCGTGGTTTTGAAGTGGGGCAAATCGATCCCACTCTTTTTACTAAGAAGGTCAATGGGGGGTTGTTTGTATGCCAACTATATGTTGATGATATTATCTTTGGTTCTCCTAGGAATTTGCCGCTCTCATGACCTCCAAGTTCAATATGTCTTCGATGGGAGAGTTGAAGTTCTTTCTTGGTTTCAATATCAAACAAAGAAGAGAAGGAACCTTCATCAACCAAGCCAAATACACTCAAGACATGCTCAAAAGATTCAAGCTAAGTGATGTCAAGCCGGCTACTACACCAATGCCCACCAAGTGCCAACTTGACATTGATCCCAATGGTAAAGCGGTGGATCAAAAGGTATATCGCTCCATGATTGGATCCTTGCTTTACCTTTTGCATCTAGACCGGATATCATGTTGAGTGTGGGAATGTGTGCACGGTTTCAAGCCGCATCAAGGAAAGTCATTTTGTGGCGGCCGTTTAATCTTTCGATATTTGGCTCATACCCCAAACTTTGGCTTATGGTACCCAAGAGGAGCAAACTTCAAGCTTGAAGGATTTACTGATTCCGATCAAGGGAGACAAAGTGGATAGGAAGTCCACTTCCGGAGGGTGCCAATTTCTTGGTTGCTCCTTGGTAAGTTGGTCTTCCAAGAAGCAAAGTTGTGTGTCTCTCTCGTCCACCGAAGCGGAATATGTGGCGGCCGGGAGTTGTTGTGCTCAACTCCTATGGATGAGGCAAATAAAGGAGTACGGTGTCATTTGTGACAAAGTGCCTCTTTGGTGTGATAATGAAAGTGCCATCAAGATTTCTCTCAACCCGGTGCAACACTTCAAGACGAAGCACATCGAGATTCGGTATCACTTCATCCGGGATCACATTAGGCGAGGAGAGATCGAGCTCAAGTATGTCAACACTCAGGATAACCTTGCAGATATATTCACGAAGCCCTTAGATGAAGCAAGATTTCATGAAGTTACGGCATGAGCTAAATATCATTGATTTGAGCAATGTGACTTGAGCCCGTGCACTCCCACCACACTCAACTTGATGTCTAGTTTAGGTGTAGGCATGGACATAGGGGAGTATTGTTCTCTCAATGAACTCTCCCTCCCCCCATTATGCATAAATCGATCACCTCTTTCACATTAGCCATTTTTGATGGTACTTGTGTTCCAAAGACGAGTTTTGGTCATGGGCCCAAGGATAATTCTTCGCGGTGCCATACCATCCTACTCAAACATAGGTGGCTTCGGCCACCGCCCTCTCTCCTTGAGAGGCCTTGTCGTTTGGTGGTTTCCTGTTGTCTTTTGCCTCTAGTTTGTGGTTGAGTTTGTGGTTTCTTAAAAAAAATTCATTGCAAAGGCTCTTTTTCGTTTTTGAATCATGCGGTGACTTGAGATTCACGCATTATCACGCTACCGCGGTACTATCAAGAGCCAGCCACGGTACTACCGCTATGGAGCATCGGTATCACCGCAACCTCACGGCAGTAATTTTTACCGCCCGGTTGAGCGGTACTACCGCCTCGGTGCGGAACTTCCGCCCGAGCGGTACTACCGCGATGAGACGCGGTACTACCGCGACGGTTCGCGGGCGAGGGGTTAAGGACGGGCAGGGGGAGTTCTAACTCCCCCATACCCATTCGCTACCTTCTCCCCACATCGCCTCCTTCTCTCCCTTGCTCAAGAACGGAGCCGACGTCTCGCCGGATCTCCTTCACCGCTGCCCTCCCGTGATTCCGACCGGTGGGATCGTTCTCACCGCGTGCTCTTGCTATGGACCAGGTTTTTCCCCAATTCCCTCTCCTTGTTGTTGGTGTTTGGCGTTTCTAGGTTTTGGGGAGGCTTGTGTGTTCTTGAGATTGATAGGCCTAATCTCTGCAAGAATAGGATGAAGGAGTGTAGTATTGCATAGGATTTGTATGTGTATTGCTTTGTCATGCGCTAGATCTGATCATCGTAGCACCGCCGTTGTTTCATGGTTCTTTTCAGATTCAAATCGATAGTTGGATTCATTGCGCGCTGCATTACCGCTTCTACAACATGCGGTACTATCAAGACGCGACGGTACTACCGCCTCGGGTGCGGTACTACCGCATACTCAGGCAAAGACTACAGCTTTACTTCCGCTCCAACCACGGTGATTATCAGTGACCCAAGACGGTACTACCGCTGCTTTGGAGCAAGATTATCGCTTCACTACCGCAGGCAGTGGCCGTCCTACCGTGCCTCACACCTACCGCATGCCATCTTTCTCATATGTCTCCTATGTTTTTTGTGTGCTTTTTCGTGGCCTTTGCATTGATCTTCTTGCGTTTTTGGTGCTTTGCGTGTGGTTCGGTGGTGGCTCTCGCCGTCCAATCCCAGCCGTGACACCGCTCCAAGCGTCTGCGCAAGAACCCCGGTGACGCACTGTAGGGCTCCTCTTACGCCCCCAAGCGCCATGTCAAGACAAGCGCCACCAAGGTCAAGGAGCCCTCCAGAGCATGGATGAGATGCCCCATTCTCGACTACGTCCGCCTCCGGAACATGGATCCGCACGTGATCCCTCGTTCCTCGATCGAGGCTGTGGAGCTGTTACGGAACAAGCATCAAACCAACGCCTATCCGGACGTCATTAAGAACAAGCAGAATACCTATGTGGATGTGAAGTGGATTGACATGCATCACTTGAGGAAGGAGAAGTTCCGTGCCTACTTTGGAGAGGCTCGGACTTGGTGGAGCAGTTTGGCATTGAGCATATCATCTCCTTTCACCTTGACTATGATCCCGAGCTCATTGGTCAGTTCTTTGCTTCATCTACTTTCACCCCAATGAGGAAAGGAGAATGACCTGGATGACAAATGGCCAGAAGTCGACCGCTACACGGAAGGAGTTCATGGATCTGCTCCAAGTTCACGATGACGGGCTTGACTCCCGTGGGTGTTAGTCCCCATGCCAACCCCGACTCTGCCAACAAGGACAGGCTTGCACCGTTCTATGTTGAGAAGACACTTCCAAGTGGCAAGATAGGTTTGGTGCTCAACTCCTTTTTGGATATCATGTACCGCATCTTCCACAACTCCTTGTTCCCCCGCATTGGTGACAAGGACAAGGTTCATGCCTATATGGTGGATATGATGCTCATCTGCGAGGAGGCTCGTGTGTCTCACACATCATGTGGTGTGAGCTTCGATTTGTCGTGTTCAACCGCAAGGTGCCTATATACGGTCCGTATCTGTTTCTGCTGATCTCGAGGACTTAGGAAAAGATGTTCCCTGGTGAGGAGTTCCTTGCCCCTGACTGGATTCGCCATGACCCCATCTGCCTGCGTGTTCAAACCCAACTGGGCCAACACTACTACTCTTGCTGAGGCGTCTGCTGCTAGGGCTGCTGTTGGAGAGGAGGATCGGGCGCCGAGCATGTTGATGAGGGCCATGCTGCTAGGCCTTCGAGCTCCTCTATGCCTTCTTGGGCCACGGTGAAGGACAAGATGAAGACTCTTTTTCGCATGCAAGCCAAGGGGCGACAGACTCATGTGGCATCCAAGGAGAGTCGCCACCGGGACAGGAAGATCTTGAAGCTCTATGGTGAGGATGTGTCTGGAGTATATGAGTAGCACATCACCCCAGATGCCGAGTGGATGGCGAAGCAAGGCTACAAGTGGACTGATTATGAGGAGGACGCCGAGGAGTCCATCCCCGCCGCCGAGGAGTCTGGACGGAGAGGGTTGGGACGAGTTCCCTTCTACGAGCCACCGCCAGGTGTAGGTGTCCTCTCTGCCTTTTTGGTGTCTCGATGCCAAAGGGGGAGAGAGCGTAGGGATTTGCGAGTCTTGTGTTCGTGTTTGGTGTGTTTATTGCGTTTCCGGTTGAACCTCGTTTTAGTTGCTTTTCCTTCTTATGGTGTAAGACATATGCTCTCTATCTATCTTAGCAAGCTTATGTTATATCGTGCTATATGTTGCTTAGATGTTATTCTTCGGACCTTTGTCTCTAAAATATAGGGGGAGTGGTGATCCTAGTTCGTGTGCTATGCAGTCCAAAGCATTCATCCAGAGTGCACACATCTAGGGGATCCTGTCTATATTTTGGAGAGGAGGGTTTGCTCTTGCTCTATATTATTGAATCTTTGTGCAAATCCGTATTGTCATCAATCCACCAAAAGGGGAGATTGTAAGGGCATATTTATCCCGTAAGTGTTTTGGTGATTGATGACGATACTTTGCGGACTAATCGTATGCTTTGAGTTCCTCGGATGGTTCATCTCTAGGCTCGAGACGATTCGGTGCCCCTCGGAGACTATTGAAGACGGCGTCGCCCCACGCTTTCTTTTTGGTGGATTTGAGTCGAGGGAGAGCCGTACTATTAAGAGGGGGTCCGCCCGGAAAGGTTAGGGCGGAATCAACACGCACACTTGTCCCTCCTTTCTCGCACTTTGGAGCTTCCTTCGTTATCTTGGTTGTGCGGAAATCGACATTTGCCATCAGTACTTGCGGTAGTACCGCAGGTACACGCTGTAGTATTGCTGGGTGCCACGGTAGTACCGCTCCTCAGAGCGGTAGTACCGCTGCCCTGTGCCTAGTGCCGATCCTGCGCGGTAGTAGGGGCGGATGTAATTTTACATCCGCGCCCACCAGTAGTACCGCTCGTCAAGCAGCTGTAGTACTGCTGGGGCCTGAGTAATCTTGCTCCTCGAGCCGAAGTACGGTGGCCCTCCTACCAAGTACCGTAAAGTCATGGAAGTAGGCACGCGCTACGGTAGTACCGCTCCTGAGGAGCGGTAGTACCGCGTCGGATTTTCGCACTACCGCAGTTTCAGCGGAAGTTGGCACGGATGTAATTTATTTCATCCGCGCCCTTCTCAGTCGTGACTTCGCCTTGCGGTAATGCAGTAAGCGCGGTAGTACCGCCATGAGCGGTAATACTTGCCCTTAGTTAGGCTAGTCCCGCCTGTCGCTGCTGCGGTAGTACTGCGTGGTCCACCACGGTAGTACCGTCTTGATCTCATGCAGTAGTACTGCGCCGAGCGGTAGTACCAGCGTCATGGGCTGACTAAGTGGATAACGGTTGGATTTTTCCACGACTATATAAGGGGCTTCTTCAACCTCTAGTTGACCACCTCTTCTCTCTCTAAGCTCCATTGTTGCTCCAAGCTCCATTTTGGCCCGATCTCTCTCCCTAGCCAATCAAACTTGTTGATTTGCTCGGGATTGGGTGACAAGGGCCCGATCTACACTTCCACCACAAGATATTCGATTCCCCCCACTTATCCCTTGCGGATCTTGTTACTCTTGGGTGTTTGAGCATCCTAGACGGTTGAGGTCACCGTGGAGCCATATTCCATTGTGGTGAAGCTTCGTGGTGTTGTTGGGAGCCTCCAATTAAGTTGTGGAGATTGCCCCAACCTTGTTTGTAAAGGTTCGGTCGCCGCCTTCAAGGGCACCAATAGTGGAATCACGACTCTTGCATTGTGCAAGGGCGTGAGGAGATTACGGTGGCCCTAGTGGCTTCTTGGGGAGCATTGTGCCTCCACACCGCTCTAACGGAGACGCATTTCCCTCAAAAGGAAGGAACTTGGTAACACATCCTCGTCTCCACCGGCTCCACTCTTGGTTATCTTATCCCTTTACTTGTGCAAGTTTATTTGTGTTCCTATCCTTGCTTGCTCGTGTGCTTGTGTTGTTGCATCATATAGGTTGTCCACCTAGTTGCACATCTAGACAACCTTTATTAGTGCAAAGTTTAAATTGGTAAAGAAAAGCTTAAAAATTGTTAGTTGCCTATTCACCCCCCCTCTAGTCAACCATATCGATCCTTTCACTAAGATTAGTAACTCGAAACAGGAGTTACAGAATAAACAATGACTAGTTGAAGGGGAAGTGACGATGAGTGTTGGAAGTAGTTCCAAGATTGATATGATCATCATCGCACACTCCCTATACTTTCGGGATTAGTGTTAAACCTAAATAAATGTTATTTGGTGTTTGCGTTGAGCATGAATATGATTTGATCATGTTTATTGCAATACGGTTATTCATTTAAAGTTAGAGAATAATTGTTGTTCTGTTTACATGAATAAAACCTTCAAATGGTCATACACCCAATGGAAATAGTTTGTTGGACCTCGATCATAGTGATACACATATTCATAATATTGATGCCAAAATGCAAAGTTAATAATGATAGTGCAACTTATTTGTGGCAATCGCCGTTTGGGTCATATCGGTGTAAAGCGCATGAAGAAACTCCATAAAGATGGATCTTCGGAATCACTTGGTTATGAATCATTTGATGCTTGCGAACCATGCCTTTTGGGCAAGATGACTAAAACTCCGTTCTCCGGAACAATGGAATGAGCTACTGACTTATTGGAAATAATACATACCGATGTATGCGATCCGATGAGTGTTAAAGCTCATGGCATGTATCATTATTTTCTGACCTTCACAGATGATTTGAGCAGATATGGGTATATCTACTTGATGAAACATAAGTCTGAAACATTTGAAAAGTTCAAAGAATTTCAGAGTGAAGTGGAAAATCATTGTAACAAGAAAAATAAAGTTTCTACGATCTGATCGTGGAGATGAATATTTGAGTTATGAGTTTGGTCTTCAATTAAAACAATGTGGAATAGTTTCACAGCTCACGCCACCTGGAACACCACAACGTTATGGTGTGTCCGAACATCGTAACCGCACTTTATTTGATATGGTGCGATCAATGATGTCTCTTACCGATTTGCCAATATTGTTTTGGGGTTATGCATTAGAGACAGCTGCATTCACGTTTAATAGGGCACCATCTAAATCCATTGAGATGACACCGTATGAACTATGGTTTAGCAGTAAACCTAAGCTGTCGTTTCTTAAAGCTTGGAGTTGCGATGCTTATATGAAAAGGTTTCAACCTGATAAGCTCGAACCCAAATCGGAAAAATGCGTCTTCATAGAATACCTAAAGGTAACTATTGGGTACACCTTCTATCACAGATCCGAAGGCAAGTTATTCGTTGCTAAGATGGATCCTTTCTAGAGAAGAAGTTTCTCTCGAAAGAAGTGAGTGGGAGGAAAGTAGAACTTGATGAGGTAATTGTACCTTCTCCCTTATTGAAAAGTAGTTCATCACAGAAATCAGTTCCAGTGATTCCTACACCAATTAGTGAGGAAGTTAATGATGATGATCATGAAACTTCAGATCAAGTTGCTACCAAACCTCGTAGGGTCTTCTAGAGTAAGATCCGCACTGTGAGTGGTACGGTAATCATGTTCGGAAGTCATGTTACTAGACCATGATGAACCTACGAACTATGAGGAAGCGATGATGAGCCCAGATTCCGCGAAATGGCTTGAGGCCATGAAATCTGAGATAGGATCCATGTATGAGAACAAAGTATGGACTTTGATTGACTTGATCGATGATCAGCAAGCCATGTTAAATAAATGGGTCTTCAAGAGGAAGACGGACCCTGATAGTAGTGTTATTATCTACAAAGCTCGACTTGTCACAAAAAGGTTTTTGACAAGTTCAAGGTGTTGACTACAATGAGATTTTCTCAACTGTAGCGATGCTTAATTCTGTCCGAATCATGTTAGAAATTGCCACATTTTATGAAATCTGACAAATGGATGTCAAAACTGCATTCTTGAATGGATTTCTGGAAGAAGAGTTGTATATGATGCAACCAGAAGGTTTTGTCGATCCAAAAGGTGCTAACAAAGTGTGCAAGCTCCAGCGATCCATTTATGGACTGGTGCAAGCATCTCAGAGTTGGAATAAATGCTTTGATAGTGTGATCAAAGCATATGGTTTTATCTGCACTTTGGAGAAGCCTCAGATTTACAAGAAAGTGAGTGGGAGCTCTATAGCATTTCTGATATTATATGTAGATGACATATTGTTGATCAGAAATGATGTAGAATTTTTCTGGAAAGCATAAAGGAGTGTTGGAAAGGAGTTCTTTAAAAGAAAGACCTCAGTAAAGCTACTTACATATTGAGCATCAAGATCTATTGAGATAGATCAAGACGCTTGATAAGTTTTTCAATAAGTACATACCTTGTCAAGATTTTGAAATAGTTCAAAATGGAACAGTCAAAGAAAGAGTTCTTGCATGTGTTGCAAAGGTGTGAAATTGAGTAAAGACTCAAATCCCGACCACGACAGAAAATAGAAAAGAGAATGAAAGTCATTCCCTATACCTCAGACATAGGTTCTATAAAGTATGCTATGCTATGTACCGCACCTATTGTATACCTTGCTCTGAATTTGGGAAGGGAGTACAATAGTGATCTAGGAGTAGATCACTGGACATTGGTCAAGAACATCCTTAGTGAGGACTAAGGAAATACTCGATTATGGAGGTGATAAAAGAGCCCGTCGTAAAGAGTTACATTAACGCAAGCTTTTTGCACCGATCCAGATGACTCTAAGTCTCAATCTGGATACATATTGAAAGTGGGAGCAATTAGCTAGAGTAGCTCCGTGCAAAGCATTGTAGACATAGAATATTTGCAAAATACATACGGCTCTGAATGTGACAGACCCGTTGACTAAACTTCTCTCACGAGCAAAACATGATCATACCTTAGTACTCTTTGGTTGTTAATCACATAACGATGTGAACTAGATTATTGACTCTAGTAACCCTTTGGGTGTTGATCACATGACGATGTGAACTATGGGTATTAATCACATACAGATGTGAATATTGGTGTTAAATCACATGGCGATGTGAACTAGATTATTGACTCTAGTGCAAGTGGGAGACTGAAGGAAATATGCCCTAGAGGCAATAATAAAGTTATTATTTATTTCCTTATATCATGATAAATGTTTATTATTCATGCTAGAGTTGTATTAACCGGAAACATAATACATGTGTGAATACATAGACAAACATAACGTCACTAGTATGCCTCTACTTGACTAGCTCATTAATCAAAGATGGTTGTGTTTCCTAACCATAGACATGTGTTGTCATTTGATTAAAGGGATCACATCATTAGGAGAATGATGTGATTGACATGACCCATTCCGTTAGCCTAGCACTTGATCGTTTAGTATGTTGCTATTGCTTTCTTCATGACTTATACATGTTCCTC
Organism: Aegilops bicornis; assembly: GCA_021605145.1. Lineage (NCBI taxonomy): Eukaryota > Viridiplantae > Streptophyta > Magnoliopsida > Poales > Poaceae > Aegilops > Aegilops bicornis. The sequence continues at coordinate 190,801,880 of CM038671.1, read as the reverse complement.
GTAACTATGAGATTATGCAACTCCCTGCCACGGAGGAACACTTTGTGTGCTACGAAACGTCACAACGTGAATCGGGGTGATTATAAAGGAGCTCTACAGGTGTCTCCGAAGGTACATGTTGGGTTGGCGATTTCGAGATTAGGTTTTGTCACTCCGATTGTCGGAGAGGTATCTCTGGGCCCTCTCGGTAATGCACATCACTATAAGCCTTGCAAGCAATGTAACTAATGAGTTAGTTACGGAATGATGCATTACGTAACGAGTAAAGAGACTTGCTGGTAACAAGATTGAACTAGGTATTGAATACCGACGATGGAATCTCGGGCAAGTAACATACCGATGACAAAGGAAACAACGTATGTTGTTATGCGGTTTGACCGATAAAGATCTTCGTAGAATATGTAGGAGCCAATATGAACATCCAGGTTCCACTATTGGTTATTGACCAGAAACAGTTCTAGGTCATGTCTACATAGTTCTCGAACCCGTAGGGTCCGCACGCTTAACGTTACGATGACAATTTTATTATGAGTTTATAAGTTTTGATGTACGAAGGTTGTTCGAGTCCCGTATGTGATCACGGACATGACGGGAGTCTCGAAATGGTCGAGACATAAAGATTGATATATTGGACGACTATATTCAGACACCTAAGCTGCCCGAGTGATTTCGGAGAAAACCGGAGTGCCGGAGGGGTTACCGGAACCCCCCGGGGAAGTATTGGGCCTTAGTGGGCCTGAGGGGAGAGAGAGGGCTGCAGCCCAGGAGGTGGCGCGCCCACCCCCATGAGGGGTCCGAATTGGACTAGGGAGGGGGGCGCGGCCCCTCTTTCCCTCTCCCTCTCCCTCTCTTTCCTTCCCCCTCTCTCTTCCTAGTTGGACTCGGAAAGGGGAGTCCTACTCCCACTAGGAGGAGGACTCCCCCCTCCTTGGCGCGCCCCCTAGGGCCGACCGGCCTCCCCCCTTGCTCCTTTATATACGGGGGCAGGGGGGACACCCTAGAACACACAAGTTGATCTTCGTGATCGTTCCTTAGCCGTGTGCGGTGCCCCCCTCCACCATATTCCACCTCGGTCATATCGTAGCGGTGCTTAGGCGAAGCCCCGCATTGGTAGAACATCATCATCGTCACCACACCGTCATGCTGACGGAACTCATCCCCGACACCCTGCTGGATCGGAGTCCGGAGATTGTCATCGAGCTGAACGTGTGCTGAACTCGGAGGTGCCATACGTTCAGTACTTGGATCGGTCGGATCGTGAAGACGTACGACTACATCAACCGCGTTGTCATAACGCTTCCGCTTTCGGTCTACGAGGGTACATGGACAACACTCTCCCCTCTCGTTGCTATGCATCACCATGATCTTGCGTGTGAGTAGGAAAATTTTGAAATTACTACGTTCCCCAACAATTCCCCAATTCTACTGAAAGGAAATCGATGGTTGGGAAGTAGATGCTTTTCAACAAGCGGGCGCTTAAAGTCCCCGGGTTCTGCAGTATGCGCCAGGCCTGCCTGGCCAGCATGGCCAAGTTGAACAACTCAAAGTCTTTGAAACCGAGTCCCCCCATTCCCTTCGGCTGTGTCATCGATTTCCAAGACACCCAGTGTGGCTTTCGTTTACCCTCCTTGCTTCCCCACCAGAACTTTCTGATAAGCATATTCAAGTGTTCACACAACCCTCTTGGCAGCTTGAAGCACGACATAGAGAAAATTGGCACAGCTTGAGCGACTGATTTCACTAACACCTCCTTGCCCGCCGATGATAGGGTACTCTCTATCCATCCTTGGACCTTGCTCCATAGCCGGTCTTTCAAGTACTTGAAAGCACCATTCTTTGAGCTACCAATGTCTGATGGCATACCCAAGTACTTTTCGTTTAACGTTTCATTCGGGACATTTAAAATGTCCTTTATATCCTGTCTCACTGTGTCCGGGACCCTCTTGCTGAAATAAATTGAAGATTTTGAGCAGTTGATGCGCTGCCCCGTCGCCTGACAATAAGTATCCAGCACATGGTACACCTCATTAGCTCCCACACCGTTTGCCTTGAAAAACAACAGGTTGTCATCAGCAAAAAGAAGATGGTTCACTGGCGGCGCCGTAGGTGCTACCTGTAGACCATGCAGATTGGATGACTCACTCTTTGATTTTAAAAGGCACGACATGCCCTCTGCTGCTAGCAAGAACAAGTACGGAGATATCGGGTCCCCTTGTCTGATTCCTCGTGAAGGTTTGAAACTATGTAACTTTTTCCCGTTAAAGAGAACTGAAAACTCAACTGTGGTAACAAGACCCATAACAATGTCAACCCACTTCTTGGTAAACCCCAACTTAAGCATTATAGCCTTTAGATAACACCATTCAACCCTGTCATATGCTTTCATCATGTAGAGCTTCAGGGCACATGATTGATTTTTCTTTGCCTTGTTCCTCTTCATAAAATGCAAGCACTCATATGCTGTGATGATGTTATCCGTGATCAACCTTCCTGGAACAAAAGCTGATTGCTCCTCTGAGATAATATCAGGTAAGACTAGCTTCAATCTGTTAGAGATGACTTTCGAAGCAATCTTGTATAGAACGTTACAAAGGCTGATTGGCCGGAATTGAGTGAGTAGCATGGGTTTTTTTACCTTGGGTATTAGAACCAGAATTGTTGAGTTGATGCACTCTGCTGACTCGGTTCCTTCAACTATTTCTAAAACCACTCTTGTAACATCATCACCACAAATTTCCCAGTGATGTTGGAAGAAGTGCGCTGGGTAACCATGGGGGCCCGGGGCCTTAATCGGGAACATCTGGAAGAGGGTTTTTTTTCACCTTTTTTTGGCTGTATGGGGCATTCAACATATCATTCATAGCCTGAGTCACTTTAGTTGGAACCGTATCAATTACCTGCTCCATATTATGAACTCCCTCTGACGTGTATAGCTCTTGGTAGAAAGAGGTGTCCATGTTTTCCATCTCCACCACATTATCTGTCAACTCGCCATTCACCTTTTGCAGCGCCTTAATTTGATTCTTCCTCCTCCGGCGGCTGGCCCTGAGATGGAAAAAATACGTGTTTTTATCACCATGCATGAGCCACTCGAGTCTTGCATGTTGTCTCCACAGAATCTCTTCCCTGTGGTAAAGTTCTGTTAGTCTCTCAACTATTTTTATTTCTGCATGAATCGGTCCAGATCTGTTTTGGATCGCGCGCATCTCCTGTAGCTGTCGCTGCAACCTCTGAATCTCTTGTCTCACATTGCCAACGTGCGTTCTGTCCCAAGCAGAAAGGTCAGATGACAGCGACGTTAGCTTGTCGCGTATCTCAGTGACAGTTTCTCCTCCGCCCCGCGCCCATGCATGTTCCACCACCGGCACAAGTCCCGAGTCCCTTTCCCATGCAACTTCGTACTTAAAGCAGCATGGGGGCCGCCTGCATGCAGCCCCATGCACGTACCTGAGAAAGATTGGTACGTGATCGCTAGTGGCCGCCGTTTTATGCTCTAGACTCGCTGCTGGGAATGCTATCATCCATGCTGGATTCGCTACCGCCCTGTCCAGTCTTACTCTGGTGTAGGTGCCACCGGCAACCTTTTTCTCAAAGGTCCAGCTGTTGCCCATGTATCCAATATCCGACAGGCCACATGTATCAAGCGCATCTCTGAAAGCATCCATCTGAGCCTGGCTCCTATTCCCCACACCGTCGTGTTCATGTGCTTGAATCACCTCGTTAAAATCTCCCAGAACTAGCCAGGGTATGTCATTTTCACCAACTATTCCTCTTAGCGTATCCCATGTTTTATATCGCTCATTTGCCTGAGCTTCTCCATAGACAAAGGTCACTCTTGTTCAGACATCAACAAGTTCATATATCACGGCATCAATATGATAACGGGAGTAACCAACAACTTCAAGCTTTATTTCATCGTTCCAAAAAATACATAAACCACCACTTCTTCCCGAACTACTGACAGCAAACTTTTATTATAGCCTAAAGAACCAGCCATACTCTCAACTCTTGAACCCTCTATTTGAGTTTCAAGAATGCATAACACAGAGGGGGCAAACTGCCTCGTTAGATCACGAAGCTCTCGAACTGTCGCAGGTTTGCCAGCACCACGACAGTTCCAACAAAGAAGACTCATTGCGCTCGGCGCGGCCCCACAGGGAGGCCCGCCAAACGCGCATCAAGATTTTTGGTTGGGACTGTACTCTTTCCTTCGTTGCTGTCATGAGGTGTCGTGCAGATTTTGTTCCTTTTTGGCTCCTGTACTGAAGAAGGGCTCGGAGGAACAACCGGACCTGGCAACAGCATAAGTTTATCTGTCTTCTCTTTGGGCGCCACTTGCGTCAAGTTAGATTTTTGATCAACTAGTGCCCCTCTCTTTCTGTTTCCATCCGCCTCCTTCATAGTGATGTCCACACCATTAGGGCCAGTATCATGCTCTTCCTCATCGTCAAAGCTGCTCTGGTCTGATTGTCCTCGGCCCCGGCCCCCTGCATGACGGCCTCTCCCTCGGCCTCCCCTTGTATTGCTGCCTCCCGCTTGAGATTTACCTTTCCCCGGGCCTCTTCTTGGACCCCTGAACCATGTTGCCCTCAGATCTTTGAAAACTAGTGCTTTGGGAGGGTGAACTCCGTCCCCACACTCCTTGAAAAGATGCCCCAAATATCCGCAGACCGCACCAATCAGGGAGCCGCTCATACTTCACTTTGAAAATTACTCGCTGAACAGCATCCTTCTTTTTGATCACTAGCGATACAGCGTTCTTCAGCGGTTTGGTCACATCAATCCTTACCCTGACACGAACAAAATTGCCTTCAAAATCCTGTGATTTTGGCTCGGCATAGATGAACTCGCCGACTGTCGACGACATAGCCTTGATCTTGGGGAAATAGCCTTCTGGAAAATCATGGATCTGGATCCATATGTCAATTTTGTTAAGCTCTATCGTGGACGGCTTAGTGAAGCCATCATAATGTGCCAACACCACTGCTTTACCTTTGAAGGCCCAGGGTCCCTCCTCCATGACCCGTTCCCAATCACCCAAGCAACCAAATTGCATGGTGTACAGATTCTCTTCAAGCGGTTTGATCTTGACTTCCTTCGCTAGATCCCAAGCAACCCTCATACCTCGGTAGAACCAGTACTGGCTGTAGCTTTTCTCGGTGTGAACCCTAGCAATGGCCATCCATCGTGTCGCCTCCGCTGGCAACTCGTCATCTTCCACCACTACATCCTCAAGCTCGTCCTCTTTCAGTCCAAGCTCCTCCATCATGGCTTCTAGGTCGGAGGCCGACGTGCCCGACCCTGAAGCAGTCTCGTCCATTGACCTCTTGCCCGTGAAACAGATGATCCACGGGCGGGGTAACCCTAGCTGGCCTCCTACGCCCGTCGAGCGGCGCCGGCGGGGGAAGAGGTGAGGGGAGACCGGTCTCAACGGTGGCGCGATCAAGATCGCCGCCGCCGAGAGGAAGAAAACCCTAACTGGAGGGGGTTGCGTTTTCTTTGTTCAGAATTTTTTTACTGTTCACACCAGGAGCAAGGAGCATTTGCTGCTCGTGGGTGTAGAAACTCCAAACTTGTGAAGTTTTTGTTCAGGGAAACAAGCGTGTGAAGCAAAGCCTGGAAGCGGTCCATGCGGCCTGTCCCAGCCCATTTCACCGCACGTGTCGTCAGCCCAGAAGCGCAAAGGGCAAAGCCGCCTCTCCTCCCCCTTCTTCCGCACACAATCGTGGCACAGTCCTCCTGACGACTGACCACCAGTGCGAGCATTCCGACGCTAGGGTTCTGCCACTTCGTCGCCCGCGACCGCCGCCGCTGCTAGAGATGGACGCCGCGGAGGTCGCGGCGAAGGTATCCGCCCTCGAGGCCGAGCTCGCCGCCACGTCCCCCCGCGTTGCCGACCTGGAGGCCCGGGTCTCGCTCCTCGAGGCCGAGAGCGCGCGCTGGAGGAAGGCCATGCCCAGTGGGGAGGCCTTCGGTCGATTGGAGGAGGGTTTGGGCGGCTCCAAGCGAAAAGTAGTCCAGGCGGTGGGAGTACGCCGCCTGGCGTATGATTCTTTTAACGAGGTCGGTGGCGGCGAGGAAGAGGGGGTTGCCGCTGATGTCAGCAACGGGAGGAGCGGCGAGGAGGATGGCGTTCCCGCGGTGCCGACTCCTAGGAAGCGTGCATTGCTTAGAATAATTGACAGTGATGAGGAGGTTGAAGAGACAGAAGGGCGCCCTGCACCCACCATAAGGCGCTTGACTCGCTTAGCGGAAAAACAGTCGAAGAAAGCACGAGTCGAACCCAATGATCGTGAAGAGAGCGAGGATGGTTCGGGACAAGATGGTGGTATGGGTGAATCTAAAAATGATGCAGATTGCTCGGAAGATTCTGACAGCGAGGTATTCTTTCACGATATTGTAGTTTACATTGTTCACAAAAGGAAGGTTAAGGATTGTAAGCATCTGTTGAGTTCTTCAGTCCATGTCATGTTGTAGCAGTCCTCTGTTATGTGTTCTGCTCTGTTTAATTCAGCACAGAACTTTCCCCTTTTGGATGTATGTTAGTGTATAAAACGCTCTTATATTAATGGGACGGAGGGAATAGATTTGTTCTTTTTGCAGTGTTGCACACCGTGTATCCTCTAGTGGATTCATGCCCATTTATTGTTTTCCTAGTTTTTGTTTACCTCTGATTTTGTTTCCTTTTCTGTTAGCAGATGGATTACACCTTGCTGAAGGATGTGACCCTGGCGTCAAACAACCGGGTGAGGATTCGAGTCAGAATAACGCGCATTTCGCATTACATGGGCAAGTATCAACCAAGAGGAATTCCGCAGCTTGATTTTGTGATGCTCGATGAGCAGGTAAGATACTTGTCGTTCTGTAACGTCTTGTTCATTTACCTTCACCATGTAAGGTCATCGTGTTGGTTCAATGTTTATGAAATAGGGGGGTATGATGGACGGTCAAGTACCTGCGTGGCTTGCACAGCTCTTTTTGCAACGCATCAAGGAGGATGATGTGTATTACATACACCACTTTAAGGTTGTCCACCCTAGTCTGCCCTATAGGGCTGTTGATCATCCTTGCATGGCAATGTTCACAAGGGACACAGAGATAAGCAAGGATGAACACGTGCCTGATAGTTTTCCGGTGTATGCATACAAGATATCGCCTTATGAAGTCCTCGATCATGTGAAAACAACACAGCCCTAATGTCTGGTATATAATCTGTATTTGTGACTGAATCATTCTGCCTCCATAATTATGTGTACAGCAGCTGCTCTTTTCGCTGTCTAATCTAGGATTGCTTTTGCCTTTTGGTGCCTGATGCAGATGCCATTGGTCTTATGCTGGAAGTTTCAAATGTGAAAACTGTTATTGTCAACGGTGCACCTCGGGCAGTCCGTAACGTGTACATAAGCGATGGCAGGTATGTTGATAGAGCTTCATTGTTGGTCACTTTTAGTTGCTTCATGACTGTCTTCGGTGCTGTTCTACATGCTTGTGCATTTTCTGATTATGTTTTTGAAGAGAGACGGCCGCTGTTGCTTTGTGGGAGGCACAGGCAAATCAATTCCCAGCCGAGATTCTGCAGCAGCAGATGCAGCAAGGACCAGTTGTCATTCTCTTTGTTGCCGTGACTGTCAAGCTGCGTGAAGGTGATTTTTTTTCGGCAGTTCTATTTTGTCTTTGGTCTCCTTTGGTAATTGCAGTCTACGTGTTTTAGTAACATCAGATATCATTTGCCTAATTTTTCATCACATCAGGCCAACTGTGTTTGCAAGGAAGCAAAGTCTGTAGGTGGTATCCCAATGCTCCTATTCCAGAAGTTTTAGCTTTGCAGAACAGGTGGATTTCATTTTATTTTGTACTTCTGTGTCATGTAGGAATATATAGATCTTATGGTACAATCTCTGTTTCCCTGATATCATCTTTATTTTGCTTTGGTATCTGTTAGTTCTGCTGGAGTTTCACATGAGGCCAGATTGGTTGACACATCACCAACACAGACCCAGACGGTACGTGTCAGTGTAATGCTATATAGGAATACATGTTATGATCTTCAACAACAACAACAACAACAAAGCCTTTAGTCCCAAACAAGTTGGGGTAGGCTAGAGGTGAAACCCATAAGATCTCGCAACCAACTCATGACTCTGGCACATGGATAGCAAGCTTCCACGCACCCCTGATATGATCTTCACTTGTTCAAAATATCGGCCAATAAATCAGTTAACTGGCCGATTAATCCCTGCTCAGTGGATCACCGAGTAGCCAATTTATCGGCCGATTAACTGATCGATTCACCTATTAATGCCCTACTCGCCAGCCGACCGAGCAGTTGCCTATTAACGATTTCCTGAACATTGCTTTTGAATAATGTTGGAGACCTCCATGGTTTTTACTGCTTATCTTCCCTATATATTTAGGTCTAGTGAGAGTGTAAGTGGGAATGATGGTGCTTTGGGCGAAATAAAAGGGTATTCTACATCCACTACAAGACACTTGGCTCAGTTAGTTAAAAGTCAGTTCAAAGAGAGTACACACAGACTGTTGAGGAAACTCTACGTAGATGTTATGGGTTTTGCATAGGCCGTAAAAGGACTGCTAAGAGTATGGGTTGTGTGTGTAAGGTGGATATGCTATCAACATTTGCTGAACACCCTGGACTTTGCCTGAAAGTTGTTTGTGCCCACTATGGAAAGCAAACAAAGGAAGAACAGCCAGAAAAGCCATTTTATGCATAACAAGCAAGTATAAAGTATTTAGCCAGATACATGCTGGCCCTGGACTTGAACCGACATTTATGCATATAGCTGTATCTCCATTTAAATGCCACATGTTCTATTTAGTTTGTCTTTGACTTCATTTTTATATAATTCTCCAACTTTGTGCCGCATCTGTAAAAATTAATGTTTGAGAGCCAACTTGAAAAAATTGTCTACCTGGGTCCATTTGCACATATATATTTGGAGCCGTTTTCACCACTACGACAAGTTATAATTCATTTTAAACAAGTCATGCATGAAGACCACGCTATAGCAATTAACAACTTTCCTTGCCGAATTTGACATGATCACATGAAAATACGACAATATGCACGCTTTATGCAATTTGTCCTTGTTTGTAGAAAGAATTTCCATCTAGACACTTATTTATTTCATAATTTTTTCTTTAGTTAAGAAGAGGATTTTCGGTGTGTGGATTAATATCTTCTGTTGACCATGCATTATACCGATTTTGACATTTAATTCTATATGTGGAAGTTTGAAGTGCTTGTCTTTTCCATGTAAACTGTAGGGCTTCTAAGACTACACCGAAGTAGGTTGAACAGCCAACACGACACACTCTATGCTTAGTTAAAATTGAGCTACACTGATGACTGCATCCTCATATCACGTTTTTGTTTGAGGTCTTAACTAGTGCTCATGCCCTTACAAGATACGAGAATAAGTGTACAGAGCGATGTGTTCATAAGATAAGGGTATATTTATTGTGATGCCAAGGCTTAGCTTTGGGCCTACCTGTTTACAGCTTAATAAACATAGAATGTAATTTTGTTTGTGACTATTGAATAAGTACTGCAGAACACAAACATTTGTGTTGTTTTCTTGTCTGATCTTTTCACTTGTATTATGTCAGTATAGTCGTAGGGAAGAAATCAAGAACTAGCATTGAACTGGGGGTTTCAGTGTCTCATGCAGCAAATTATTTTCTTGTTTAGGGGTCGTGCATAGCAGGGCTTTCTTCTGGATGATGATGCTTTTGGACCACTTAAGAAGACTGTTCATGATATGGAGACGCGCTCCCCGTGGTTGTTTGCGATATACAGTAGTATGAGAACAAGGAGTACCCCTACTTTCCAAGTTTCCATGGCTCGTGGTGTTAGTTATATTTTGACCTTTCTGTGACCCTTTGTACCTCCCCAATCAGTCAGTCTTTTGTAGATATATGGGCTTTGTTTCGTGTCTTCTCGAGTAGCCCGTAGTTAGGGGAATGCAGCCATCCTATGTTCATATCACTACCTAGGATGCTCCCTGTAAATCTGTAATATCCCCACAGCCACTTGTTGTGTACTGTTGGACGTCTTTGTTCATGGAGTCAGAATGGCATGCCTTCTCCTGCCAATTGGAGGTGTGGCCAGTCCTGTCCAATTCCTCTAATGAATGGAGGGTTGGCGCAAGGTAGAAATTCAAAGTCTATGTCGGGGTCTGTGGTCTACTTGACCACAAATTCGCTGCCGTTTGATGTCAGTTTCAGGTTTATGGAGAAGGTTATGATTTATGTCTAGAAAAGGCGAAAAGTTGTGGGCTGTGGATGCTGCTGAGTTGCCGACAATACGAGCCCGCAGAGCCTTCTGATTAACGCATATAGCTGCATGGTTGTTTTGTCAGACGCTGATATGGTGATGGTAGCTCGTCACCCGAGTTGACAAATAAGTTGATGCTTATTTGTTGTCATGTCAAGATGATAAACTTGACAGCCTCATCCAATTCACCAATGACTGATCGAATGCTGGTTCCGTTCTATGTATTTACCAGCAAACCATATGACTGTAGAGTCGTTTCTCCGATTCTTCTCTCAACCAAACACTGAACAATCCAGCAACGCATCCATCCCTCTCGAGCATCAGAAAGGAGCTCTATTCCTCCGCATTCCTGACAGGAAAGTGGCAGCAGCGCAGCAACAAAGACCCCAACAAAAAGCTCGCACCAAAATCAGCCACATATCTCGAGCGAGCGCATGGGCACCCTAAACGGCCAGCAATTAAGCTTGAGACGGCGAGAGCATATGGAGCGGTCAGTTCGGTCTCTGTACGTGGCAGTGGCACGGACGGGTACACAACCCCACCGGTGCCACTGTCAAGCGAGAGCTTGGAAGCACGTGCGAGCTAGCTGCGGCAATGGCGACCTTGGAAGATTGATCGGTTTTCCATCTGGTTTGCCGTTGCTTTCAGATCTAGCACAAGTCAACTTAGGTGTATGAATGGCGGTGTAGGCTTCTTGGTCGTGCGCACATTGACACGTTGAAAGCTGGAGATTTGAGTGTGGTGGTTGTGAGCACTTGTTCCTACTTAACAAGCTGATCATGACCACTCCGATCCTCCGCGGGAGTACGAAATAAAGGTTCTTGTCTTGTGCGGAAGGGTGCATAAAATTTTAAAATCCGGTACCAACAGGTATAATCCTTTGGAACCACGTTTTCTTTCAAGCCTTTCAACCAATCAATGCGACCTTGCAGGGCAGTTTTTGTTAAAACTCGAGCAGTTTTTTGAAAACTTGCTTCAGATATGTTATTCTAAGGAAGGCCTTGTAATTTCCAATACGATTCCTTCATAAAGAAATATAAGAACGTAGTGATCTAAACACTTTTATACTTCTTTACAGACTAGACTACAGAGAAAGCACTACCTTTATAGTAAACTAATGTAAGGTTCAACTTGAACTGCGAAAACGTCTTATATCAGTGTACGGAGGTAGTAGCACTTAGTTGTCCAAAAAGGATAAAAATCACTGCTTTGTCTACCAGCATGATTGTTAGTTTTGACCGATTGGAAAAAAACTAGCATGTGGCACTGCTGAGTGCTGACTAGGATAAAGCTAGAGTGAGACAGGTCAAAGACGGGTTAATTGAGAAAGAAGATTGTGAAGTCGACGCTTTTCAGACTTGAGGGGAATAAACTAAACCGTAGGACTTGACTGAAAACCTATGCCTACTTGAGTGCTACTAATACTTGACGTAGCACACGGCCTAGGGTGTGGACGATGGACAGGTAAGCAGCTGCAAATGATTATCTAGGAGAAAAAAGAGGAGAGGTAAATCGTCTCATCATTCAGATCTGGTCATCGGACGAATGATGAGTCGCCGGGGAAATGAAATTCTCCCGAATGTGCTGGCTCGGGCAGATCCATGCATCTTCCAGAGCTGTTTTGGCTTGTCAGGACAGCCAGCCGTTGCACACCACACTCGTCAGTGCGCAGTCCCGGCCGGTCGTCCACACAGACACAGTACATACACACTCTGCGACCGGCGACAGGAAGACTTTCCCCACAGGAGAGTCGACACGGTGCCGCTCGCGTCTCTCGGCCGGTTCTCTTCTCCGCATGTCCCCACGGCCATGTGGTCTTGGTTGGGCCTCCAGGCATGCCCCAAGCGTCAACCTGAAGACCCCGACCGACTCCTCGAACCCCTGGCTGCGGTACAGTGCAGCACAGTCGCATCATTTCGGACGCAAGGGAGTCCGTCGCCTGACTGATGGCGGTCCCTCATGTGGCAGCCGGTCGGCTCCGTCTCCGGCCCCGGGCGGGCAGGCACGCGATGATGCCACTGGAGAGGCGCCGTTCGCGGACACTGCATGAGTGTTGGGAGCAGAAACACTGCACCGTCCAGGTAATACCCACAGGGTTGTCTCCGAGCCCGAGCAGTCAGTCATCTTGTGTCTGCTTTCCATGTTGTGCCGACAGACAGTACGGTATGCCGTATCACAGTGGCACGATTCCCTTAAAAGTACATCTGGACTACACTGCGCCGTTAGAGGATCTAACCGGGCCCCTGAACGGTGACCCATCACCCCTCCCATGTCCCGTCCACAACCGGAGTAAAGTCCGGAATAAACCTTGAACTCATACACCTCGACGGAATCAAATCCTCAAATCCATGCAATCTCATGCAACCGCTGAAATAACATGCATAGTTTATCTACTAGATCAATACACAACATGAGAGACTTTATACATGTCATCGGACCATCAAAAATCGACATATTCTACTAGCTCTGAATTATATATAGCTATGGAGGAAGTTCACCCAAGGTCGCCCTTGCATTTGCTCTTCCCCTGCAGTCCTCATCGTCGAAGCAGCAATCGGAGATGTAATATGGATCGAGTCGGATTTGCTCACTGCCGGAGTTGTGCGTCACCGACCTCCTCCTCCCCCTCTTTGGGGTACACCGGCAAGGGCATAGACCGCCCGGGTTTGCTTCCGCTATGCCGAAAATCGCCGAAGAGAAGCTTGGGGGCTGAGCTGAGCAGTCGGGAAGTGGAGTGCCTAGGGTTTGATCTGGGATGTGGATAGGTACGCATATTTGTGTGATTCGGGTGGGCCAGCGTGGCCCGATTCGGCGTGAAGGACGTGTCTAGACGTCTTCATATCCGTCCCACATATGGGCTGTGTATGGGGGTGGCAAACTGCCCGGACATATATGGTCGGTTTGAAGTGTCCGGTTAGGTAACATTTTCGTGATCAAGCCATCCGCCGGAGTATAGAAAGGGTCCGATGACATATAGGAAGGTCTTATATGAGTGAATTGCAAAAAATCACCACATTTGAAGTTGAAGCATCCAATTGCCACCACATTTCTAGCGTGTCCCAAAAATCCACCACTTTACTTGTAAATTTTCTCAATAAAAACAAATGACCGGTTTGCCGCAGTTAACACGATTTCTGACAGGGCTGGCCCACCCGTCAGGTGCCACGTGGGCGAGGCCAGACGACGAGTGGTTGACGGCCGTTAGGGCTGTCGATACAAAACAGAGCCCCCACTCCCCACCGCTCACACTCCACTCCACTCGCTCACTCTCTCACTCTCACTCCTCTGCTCTGTCCCCCGGTTGCCGCCGCCGGAGTTCTTCGCCGCCGCCGGAGGCACGGTTCCCTCCCCGCCGTAGAAGATGCCGTCGTGGAAGGATGGAGAGGAGAGCCACTATAGATGCATCCTTCTGTGGTAGAGCTGCAGATGCAAGCATCACATGTAGACTGCACTTGGCCCCATGCATGAAATATGTTGCATTTGAAGGAAAGGACACTGGGAGGAGGTTCTATGGATGTCTTGTTCCTCGGTCGGTGTTATCCAACGAGGGTTTGTGTTAGTGGTAGTTAGTCTGCAGATTGTTGGAATTCTTTGTCGATAAATTCAGTTAATTTGGACTATCTGCGGTTGCAAGAATCAAATGATAGTTGGTCTGCGATGAAATTTACCTTTGTCTGCGATAAATTTGGTAGTTAGTATGCAGGAAATTTGGAGTATGTCTGTAGTTCTTTGTCAAGAAATTCAGTTAATTGTGTTAGTCTGCAGTAAATTCAGTAAATTCAGTCAATTTGGACTGTCGTAGTTGATGAAACATGTTTTTAACGGTGATTTTGCAAGCATCGGTTTACATCGATAAATTAAGTAAATGAAACATGTTTAGGACATTGATTTGAACTTGAAGTTTCTGAATGTCTATTGTATCTGCAAGTATGGTGAATCACTTTGGATATCTCATATATTTTCTTTTTGAAGTTAGCATATTTATTTTCTAATAATTGATGCAGGATGGTATTGACTGTGGAGTTGCTCGATTGGGTTGATGCCCCATGGCCTTCTATTCTGCAAAGATGTTTGGAGAAGATATGGGAGATGTTTCATGAGGAGAATCATGGCGAATGATTGACCATGAGAAGTATAAGAAAGATTTGGACAAGGTGAACAAGCAGTTGGATACACTTGGGGATCGATCTGATCGGTGGTTGAGGATGTCACCAAGATGTTTGATTGGGCAGATCGTAACAACAGGGTCATGAGTGATGAAGAGTTCAAGCGAAGCGGATGGATGTGGACAAGGACATGGAGAAGCTAGCTATCGGCAAGGAGAAGGAGAGTCTTGACTTTGGCAAGATGAAGGAGATGGAGAAGCTGGCTCATGAGTGAAGGAGATTAAGTGCATTTATAGGTCTCGGGGTGAGATCATTAGGAACACAAGGAAGGAGAGGGATGAGATGAAGAAAGAGAGGGACTGGTGATAGAGGAGAAGAAGAAGCTGGAGTTTACGGTGGGTGACCTTATGAAAGCTGGTCATGGCAACAAGGACAAGCTTGCCAAGATCAAGTCAATCCTTGATGAGTGAGCAGTCTGTTCAACACCTCGATTATGTTAAGCTAATATGTGGCCTTGGAACAATATAGCTGGCCTTGGGGTTGTATATTTTGGGAATCCCCTAGTTATGTAATGTATGTAATGACTAGCTGCAAAACTTCCCTAGTTATGTAATGTATGTAATGACTAATGCAAAACTACCCAGTTATGTAATGTTGTTAGCTTTCTATAGTAAGAGCTATGCTATTATGAATCGCAATTTATTAATCTGCTTCTTTGGACTAAATGGTGAATGGTGAAGACCAACTAGGCATGGCCAAATTGGGCAAATGCTTACATAATTGATCACATAAAGCACAAAGACCAACTTTCCTTGTCCTCCTTAATTGCCTTAGAATTTTAACTAAACTGAATTTTAACCCAATCCAACTAAAACAATCATTTAGGCTTTAGGGTGGCTTGGGGTCGACAAAACCACCCAAACCACCATTTAATCTTGAAGGTGGTCATGCTCGACAAAGCCACCTAAAACTATCATTTAGGCTTTTGAGTGGCTCGGGCTCGACAAACCCACCTACAACAATCATTTAGGCTTTAGGGTGGCTTGGGCTCGACAAAACCACCTACAACTATCATTTAGGCTTTACGGTGGCTTGGGCTCGACAAAACCACCTACAACTATCATTTAGGCTTTACGGTGGCTCGGGCTCGACAAAACCACCTACAACTATCATTTAGGCTTTACGGTGGCTCGGGCTCGAGAAAACCACCTACAACTATCATTTAGGCTTTAGGGTGGCTCGGGCTCGACAAAACCACCTACAACAATCATTTAGGCTTTAGGGTGGCTTGGGCTCGACAAAACCACCTACAACTATCATTTATGCTTTACGGTGGCTTGGACTCGACAAAACCACCTACAACTATCATTTAGGCTTTACGGTGGCTCGGGCTCGACAAAAACAACAACCCAAACTAACCATCAAATGCCAATATATTTTAGAATAGAAAAATCATAAAATCAAACAAGTAAACTGTTGATGACACAAACATTTTCTCAACCATAATAGTTCTCATCCATAGCAGTTCTCAAACTTAGCATGGTAACACAAACAAGTTCTCAAGCTAAATATTGATTACACAAAGCGGTTCACACATAGCAGTTCTCGAGACATAGTTTACGAAATTTAGAAATACTTAAGGTGAGGCGATTCAAAGACAATTGACCAAATTGTGCCTTGACTAGTTGCCACTTGGCATAAAATAACCCCTCGACTGCTTTGCTCTGGAACCTCTTCCTTTTAGACCCTACTGTTGCTCCCTCTGTTGTAGTTGCAGCCCTAGGTGCCATGTAGGGCCTTCCACCTCTCCTGCTGGCTGCATTGCTTGAACACAAGCTCTGTGGCAGCACAGGAAGGAGTAGTACAAGCATCACTGGTGATGCTTGCCCTTCTAGAAGCAGCATTGTTTTTCTTGGCCTTGTAGAAGCAGCAGTCAAGGTGACCAAGAGAAGCAGCAGTTGTTTTTCTTGGCCTTGTAGAAGCAAAGCAGTCAAGGTGACCAAGAGAAGCAAAGATTGATTTTCTTCCCTGGAAGATGTAGCAGTCGGGAATGACCGATGTGATTGTTCTTCTAACCCTAGTAGAAGTAGAACTTCCCCGACTCCATGGTAGTGAGTTACGGTTGTCTAAGAAAGCACACATCATAGACCAACAATTAGGATGAATCAAATGATTAAAACAATGACAATAATCAAAAGTGTGCATACTCCATACCTTGTGCTTGTCCTTTCTTGCACGAAGATGAGGCTTGGGGCTTAGGGCGATGGGTGTACCTATGTTTACGCATATTGCGATTCTGCATGTGATAGTTGCCATCCTCGATGTATCCTTCTTTGTTGGGACCTCAAATTGCCCCTTCCTCCTAGCTGTTTGCTTCCTGCCCTTCTTCTCTTTGTACACTGGTGGATCTATGTCAACAGTTGGTGTCCTAGGCCAATAGTCAGGCCCTGGTACAGGGTAGATGATGTGCCTGTATGTTTCCTTATACAATGGTTTTTTGAAGAACTCATGCACATAGTCTTCTGGCTGTCCCTTCACTCTTGTAATGGCAGAAACTGCATGGTTACATGGCCAACCACATAGGTCCCATTTCTTGCAGTCACATGTCCACTTATCAAGGTTCACACAGTAGGTAGACTCCCCACTAGTGACTTGCCAAATACCAGGACCTGCCATGTATGCAGTGCATTGCCTTGAGTACTTCTTTGACTCCTCCAACTTCTCCATATAAGTGGGTGTTATCTCCCACTTACTCTTCTCTGTCTTCTCTCTGACTGCTTGGTACTTAACCATCAACTTAGTTACGAATCCATCTACACAGCTCCTTATTGGCTTGTTCCTCACATCTAGTATCATCTTGTTAAATACTTCACTAAGATTGTTGACTACTAGGTCTGTCTTGCATGTGTGATCCATAGCATGCCTTGCCCAAGTCTCTTTAGGGATATCACAAAGCCACTTCCAAGCATCTTCATCCTCCTTTCTCAGTTCATTCATTGCAACCTCAAAACCATTCTTGGTGTATGAATATGCAGCATTGTCCATATGCTTCTTCAACTCCTCACTTACAAGCCACCGACTGAAATTTGCATAGATATGTCTAAGACAATATCTTTGAGGTGAGTGTGGGAACACAGCTTGAATTGCATTCAACAGCCCCTGTTTAAGTCATTATATAGATTATTAATCATATAACTTCATAATGGCAGCAAGTATAACAAATTATTATTTCTAGAAATTGCTCATTAAATTGTGAAATGAAAAATACCTTCTGTCTATCGAGATGATTGTGTATGTGCCCCACTTGTTCCCCTCTCCAATGCAAGCTCTTAATTGGCTAAGAAACCAAGTCCAACTTTCCTTGTCCTCCTTATCAACAATACCAATTGCAATAGGGAATATGTTGTTATTCCCATCCCTACCAGTGGCAGCAAGTATCTGTTGCCCAGTAGAAAGCTTGATAAAGCAACCATCTAAACCTGTATTAAAGCATTGGGTAGTGAAATCAGTGCATTATTAAGTACAAGATATGGGCAATGAATTGGAGTAATTTAGAATACATATAATACCTATAAAGGGCCTACACCCATTCAAGAAACCTTCTTTTGAAGCATTCAGACAGTAGAACATGTAGTGGAACCTAGGATTTGGGCTAGGATGGAGCTGACGCTCTCTGGTAGTCACAATGCATCTGCTCCCAGGGTTGGTTTCAAGCACAGCTTGAAGATAATCCCTAAACCTTGTGTATTGTCCCTTCATGTCACCTTCCACCACTTCAATGGCCAATGACCTTGCCCTGTAGGCCTTGGTCTTTGGCACTTCCAGCCCATACTTAGTCTTTGTTCTTTTTAAAATTGCATCAACACCAGCCCTTTGATTATCTCTCAGTTGCTGCTCACATGTTCTGGCCATCCAGTCAACTGTCACTTTGGTTTTTTCTCCATGTGCACCACAAGTGTGCAACAACTTCATCTTCTTGATGCAGAATGTCTTCTCATGAGCAATTGTGGATGCAGTCATGAAAAAAGGACACCCATTGTCCCTTTACGTGCAATGCACAATGATCCTATCCTTGCAGTTCCTATGGTACCGGAAATTTCTAAGGATACGATATGAAAATTCCTAAGTGCTCTTCTAAACTGATACACATCATGAAGCACATCTTGAAGCAAAGTTGTTCATGAGCATCCGGCTTGCTCTCATCATACCAGATCCTAGTCCCGGCCCTCTTGGCTTGACTCTTCCTTCCACAAGGGAGTGGTAGACCTGACTCATCATCTGAATCACTAATGCCATAGTCCCTGTGGAAACAAGCAGAATCATCGATGGAATGAAATCAGGAATTACCTCAATGTCAGCTTCATGGTGTGATCTTGTAGTGGGGCCTGCTTTGCCTACTTTCTTGAATGTTTGAGGAAGAGGTGTCTCAGGTTCTGTGTCTGAGTCCTCTGCCTCTGGACACATCTCTTCCACTTCTGTGTCTCCTTCAAAGTGATGCATATGATCCTCTCTCTGTTTCCTTTTCCGCTTCAGCTTCTCAATGATTTCATCTTCCTCCTCATTACATGTGTCATGCTCTTCCTCCTCAATGATTTCATCTTCCTCCTCATTACCTGTGTCATGCTCTTCCTCCTCACAGCAGTTCAAATCAACAAACACTTCATCATCAGAGGGGCCAACATCTTCCTGCAATTTCTCTTTGCCCTTTGCTTTCTTCAAATTCATGCTCTGTTGTGTGTTAATATATGCAGACTCTTGACCTGGCTCTACAACAGCAATAGGCACTGACATAGAGCTCTTCAACTGTGTCTTCAACCTTGAACAGGGGAACAATACTCTGCCTCATCTATAGAAATAATGTTGGAATCCCCACATTACTTATAGGCACTTGTTCCTCCACAATATTTGACTTGTTAAACTCTCCTGGATTAGGCTCATTAGCCTTAATTACAGTTATGTTGAGCACCTTCTGCTCAGCATAATAGTCTAGCATCTCTTCCACACTATCTTCACTGTCAATAACCTGCATTCCTGCTGCCCCCTTTCCTTCTTCTTTCATATAGAACATGTAGTCAGCTTCAATATATCCCTCTTCGCCTCTAGCAGTGCTAACATGTTAATATAAGTAATTTCTGACAGAGAAATGGTCCTCTCCAAGTTGTCTCTCCCTTGAAAATGGTACCTTATTTCCCATATCTCATCATCCAAACTACAGAAAATTGAGGAGAATTAGTGCTTGATTGATTCTGTTTCAATAATGTAACATGTTATTCAGACAAGATATTCAGACAAGATATTAGCACTATCTTCACTGTCAATAAGGACTAAACAAAGCATTCATGCATAAAACTATAAACCCAGAGCTATATTTCCCTCTTTGAAACATGTTATACAGAAAAGATATTAACTATATCAGCTAGAACACTTGAGTAAACAAACAATAATCTTCAGTAAACAAAACCCTAAAATCAAACTGCCCTAAAATCTCCTAAAATCTAACAACCCTAAAATTTCCTAAAATCTAACAACCCATTAACAACCCCATCTGTAACATGATAGGTTTATATGCAATCTAACAACCCTAAAATTTCCAATGAATCCAATGAAGAGAGGGGTGGAGGAAGAAATCTTACCACACGCCGCGAACCTCGAAGCCCATCGATGGCCTTCTCCAACGCCTGAAGCCACGATCTTGCGTGCTAGGGGCCGCACACAAGACGGCGCTCAATGTCCCACTCCGACGGCGAGGGGGGCGAAGGGGATCGCTCCGAGGAAGGAGCCCGCTGCGTCGGCAAGCTACAGCTGCCGAACCAGTTGTCCACCTTCGAGAATCCATCACCATCGCCTCCAGTCCCTCCGCCGCCTGCTGACTCGCCGCCGCCGCCGCTAGGTTCAGCCGCTGCCGCCATCGCAGGACAGAGAGAGAGAGACGGGGAAAGAGGGGAGAATGTGCCAAGCGATCGAGTCATGGCGCTTTGACCACGCGTGCCCTAACGGCCGTCAACCCACTCGCCGTCTGGCCTCGCCCACGTGGCTTTTGACGGGTGGGCCAGCCTGTCGAAATCGTGTTAGCTGCGGCAAACCGGTCATTTGTTTTTATTGAGGAAATTTACAAGTAAAGTGGTGGATTTTTGGGACGCGCTAGAAATGTGGTGGCAATTAGATGCTTCAACTTCAAATGTGGTGGTTTTTTGCAATTCACTCGTCTTATATAGATGCTCTTATTTTCTACTGTACTAGGAAGGAAAACACTCCAAACCGCCGAATGACTGAATGTTTGCTCATGAGTTGTATCAGGAACTTGTTATAGATGTCTAATCAACCGACGCGTTCAACGTTGTTAGCCGACATGATCAAGATCCTAGTAGCATCTTGTTTTATCAAGTCGACACACCATATCCATTAGCAGAAACGACTTCCGGACCGGGTCGCGAGCGAAAGTAAGGTTCGGATGCAGGCGGGTGTACTGCAAGAAGATTTGGGCAAACGGCGAGTAGTCCGATTAGCTCATTGGTGGACGCCGGTGAAATGCCTTGTAATCTGTGTTGTAACATAATTGTCGGAGGCTCTTCATCCTTTCTTCTATAATATATGATACGAACATTCGTGCGTATTTGAGAAAAAAATATCCATTAGCAGAGAGAGCAGTAGCACATATAGTCCAACAATCATCTTTCAGTTCGCAGGACAAACCAAACCAGACCAGACCAACCCACGAACAGGCGATTTGTGTGAGCCAGCGAGGCACACACAAACACGCCGGAGTGGCCGCATGCGGAGTGGAAGACAGATTCAGTGGTTTGTTGCATCACCATCCTCTAGTGACGCTCGGTGTCTGGACTCTGGAGCTCGCTTGCTCGGCTCATGGTCATGGGGATAAACATGATTCCACCGGGAGCCCGACGTGAGGGCGCGTGCGTGCGTGGCTGAAACAGTGCGGCGACAACCGTTGGGGAACAGTGCGGCTATGCAACGATTTGGTTGGTGTGCCGGTCAAGGCGGTCCCCTGTGGCAAGATCAGGCGTCTGATGAGGCAGGCAAAAAATCTCTTCCCTTCCTTCTGGTTTGTTGGATTGACGCTCCGGAAGAATTTCAGATGCGACCTTGTCCGATATGGGTGATGCTTGAATCTGACTCCAATGGAACATGTATCTCCTTTTCTCTTTTGGTTGAGGTCCATCGCCATCGGCCGGGTTGAGATCCTCTACGGTACTGCATGGTGCTGTAGTGCCGATGACATATGAGGCCGAGTTCACACGGCAGTGACTGTACTGCATGGTGGGCTAATGCGGAAGATTCTTCAATAGTGTGTCAAAACAATTCTGATTGTTTCCATGTTCTCACCTCTTGTTACGAAAACTGTCAATATAAAAATCAGGGGACAAACCGCTCTAACTGATTCCTTGTACCTCTTCTATCTTTGAAACGTCTGGAGTGTACTTTCGAAAACTAGGTTGTGGTGTTTATGCTTAGAGGTTGGAGGTTGTTTTACATGGCTATAACGCCCGGATAACTAGGCTACAATAAAACTCTTCTAATGATGCCATGTCATCTCTGGTTTATGTTGCTAATCTTTCGTTAGTTCAAAACCCGTTCAAAAGTTAAATTCAAAACATGTTAAATAACAAAAAAATTTAAAAGTTGAAACAAAAATGTTCGGCAGTGCCAAAAATGGCATAGGTAATTATGGTGTAGAAGACACAGTTCTATAAAATACTTAAATGCTCTAAATTAAAAAAACAGAAAAGAAAAAAGACAAAACAGAAAACAAAACAAAAAGAAAGAAAGAGAAAAGGCCTTCCCCCCCACTGGGCCACGGCCCAGCAGGCCACCAGGCCGGCCCATGTGCCGCGCCCATATCACCCACCACCCCAAACCCTAATCCCCACCGACACCCCACTTCCCCGATGTTCGCCTCCTCCTCCCCGATCCAGATCGGGATCGGGGGATCCGTCCCCTGAGCCGCCCGACGCCGTTCGTCGCCGCCCGAAGTACGACCTTGCCGGACGCCATCGCCGGCTTGCTTCCTCTACGCGCGACGTCCCCGACCTCCACCTCGCGCCCCGCTGCCACTACCCTACCGGCTCCGTGAGCATGCGCCCCTCCTTGCTCCCCCCCTCTCCCTCGCGCGACCAGGCCTGCGCGCGCTCGCGCTTCGTCCATGATCGCCGCGCCCTCTGTTGCCTGCAGCGCGTTCACGCGCTGCTCGCTGCGTCCGCGCCCGTTCGCATGTCGCGCCGCTGCCTCTCGCTCGCGATCGCGTGCGCTTCGCCCGAACCACCATCCGTGCTCGCGCACCGGCCCTTCTTCTGCGGCGCCAGCAGCGTCGCTCGGTCGCGGTGCTTCCATTGCCGCTTCTGCGCCTGCTAACTTGCCTAGTCTTGCCGTCCGGCCTCGCCAGCGCCTACGCTTTCGCCGCCAGCGCGTAGCTCCGGCGTCATTGTTGCCGCCCGCCTCCTCTGCTCCCTACGCGCCCGTCGGCTGCGGCCGCCCTCCGCCCAGCGTCGTGGCAGCTGGCGCCATACGACCTCGGCCTCGCCCGCCGCTCCCTGAGCGGCGCCCGCGGCGCCAGCTAACCCGCGCCCCACGGCCCAATGACATATGGGCCCCGCCCACAGAACGTGTTTAGAAAAATAGAATTAAAAGAATTAAAAAAAATAAAATAAAATAATAAAAATAAAAATAAATTTAATTAATTAATTAACTACATTAATTAAGTTAATAAATCCTATTTAATTAATCTAATTAACCTATTAGTTTAATTAAACAGTAATTAGTTTAACCTAAACCCTAATTAGCCTAACAGTGTATGACAGGTGGTTCCCACTGGGCCCACACGTCAGTTTGACCAGTCAACACCTCTGTTGACTGCTGACGTCGGCAAACACTGTTCTGAATAATGTTGAATTAAAACAATTAAATTAATCCTAAAAATGATTTAAATCTTTTAAAATTAATATAAAATAAACCGTAGCTCAGATAAAAATACTTTCTCCCTGAAAGTTGCTCAGAACAACGAGACGAATCCGGATACGCAGCCCGTCCATCCGCCACACATCCCTAACATATCTAACTCGCAACTTTTCCCCTCCGGTTCATCTGTCCGAAAACGCGAAACACCGGGAATACTTTCCCGGATGTTTCCCCCCTTCGCCGGTATCACCTACTACCGCGTTTGGGCACACCTAGCATCACGCTTTGTCATGTCATGCATCGTCATGCATTTGTTTGCATTGTATTTATTGTTTCTTCCCCCTCTTCTCTCGCTAGACACCGAGACCGACGCCACCGCTACCCAGTACGACTACGGTGTTGAAGACCCCTCCTTCTCGGCTGAGCTTCCAGGCAAGCCCCCCCCTTGATCACCAGATATAGCCTATTCTTCTCTATACTGCGTGTATTAGAGTAGTGTAGCATGTTACTGCTTTCCGTTAATCCTATTCTGCATAGCTTTGTCCTTGCTACTACTGTTGTTACCTTTACCTGCAATCCTACATGCTTAGTATAGGATGCTAGTACTCCATCTGTGGCCCTACATTCTTGTCCGTCTGCCTTGCTATACTATCGGTCCTTGATCACTCGGGAGGTGATCACGGGTATATACTTTACATGATACCTGTGGTGACTAAAGTCGGGTCGGCTCTTAGAGTACCCGCGAGTGGATCTTTGTGGCGGAGCGACACGGCAGGTTGAGACCACCTAGGCGGGGGTGGGCCTGGCCCTGGTCGGCATTCGCGGTTACTTCATAATAACACGCTTAACGAGATCTTGGTATTTGATCTGAGTTGGGTCGTTGACCTTATACGCACTAACCGCCACTTGGGACAAGATATGGGCAACCGGCGTCGTGGTATCAGCCAAGCTCTTTTTGACGTCAGCGCTTGAGCGGCGCGCGCCGGATTGGAGTAGAACGCCTGCTAGGCTAGGTTTTCTTCCAGCCGCGTACGCAACGTGCAGGTGTGCAATGGGCCCAGACCCCTGCGCGCATAGGATTTATACCGGCGTGCTGACCTCTCTGTTGAGCCTAGGTGGGGCTGCGACGTGTTGATTTTCCGAGGCCGGGCATGACCCAGGAAAGTGTGTCCGGCCAAATGGGATCGAGCGTGTCGGGTAATGTGGTGCACCCCTGCAGGGAAGTTTATCTATTCAAATAGCCGTGATCTTCGGTAACAGGACGACTTGGAGTTGTACCTTGACCTTATGACAACTAGAACCGGATACTTAATAAAACACACCCTTCCAAGTGCCAGATACAACCCGGTGATCGCTCTCTAACATGGCGGCGAGGAGGGATCACCGGTAGGATTATGCTATGCGATGCTACTTGGTGAACTTACCATCTACTCTCTCCTACATGCTTGCAAGTCGGAGGTGGCTAAGCGTAGTCTTGACGGGATTAGCTATCCCCTCTTATTAGGCATTCTACAGGTTAGTCCACCGATATTGCCCCT
This sequence comes from Aegilops bicornis, assembly GCA_021605145.1. Taxonomy (NCBI): domain Eukaryota; kingdom Viridiplantae; phylum Streptophyta; class Magnoliopsida; order Poales; family Poaceae; genus Aegilops; species Aegilops bicornis. The sequence continues at coordinate 190,777,029 of CM038671.1, read as the reverse complement.
TTACACAGATACCCATGCATATGTAGTGTAGATCCTTGCTTGCGAGTACTTTGGATGAGTACTCACGGTTGCTTTTCTCCCTCTTTTCCCCCTTTCCATTCTACCTGGTTGTCGCAACCAGATGCTCGAATCCAGGAGCCAGACGCCACTGTCGATGATGACTCCTACTACACCGGAGGTGCCTACTACTACGTGCAGCCCACTGACGACGACCAGGAGTAGTTAGGAGGATCCCAGGCAGGAGGGCTGCGCCTCTTTCGATCTGTATCCCAGCTTGTGCTAGCCATCTTATGGCACCTCGTTTAACTTATGTCTGCATTCCGGATATTGTTGCTTGGCGACTCGTCTATGATCGAGCACTTGTATTCGAGCCCTCGAGGCCCCCGGCTTGTATTATGATGCTTGTATGACTTATTTATATTTTAGAGTTGTGTTACGATATCTTTCCGTGAGTCCTCGATCTTGATACATTGCGTTTGCGTGCATGATTAGTGTCACGATTGAATCGGGGCGTCACAAGTTGGTATCGAGCCGATCGCTCAGAGGAATCTCCCTTTCCAACTCGTTGGCCGAAGTCGAGTCTAGTCATTGAAAAACTTTTACTAACATGGCTGTGCGGCTTATGCGCCCACGTCGCCATTGGGTGGTAGTAGGATCTTTTATTCCTCGACCTTTACTCTGGGACTCTAAACTCTCTTCTATTCGGGTTAAATGATTTTGCTAAAATCTAACTTTAGGTTCTCGAAGATACTTCCTCCCGGAGAGCCCCTTCAGGCCAGATGATCGCCTGCTGCACCAGAAGATTCTGAAGACACTCTCTGATGCTTTCCCGAGACCCTTGTGCCCTTCGCCGTTGCGATCCCTACCACCGATAAATCTTTATGGATAACTACATACTTTTGTCGTTCATACCTTCATCCCTAGTTGCCCTTGTTATCATAATGTGCCCTCAAATACTCTCCGATGTTCCAAGCATCCTTTATGCTTACTACCCTGCAGTTCCTTGCCACATGAATACCCCTACGAATAATTCTTCACCCTTATCGAGGAACTGTTCATTACTAGTTGATCATATGATCCACTAGGTACATTGATATACTATCTGGTCTTCCGGTAATTCTCTGCCAGCTGTTGCTGTGCAAATACTTGTCTGCTTGCATTATGGTTGCGTTCCATATGTCTAGAAATATTCATTAGTATCCCTTGTCATCGTCATTTTCAGCCTTTGAATTGATATGTGGTGAATGCTCGCAATAGATGTCTACTACGCAACCTTCTTCTTGTAGACGTTGTTGGGCCTGCAAGTGCATAGGTTCGTAGGACAGTAGCAAATTTCCCTCGAGTGGATGACCTAAGGTTTATCAATCCATAGGAGGCGTAGGATGAAGATGGTCTCTCTCAAGCAACCCTGCAACCAAATAACAAAGAGTCTCTTGTGTCCCCAACACACCCAATACAATGGTAAATCGTATAGGCGCACTAGTTCGGCGAAGAGATGGTGATACAAGTGCAATATGGATAGTAGATAAAGGTATTTGTAATCTGAAATGATAAAAACAGCAAGGTAACAAGTGATAAACGTGAGCGTAAACGGTATTGCAATGATAGGAAACAAGGCCTAGGGTTCATACTTTCACTAGTGCAAGTTCTCTCAACAATAATAACATAGATAGATCATATAACAATCCCTCAACATGCAACAAAGAGTCACTCCAAAGCCACTAACAGAGGAGAACAAACATAGAGATTATGGTAGGGTACGAAACCACCTCAAAGTTATTCTTTCGGATCGATCTATTAAAGAGTTCGTACTAGAATAACACCTTAAGACACAAATCAACCAAAACCCTAATGTCACCTATATACTCCATTGTCACCTCAAGTATCCGTGGGCATGATTATACGATATGCATCACACAATCTCAATTCATCTACTCAAACTAACACATAGAACCTCAAAGAGTGCCCCAAAGTTTCTACCGGAGAATCACGACGAAAACGTGTGCCAACCCCTATGCATAGGTTCATGGGAGGAACCCGCAAGTTGGTCACCAAAACATACATCAAGTGGCACGTGATATCCCATTGTCACCATAGATAAACACGACAAGACATACATCAAGTGTTCTCAAATCTTTAAAGACTCAATCCGATAACATAACTTCAAAGGGGAAACTCAATCCATTAAGAGAGTAGAGGGGGAGAAGAAACATAAGATCCAACTATAATAGCAAAGCTCGCGATACATCAAGATCGTGCCAAATCAAGAACACGAGAGAGAGAGATCAAACACATAGCTACTGGTACATACCCTCAGCCCCGAGGGTGAACTACTCCCTCCTCGTCATGGAGAGCGCCGGGATGATCAAGATGGCCACGGTGATGGGTTCTCCTCCTCAGGTGCTTGAACGGGCTCGAGAGGTTTTTGGTGGCTACAGAGGCTTGCAGCGACGGAACTTCCGATCTATCTTCTGTTCTGGAAGTTTTACGATACGTGGGTATATATGGGTGCAGGGGGTACATCGGTGGAGCCGCGGGGGCCCCACGAGGCAAGGGGGCGCGCCCTAGGGGGTGGGCGCGCCCCCCACCCTCGTGAGCACCTCCCGTATCTCCTGACGTAGAGTCCAAGACTATCCGGTGGCTTTCCTTCCAAAAATAACTTCTCCAGTTGATTTCGTTCCGTTTCGACTCTGTTTAATATTCCTTTTCTTCGAAACACTGAAATAGGCATAAAACAACAAATCTGGTTGGGCCTCCGGTTAATAGGTTAGTCCCAAAAATAATATAAAAGTGGATAATAAAGCCCAATATTGACCAAAACAGTAGATAATATAGCATGGAGCAATAAAAAATTATAGATACGTTGGAGACGTATCAAGCATCCCCAAGCTTAATTCCTGCTCGTCCTCGAGTAGGTAAATGATAAAAAGATATTTTTTGATGTGGAATGCTAGTTGGCATAATTTCAATGTAACTCTTCTTAATTGTGATATGAATATTCAGATCCGAAAGATTCAAGACAAAAGTTCATATTGACATAAAAATAATAATACTTCAAGCATACTAACAAAGCAATTATGTCTTCTCAAAATAACATGGCCAAAGAAAGTTATCCCTACAAAATCATATAGTCAGGCTATGCTCTATCTTCACCACACAAAGTATTTAAATCATGCACAACCCAGATGACAAGCCAAGCAATTGTTTCATACTTTTGACATTCTCAAAACCTTTTCAATCTTCACGCAATACATGAGCGTGAGCCATGGATATAGCACTATATGTGGAATAGAATTGTGGTTGTGGAGAAGACAACAAGGGAGAATATAGTCTCACATCAACTAGGCGTTTCAACGGGCTATGAAGATGCCCATCAATAGATATCAATGTGAGTGAGTAGGGATTGCCATGCAACGGATGCACTAGAGCTATAAGTATATGAAAGCTCAACAAAAGAACCTAAGTGGGTGTGCATCCAACTCGCTTGCTCACGAAGACCTAGGGCATTTGAGGAAGCCCATCATTGGAATATACAAGCTAAATTCTATAATGAAAAATTCCCACTAGTATATGAAAGTGACAACATAGGAGACTCTCTATCATGAAGATCATGGTGCTACTTTGAAGCACAAGTGTGGTAAAAGGATAGTAGCATTGTCCCTTCTCTCTTTTTCTCTCATTTTTTTATTTTATTTTATTTATTTTTTATTTGGGCCTTTTCTCTTTTTTATGGCCTCTTTCCCCTTTTTTCATTTTTCGTCCGGAGTCTCATCCCTACTTGTGGGGGAATCATAGTCTCCATCATCCTTTCCTCACTGGGACAATGCTCTAATAATGATGATCATCACACTTTTATTTTTCTTACAACTCAACAATTACAACTCGATACTTACAACAAAATATGACTCCATATGAATGCCTCCGGCGGTGTACCGGGATGTGCAATGACTCATGAGCGACATGTATGAAAGAATTATGAGCGGTGACTTTGCCACAAATACGATGTCAACTACATGATCATGCAAAGCAATATGACAATGATGAAGCGTGTCATAAGAACGGAACGGTGGAAATTTGCATGGCAATATATCTCGGAATGGCTATGGAAATGCCATGATAGGTAGGTATGGTGGCTGTTTTGAGGAAGGTATATGGTGGGTGTATGATACCGGCGAATGGTGTGCGGTATTAGAGAGGCTAGCAATGGTGGAAGGAAGGAAAAGTGCGTATAACCCATGGACTCAACATTAGTCATAAAGAACTCATATACTTATTGCAAAAATCTAGAAGTTATCAAAGCAAAGTATTACACGCATTCTCCTAGGGGGATAGATTGGTAGGAAAAGACCATCGCTCGTCCCCGACCACCACTCATAAGGAAGACAATCAATAAATAAATCATGCTCCGACTTCATCACATAACGGTTCACCATACGTGCATGCTACGGGAATCACAAACTTTAACACAAGTATTTCTCAAATTCACAACTACTCAACTAGCATGACTCTAATATCACCATCTTCATATCTCAAAACAATTATCAAGCATCAATCTTTTCTTAGTATTCAACACACTCATAAGAATTCTTACAAATCTTGTATGCTTAGCATATTATGATTATTTAAGCAAATTACTATGCAATTTAAGACTCTCAAAATAATCTAAGTGAAGCATGAGAGTTCATCTATTTCTTCAAAATAAAACTACCATCGTGCTCTAAAAGATATAAGTGAAGCACTAGAGCAAACGACAAACTACTCCAAAAAGATATGAGTGAAGATCAATGAGTAGTCGAATAATTGTGCAACTATGTGAAGACTCTCTAACATTTAAGATTTCAGATCTTGATACTTCATTCAAACATCAAGCAAAGCTAAAGAAAATAAAATTACGCTCCAAGCAAAACATATATCATGTGGTGAATAAAAATATAGCTCCAAGTAAAGTTACCGATGAATGAAGACGAAAGAGGGGATGCCTTCCGGGGCATTCCCAAGCTTAGGCTCTTGGTTATCCTTGAATATTACCTTGGGGTGCCTTGGTCATCCCCAATCTTATGCTCTTTCCACTCCTTATTCCACAGTCCATCGAATCTTTACCCAAAACTTGAAAACTTCACAACACAAAACTTAACAGAAAATCTCGTGAGCTCCGTTAGCGAAAGAAAACAAAACACAACTTCAAGGTACTGTAATGAACTCATTCTTTATTTATATTGGTGTCAAACCTACTGTATTCCAACTTCTCTATGGTTTATAAACTATTTTACTAGCCATAGATTCATCAAAATAAGCAAACAACACACGAAAAACAGAATCTGTCAAAAACAGAACAGTCTGTAGTAATCTGTATCAAACGTATACTTATGGAACTCCAAAAATTCTAAAATAAATTGGTGGACCTGAAGAATTTTTCTAGTAATAATCTGAAAAAAGAATCAACTAAATAGCACTCTCCAGTAAAAAGTTTTAGCTAATCTCGTGAGCGCTAAAGTTTCTGTTTTTTACAGCATGATCATAAAGATTTCACCAAAGTCTTCCCAAAGGTTCTACTTGGCACAAACACTAATTAAAACATAAAACCTCATCTAAACAGAAGATATATGGATTATTTGTTCCTAAACATAACGAAAAAGCAAGAAACTAAAATAAAATTGGGTTGCCTCCCAACAAGCGCTATCGTTTAACGCCCCTAGCTAGGCATGATGATTTCAATGATGCTCACATAAAAGATAATAATTGAAACATAAAAAGAGCATCATGAAGAATATGAATATCACATTAAGTATAACCCACTTCCTATGCATAGGGATTTTGTAAGCAAACAACTTATGGGAACAAGAATCAACTTGCATAGGAAGGTAAAACAAGCATAACTTCAAGATTTTAAGCACATAGAGAGGAAACTTGATATTATTGCAATTCCTACAAGCATATATTCCTCCCTCATAATAATTTTCAGTAGAATCATGAATGAATTCAACAATATAACCAGCACCTAAAGCATTCTTTTCATGATCTACTTGCATAGAAAATTTACTACTCTCCACATAAGCAAAATTCTTCTCATTCGGAATAGTGAGAGTATCATAAGAGACTCGAATACTATAAATTGTTTCCACATTAAAAGAGTAATGTTCGGAAAGAGAGTAATCATAATCATGACAAGTTTTATAAATATAATCATCACTACTTTTAATAGCATAAGTTTCATCACAATAATCATCATAAGTAGCAACTTTGTTCTCATCATAATCAATTGAAACCTCTTCCGAAATAGTGGATACATCACTAAATAAAGTCATGACCTCTCCAAATCCACTTTCATAAATATTAAAATATTCAACACCCTCCAAAATATTGGGATCATTACTTCCTAAAGTTGACACTCTTCCAAACCCACTTTCATAAATATAATCATCATAAGTAGGAGGCATGCTATCATCATAACAAATTTGCATATCAAAACTTGGGAGACTAAAAATATCATCTTCATTAAACATAGCATCCCCAAGCTTGGGACAAACATTAATTGCAGCAAATATATTCTCAAAAACATCATCTTCATCAAACATAGCATCCCCAAGCTTGGGCCTTTTCATATCATAAGCATAATCACTCTCATCATCAATAGTATGAATAACACCAATAGTATAGCAAACATTATTATCATATTCTTCCAAGCAAATGCCAAAAAGATTTTCAAGATCATAAGAAGTATCACTATCTTCCCAATCATAATCATCACAACAAGCAATAGGCATAATGAGATCATCATCAAGTGCATCATCTTCCACAATTATTTTTGATTCTTTTTCATGAGGCACAACAATAATAGGAGCAACATTATTTGGGGGAGATATCTTTTTACCTCTCTTCCTTTTTCTTTTCTTCTTCTTCACCACATCATGTGTGGGTTCAAGCCTCTTTTTTGAGCTCCTTATTTATGAGATTGGTTGAATAGAAAGCTCCTCCTCGTTACCTCATTCATCATAAGAAATAATAGGAGGATATTGGGAAGTCTCTTCCCTTTTGTTAGCATTCTCTTCATCTTCTATTTGTTTTCTTTTCTTTATGTAATTGGCAATATAAGTATTTTCAATGCAATTCACCGCACAATACATATAAATCTTCTCTAGATCAAAATCAAGAAATCTATCAAGATTAAACTTTGGAATACCCTCAATTATACGTTTCATTTCCTCATACCCCAAAAAATACTAAGCTCTTTATGATGCTCAAGGGTAATCAAATTATCACAATTTTTGGATATGATTCGGTCATGAAACAATTTGCATTGGAGATTTAAATGACCAAGTTCATTGCAAAGTTCACAAGGGGCGCGAAAAATATTGAATTTTCCAGCACATACATCAAAACTTTCTTGCAACAATTTAGTTTCTAAGTACTTATGCCTCTTGCAATATCTATCTTCCCTATTTGGTGTGTAATTGCAAACCCAATGCACTCCACAAAAATTGGCATGTTTATAGGAGACATTTTCATCATAACTAGTGCAATCATCATTAGTACTATGGATATTCAAGGAGTTCATACTAACAACATTGCAATCATGCTCATCATTTAAAGATTTAGTGCCGAACATTTTAATACATTATTCTTCTAACACTTTGGCACAATTTTCCATTCCATCATACTCACGAAAGATATTAAAAAGACGAAGCGTATGAGACAAACTCAATTCCATTTTTTGTAGTTTTATTTTATAGACTAAACTAGTGATAAAACAAGAAACAAAAAAATTCGATTGCAAGATCTAAAGATATACCTTCAAGCACTCACCTTCCCGGCAACGGCGCCAGAAACTACTTGATGTCTACTACGCAACCTTCTTCTTGTAGACGTTGTTGGGCCTCCAAGTGCAGAGATTTGTAGGACAAGAGCAAATTTCCTCAAGTGGATGACCTAAGGTTTATCAATCCATGGGAGGCGAGGGATGAAGATGGTCTCTCTCAAACAACCCTGCAACCAAATAACAAAGAGTCTCTTGTGTCCCCAACACACCCAATACAATGGTAAATTGTATAGGTGCACTAGTTCGGCGAAGAGATGATGATACAAGTGCAATATGGATGGTAGATATAGGTTTTTGTAATCTGAAAATATAAAAACAGCAAGGTAACAAGTGGTAAAAGTGAGCGTAAACGGTATTGCAATGCTAGGAAACAAGGCCTAGGGTTCATACTTTCACTAGTGCAAGTTCTCTCAACAATAATAACATAATTGGATCATATAATGATACGTCTCCATTGTATCTATAATTTTTGATTGTTCCATGCCAATATTATTCAACTTTCATATACTTTTTGGCAACTTTATATACTATTTTTGGGACTAACATATTGATCCAGTGCCCAGTGCCAGTTCCTGTCTGTTGCATGTTTTTGGTTTCGCAGAATATCCATATCAAACAGAGTCCAAACGGGATAAAAACGGACGGAGCTTATTTTTGGAATATTTGGAAAATCTGGGAGAAAGATCAACGCAAAACGGTTTCCGAGGTGGCCACGAGGCAAGGGCACACGCCCGTACCAGGAGGGCACGCCCCCCACCCTCGTGGGCCAGCCATAAGGCGGTTGATGCCCTTCTTCGGCCGCAAGAAAGCTAATTTTTGGGGAAAAAAATCACGGCGAAGGTTTCAGTCCAATCGGAGTTACGGATCTCCGGATATAAAAGAAACGGTGAAAAGGCAGCAGAACAGAACGCAGAACCAGAGAGAAACAGAGAGACAGATCCAATCTCGGAGGGGCTCTCGCCCCTCCCATGCCATGGAGGCCAAGGACCAGAGGGGAAACCCTTCTCCCATCTAGGGAGGAGGTCAAGGAATAAGAAGACGAAGAGGCCCCCTCTCCCCTTCTCTTCCGGTGGCGCCGGAACGTCGCCGTGGCCATCATCATCATCACCGCGATCTACACCAACACCTCCGCCATCTTCACCAACATCTCCATCACCTTCCCCCCTCTATCTATAGCGGTCCACTCTCTCGCAACCCGTTGTACCCTCTACTTGAACATGGTGCTTTATGCTTCATATTATTATCCAATGATGTGTTGCCATCCTATGATGTCTGAGTAGATTTTCGTTGTCCTGTCGGTGGTTGATGAATTGCTATGATTGATTTAATTTGCTTGTGGTTATGTTGCTTTCCTTTGGTGCCCATCATATGAGCTGCAGCGTGGATCACACCATAGGGTTAGTTGTATGTTGATAGGACTATGTATTGGAGGGCAAGAGTGATGTAAGCTTCAACCTAGCATAGAAATTGATGCATACGGGATTGAAGGGGGACCAATATATCTTAATGCTATGGTTGGGTTTTACCTTAACGAACGTTAGTAGTTGCGGATGCTTGCTAATAGTTCCAATCATAAGTGCATAGAATTCCAAGTCAGGGATGACATGCTAGCAGTGGCCTCTCCCACATAATACTTGCTATCGGACTAGTAAAGTAGTCAACTGCTTAGGGACAATTTCGCAACTCCTACCACCACTTTTCCACACTCGCCATATTTACTTTAGTTGTGTTTTTATCTTAGCAGCCCCTAGCTTTTATTTACGCGCTCTTTATTTTCTTGCTAACCTATCCAAAAACACCTACAAAGTGCTTCTAGTTTTATACTTGTTCTAGGTAAAGCGAACGTCAAGCGTGCGTAGAGTTGTATCGGTGGTCGATAGAACTTTAGAGAATATTTGTTCTACCTTTAGCTCCTCGTTGGGTTCGACACTCTTACTTATCGAAAACTGTTGCTATCCCCTATACTTGTGGGTTATCAAGACCTTTTTCTGGCGCCGTTGCCGGGGAGTCATAGCGTGGGGTGAATATTCTCGTGTGTGCTTGTTTGCTTTATCACTAAGTAATTTTTTTGCTGTTCGTAGTTGTTCTTTATCTTTAGTTATGGATATGGAACACGAAATACCAAAAAAATTAGGTGTACTTGCTACTCATGGAGATGGGGTAACTCCTAAAACCCTTGATTCTCATTATGTGAAAGATATTAAGTACTACTTTGATAATCCTGAGAAAACCCCATTCCACTTTATAATGGGAGACACGTTGGATCAACGTGAATACTTTAGGGATTATCGCTCGACACAAAAAGGGAAACTATTATGGGACCAATTTATTATGTTGCATTGGTATGCCTGGGATCTATGCTTGAGATACGATATTACTTGTTGCTCTAGGATGAAGGCTCCACACCTTCCCTTTTCACGCAAATTTAATGATAATGAAACCTTAGCTTCTTATGCTAATGGTATATATGATTACTATGATGTGGAACAAATAGAAGAATTTGTTGCTTTTAAGGTTGCTTATGAAATTGAATCTTTGTTTGAAAAGTATGAAGCTTTAGATGATGATGTTTATAGGCCCGAATATCTTGCTATACTTAGATATTGCTATGAAAATTATGAATACAATTACTATATTAATGCATTTATTGAGGAAGTCCCCGCTGTCCAAGAAGAGACTAATATTTTGCAGGAAGCTATGGAAGAAGAAATTGATCAAATTGTGAGCTCATTGGATGAAAAAGATGGTGAGGAGAGCGAAGAACAAAAGGAGGAAGAGCGGATTGATCACCCGTGCCCACCTTCTAATGAGAGTAACTCTTCAACTCATATATTGTTTAATTCCCCTTCGTGCTTACCGAAGGATGATTGCTATGATGATTGCTATAATGATTGCTATGATGATTGTTATGATCCCGTTGATTCTCTTGAAATGATGATTGCTATGCTTATGGCCAAGATGCCAATATGAATTATGCTTATGGAGATGAACTTTCTATAGTTCCTTATGTTAAACATAAAATTGTTGCTATTACACCCACACATGATAGTCCTATTATCTTTTTGAATTCTCCCAATTATACTATATTGGAGAAGTTTGCTCTTATTAAGGATTATATTGATGGGTTGCCTTTTACCGTTGCTCATGATGATTTTGATAGATATAATATGCATGTGCTTGCTGCTCCTACTTGCAATTATTATGAGAGAGGAACTATATCTCCACCTCTCTATGTTTCCAATACAATAAAATTGCAAGAAACTGTTTATACTATGCATTGGCCTTTACTATGTGTGCATGAATTGTTCTTTTATGACATGCCGATGCATAGGAAGAGAGTTAGACTTCGTCATTACATGATATATGTTACTTTGTGCTCACTACTAAATTACAAATCATTGCTAATAAAAATTGGCTTTGATATACCTTGGGATCCGGGTGGATTCACTACTTGAGCACTATATGCCTAGCTTAATGGCTTTAAAGAAAGCGCTGCCAGGGAAACAACCCGGAAGTTTTAGAGAGTCATTTATTTCTGTTGAGTGCTTTAATATAGTTTAAAAACAACAAAAATAAAGAGGGGAACCCAAAACTTTATCAAAAAGAAAAGCGAAAGTGAGAAACACAAGCATTGTTGAAGTGGGAGCTAGCCTTGAACTTTTTTCATGCTCACGGAAACTTTGTGAATCTTGATTACAGAAACTTTTCAATAAAAATAATTATCCCCTTATACAATTCCATTGTATTATAAAAATACTGTGACAAGGTTTGCCTTTAGGATGTTTACAATGCTTGTTGGTTTGTGCGGTGCAGGACAGAAACTTTGGCTGTAGTGCGTGAATTTTAGTTTTTTACTGGAACGTCAAATGGTTCTGATTCTTTTTGCACTGTCTTTCCGTACAAATATTTTATTTTTCCTAATTTTCGCAGAATTGTTCAAGTATCATAAGTATGGTGAATGTTCAGATTATTACAGACTGTTCTGTTTTAGACAGATTCTGTTTTTGATGCATAGTTTGCTTGTTTTGATGAAACTATCAATTTATATCAGTGGATTAAGCCATGAAAAAGTTATATTACAGTAGACACAATGCAAAAATGAAATATGAATTGGTTTTCAACAGTACTTAGAGTAGTGATTTGCTTTGTTATACTATCGGATCTTACCGATTTTTCTGTTGAAGTTTTGTGTGGATGAAGTGTTCGATGATTGAGAAGGTTTCGATGTGAGAAGAAAGAAGAGAGGCAAGAGCTCAAGCTTGGGGATGCCAGAGGCACCCCAAGTAAATATTCAAGGAGACTCAAGCGTCTAAGCTTGGGGATGCTGGGAAGGCATCCCCTCTTTCTTCAACAAATATCGGTATGTTTTCGGATTCGTTTCATTCATGTGATATGTGCAAATCTTGGAGCGTCTTTGCTTTAGTTTTCATTTTTATTTTATGCACCATGCTGGTATGTGATACGTCTCCAACGTATCTATAATTTTTGATTGCTCCATGCTACTTTATCTACTGTTTTGGACTATATCGGGCTTTATTTTCCACTTTTATATTACTTTTGGGACTAGCCTATTAACCGGAGGCCCAGTCCAGAATTGCTGTTTTTTGCCTATTTCAGTGTTTCGAAGAAACGGAATATCAAACGGAGTCCAAACGGAATGAAACCTTCGGGAACGTGATCTTCTCACCGAACGTGATCCAGGAGACTTGGACCCTACTCCAACAAGTGCCAGAGGCGGTCACGAGGGTGGAGGGCGCGCCCCCCTACCTCGTGGGCCCCTTGATGCTCCACCGACGTACTCCTTCCTCCTATATATACCTACGTATCCGCAAACGATCAGAAGAGGAGCCAAAAACCTAATTCCACCGCTGCATCTTCCTCAGTATCCACGAGATCCCATCTTGGGGCCTGTTAGAGCTCGCCAAGGGGGCATCCACCACGGAGGGCTTCTACATCAACACCATAGCCCCTCCGATGAAGTGTGAGTAGTTTACTTCAGACCTTGGGTCCATAGCTAGTAGCTAGATGGCTTCTTCTCTCTTTTGGATCTCAATACAATGTTCTCCCTCTCTCGTGGAGATCTATTCGATGTAATCTTCTTTTTGCGGTGTGTTTGTTGAGACCGATGAATTATGGGTTTATGATCTAGCTTATCTATGGATAATATTTGAATCTTCTCTGAATTCTTTTATGTATGATTGAGTTATCTTTGCAAGTCTCTTCGAATTATCTGTTTGGTTTGGCCAACTAGATTGGTAGTTCTTGCAATGGGAGAAGTTCTTAGCTTTGGGTTCAATCTTGCGGTGTCCTTACCAAGTGACAGAAAGGGTTGCAAGGCACGTATTGTATTGTTGCCATCGAGGATAACAAGATGGGGTATTTATCATATTGCATGAATTTATTCCTCTACATCATGTCATCTTGCTTAGGCGTTACTGCTTTTTAACTTAATACTCTAGATGCATCTTTGGATAGCGGTCGATGAGTGGAGTAATAGTAGTAGATGCAGAATCGTTTCGATCTACTTGTCACGGACGTGATGCCTATGTACATGATCATACCTAGATAACCTCATAACTATGCTCAATTCTGTCAATTTCTCAACAGTAATTTTTTCACCCACCATAGAATATCTATGCTCTTGAGAGAAGCCACTAGTGAAACCTATGGCCCCCGGGTCTATTCTCATCATATCAATCTCCATCACTTTATTTACTTGCTTTGCTTTTACTTTTTACTTTGCATCTTTATACCAAAAATACCAAAAATATTACCTCTATCAGATCTCACTCTCGTAAGTGACCGTGAAGGGATTGACAACCCCTAATCGCGTTGGTTGCGAGTAGCTATCGTTTTGTGCAGGTACGAGGGACTTTCACGTGGCCTCCTACTGGATTGATACCTTGGTTCTCAAAAACTGAGGGAAATACTTACGCTACTGTGCTGCATCATCCTCTCCTCTCCGGGGAAAACCAACGCAAGCTTAATACGTAGCAAGAAGGATTTCTGGCGCCGTTGCCGGGGAGGTCTACGCAAAAGTCAACATACCAAGTACCCATCACAATCCCTATCTCTCGCATTACATTATTTGCCATTTGCCTCTCGTTTTCCTCTCCCCCACTTCACCCTTGCCGTTTTATTTTCCCTCTCTTTCCCAATCTCCTCCTCCTTTTTCCTTTGCCTTTTGTTTGCCCGTGTGTTAGTTTGCTTGTTCGTCGCAATGGCTCAAGATGCTACCAAATTGTGTGACTTCACCAATACCAATAATAATGATTTCCTTAGCACTCTGATTGCTCCTCTTGCCAATACTGAATCTTGTGAAATCAATACTGCTTTGTTGAATCTTGTTATGAAAGATCAATTCGCCGACCTTCCGAGTGAAGAGGCCGCTACTCATCTGAATAGCTTCGTTGATTTATGTGATATGCAAAAGAAAAAAGATGTCGATAATGATGTCGTTAAATTGAAACTATTTCCTTTTTCGCTTAGAGATCGTGCTAAAGCGTGGTTTTCATCTTTGCCTAAAAATAGTATTGATTCTTGGAACAAGTGCAAAGATGCTATCTCTAAATATTTTCCTCCCGCTAAGATTATCTCTCTTAGGAACGATATTATGAATTTTAAGCAACTTGATCATGAACATGTTGCACAAGCTTGGGAGAGAATGAAATTAATGATACATAATTGTCCTACTCATGGTTTGAACTTGTGGAAGATTATACAAAAATTTTATGCTGGATTGAATTTTGCTTCTAGAAATCTTTTAGAATCGGCCGCGGGAGGCACTTTCATGGAAATCACTTTAGGAGATGCTACTAAACTCCTAGATAATATTATGTGTTAATTATTCTCAATGGCATACTGAAAGATCTACTAATAAAAAAGTGCATGCTATAGAAGAAATCAATGTTTTGAGTGGAAAGATGGATGAACTTATGAAATTATTTACTAAGAGTGTTTCTTCTGATCCTAATGATATGCCTTTGTCTACCTTGATTGAGAATAATAATGAATCTGTGGATGAGAATTTTTTTGGTAGGAATAATTTTGGTAACAACGCGTATAGAGGGAATTTTAATCCTAGGCCTTATCTTAGTAATCCTTCTAATAATTATGGAAATTCCTACAACAATTCTTATGGAAATTTTAATAAGATGCCTTCTGAATTTGAGAGTAGTGTTAAAGAGTTTATGAATTCACAAAAGAATTTTAATGCTTTGCTTGAAGAGAAATTGCTTAAAGTTGATGATTTGGCTAGGAACGTTGATAGAATTTCTCTCGAGATTGATTCTTTAAAGCTTAGATCCATTCCTCCTAAGCATGATATCAATGAGTCTCTCAAAGCTATGAGAATTTCCATTGATGAGTGCAAAGAAAGAACCGCTAGGATGCGTGCTTCCAAAGATGCCTTTATTAAAGCATGTTCTTCTAATTCCTATGAAAATCAAGATGAAGATCTGAAAGTTATAGATGTGTTCCTATTATATCTTTGTTTTGCCATATGAATCTTGATGAAACTGATTATGATCTTCCTTTACCTAGAAGGCGTTCTAAGAATTCTGAGTTTTTAGATCTTGATGATGAAATTGATAAAAGTGGGATTGAAAGAAATAAAAATCGAGATATGGCTAAACCCACTATTTTGGATCTCAAGGAATTTAATTATGAAAATTTCTCTTTAATTGATTGTATTTCCTTGTTGCAATCCGTGCTAAATTCTCCTCATGGTTATAGTCAAAATAAGGCCTTTATCGAACACATTGTTGATGCCTTGATGCAATCTTATGAAGAAAAGCTTGAGTTGAAAGTTTCTATCCCTAGGAAACTCCATGATGAGTGGGAACCTACTATCAAAATTAAAATTAAAAATTATGAGTTTCATGCTTTGTGTGATTTGGGTGCTAGTGTCTCTACTATTCCCGAACTTTATGTGATTTGCTAGATTTCCTTGATTTTGATGATTGCTCTCTAAACTTGCATCTTGCGGATTACACTATTAAAAAGCCTATGGGAAGAATTAATGATGTTCTTATTGTTGCAAATAGGAATTATGTGCCCGTATATTTTATTGTTCTT
Source organism: Aegilops bicornis (assembly GCA_021605145.1). Classification (NCBI taxonomy): domain Eukaryota; kingdom Viridiplantae; phylum Streptophyta; class Magnoliopsida; order Poales; family Poaceae; genus Aegilops; species Aegilops bicornis. The sequence goes on along the minus strand of CM038671.1, from coordinate 190,761,137 downwards.
GATATAGATTGCAATCCTTCATGTCCTATTATTCTTGGTAGATCTTTCCTTAGAACGATTGGTGCAATTATTGATATGAAGGAAGGAAATATTAGATTCCAATTCCCTTTAGAGAAGGGCATGGAACACTTTCCTAGAAATAAAATAAAATTACCATATGAATCTATCACGAGAGCCACTTATGGATTGTCTACCAAAGATGGCAATACCTAGATCTATCCTTGCTTTTATGCCTAGCTAGGGGCGTTAAACGATAGCGCTTGTTGGGAGGCAACCCAATTTTATTTTTAGTTTTTTGTTTTTGATTCTGTTTAGGAATAAATAATCCATCTAGCCTCTGTTTAGATGTGGTTTTATCTTTTAATTAGTGTTTGTGCCAAGTTAAACCTATTAGATCTTCTTGGGAGATAGTCATTTGATCTTGCTGTAATTTGCAGAATCTTTGCGCTCAGTGCCCGAATTGTTATAAATCACCAGAACGTGATAAAATAGTAATTCCAATTTATTATGATCAATAAACAAATTTTCCAGGTCGTCTAATTTTGGTAGAATTTTTTGGGTTCCAGAAGTTTGCATTAGTTACAGATTACTACAGACTGTTCTGTTTTTGACAGATTCTGTTTTGCATGTGTTGTTTGCTTATTTTGATGAATCTATGGTTAGTAAAATAGTTTATAATCCATAGAGAAGTTGGAATACAGTAGGTTTAACACCAATATAAATAAAGAATGATTTCATTACAGTACCTTAAAGTAGTCATTTGTTCTCTTTCTCTAACGGAGCTCACGAGATTTCTATTGAGTTTTGTGTTGTGAAGTTTTCAAGTTTTGGGTGAATTCTTTTGATGGATTATGGAACAAGGAGTGGCAAGAGCATAAGCTTGGGTATGCCATTCTTTTGATGGATTATGGAACAAGGAGTGGCAAGAGCATAAGCTTGGGGATGCCCATGGCACCCCCAATATAATCCAGGGACACCAAAAAGTCAAAGCTTGGGGATGCCCCGGAAGGCATCCCTCTTTAAATCCACTTCCATCGGTAATTTACTTGGAGCTATATTTTTATTCACCAACATGATATGTGTTTTGCTTGGAGCGTCTTATATTATTTGAGTCTTTGCTTGTTAGTTTACCACAATCATCCTTGCTGTACACACCTTTTGTGAGAGCCATACATGATTTGGAATTTGTTAGAATACTCTATGTGCTTCACTTATATCTTTTGAGCTTGAAAGTTTTGCTCGTAGTGCTTCACTTATATCTTTTGAGCTTGATAGTTTTGCTCTAGTACTTCACTTAGATATTTTAGAGCATGGTGGTGGATTTGTTTTGAAGAAACTTGATCTCTCATGCTTCACTTAGATCATTTTGAGAGTCGTTAATAGCATGGTAATTTGCTTAATGTTAATATACTTGGTGTTCGAGATATGTGAAACTTTCTTTTGAGTGAATTGAATACTAAGATAAATTTAATGCTTAATAATTGTTTTGAGATATGGAGGTAATAATATCAAAGTCGTGCTAGTTCATAATTGTGAATTTGAGAAATATTTGTGTTGAAGTTTGCAAGTCCCGTAGCATGCACGTATGGGTAAAGTTGTGTAACAAATTTGAAACATGAAGTGTACCTGGCTTGTGCATCCTTATGAGTGGCGGTCGGGGACGAGCGATGGTCTTTTCCTACCAATCTATCCCCCTAGGAGTAGGGATGAAAACGGAGCGGAAACGGACGGAACTTTGTGCTATCATATTTGTTTTCATATTCTTTTGCAGAAGCGGAAACGAATACAGAAACCCCGGTAATGAATACGGAAACAGATACTACCGGAAAGGACATGGAGCGAATACAAAGCGGATACGGTAACAGAAATAGGCATTGATCGGAACTTTAAAACCCCTTGAATCATAGAGAAATACATACAGAAATAAACAAATTTAGTGAGTTGTTAACATGGCTACAAAATAGTATCATTATGTTAGCAACTTAGTGTAGTATTGTAGTAGTACCGGACAATTGTGTATAGGGTCAAGCTGAGTACATGTGTGGTAGTAGAAGTAGGGCCTTAGATCCATTCTACTAATTGTGCCATTGTGTTCTCTTTGGTGGTTGGGCTACAAAGCAGCTATAGGTCTATAGTAAAAACAGAAATTCCATATTTACGGAAACGGAGAGTTCCATTTCCATGCATGTTCCACCAGAAAATACCGTTCCGTTTTTGTTTCCGTTTCCGCCTAGAAAATTTCATTTCCGCTTCCTTTTTGCAAATTTCCGTTTCTGTTTTCATATTTCCTCTCCGTTTCCATTTTTCCTCCGGAAAAACGGAAAGTTTTCACTCCATTTTCATCCCTACCTAGGAGCATTGTGCATAGTACTTGATTTTTGATGGCTTCTAAATTTTTGCAATAAGTATATGAGTTCTTTTGACTAATGTTGAGCCCATGGATTATACACACTTTTATCTTTCCGCACTTGCTAGCCTCTTCGGTACCGTGCATTGCCCTTTCTCACCTTGAGAGTTGGTGCAAACTTCGCCGGTGCATCCAAACCCCATGATATGATACGCTCTTTCACACATAAACCTCCTTATATCTTCCTCAAAACAGCCACCATACCTACCTATCATGGCATTTGCATAGCCATTCCGAGATATATTGCCATGCAACTTCCATCATCATTATTATGACATACATTACTTTTTCATATTGCCATTGCATGATCATGTAGTCGACATCGTATTTGTGGCAAAGCCACCATGCATTATTTTCCATACATGTCACTCTTGATTCATTGCACCATCCTGCACATCACGGAGGCATTCATATAGAGTCATATTTTGTTCTAAGTTTTGAGTTGTAATTGTTGAGTTCTAATAGAAATAAAAGTGTGATGATCATCATTATTAGAGCATTGTCCCAAGTGAGGAAAGGATGATGGAGAGTATGATTCCCCCATAAGTCGGGATGAGACTCCGGACGAAAAAAAAGAGGCCATAAAAAAGAGAGAGAGAAAAGGCCCAAATAAAAAATAAAAAAAATGAGAGAAAAAGAGAGAAGGGACAATGCTACTATCCTTTTAGCACTTGTGCTTCAAAGTAGCACCTTGTTCTTCATGTAGTGAGTCTCATATATTGTGCTTCAAAGTAGCACCTTGTTCTTCATGTAGCGAGTCTAATATATTGTGCTTCAAAGTAGCACTAAGATCTTCATAATAGAGAGTCTCTCATTTTGTCACTTTCATATACTAGTGGGAATTTTCATTATAGAACTTGGCTTGTATATTCCAATGATGGGCTTCCTCAAAGTGCCCTAGGTCTCCTGAGCAAGCAAGTTGGATGCACACCCACTTAGTTTCTGTTGTAGAGCTTTCATATACTTATAGCTCTAGTGCATCCGTTGCATGGCAATCCCTACTCCTCATGTTGACATCAATTGATGGGCATCTCCATAGCCCGTTGATTATCCTCGTCGATATGAGACTTTCCTTTTTTTGTTTTCTCCACACAATCCCATCATCATATTTCTATTCCACCCATAGTGCTATACCCATGGCTCGCGCTCATGTATTGCGTAAAGGTTGAAAGAGTTTGAGATTATTTGAGTAAGAAACAATTGCTTGGCTTGTCATCAGGGGTATAGAAGTTGGGAACATCTTTGTGTGACGAAAATGAAGCATAGCCTAACCATATGATTTTGTAGGGATGAACTTTCTTTGGCCATGTTATTTTGAGATGACATAATTGCTTAGTTAGTATGCTTGAAGTATTATTATTTTTATGTCAATATGAACTTTTGTCTTAAATCTTTGGGATCTGAATATTCATATCACAAGTAAGAAGATTTATATTGAAATTATGCCAAAGTATCACTCCGCATAAAAAATCCTCTTTTTATCATTTACCTACTCGAGGACGAGCAAGAATTAAGCTTGGGGATGCCTGATACATCTCCAACGTATCTATAATTTTTGATTGCTCCATGCTACTTTATCTACTGTTTTGGACTATATTGGGCTTTATTTTCCACTTTTATATTACTTTTGGGACTAACCTATTAACCGGAGGCCCAGCCTGTAATTGCTGATTTTTGCCTATTTCGGTGTTTCAAGAAACAAAATATCAAACGGAGTCCAAACGGAATGAAACCTTCGAACGTGATCTTCTCACCAAACGTGATCCGTGAGACTTGGACCCTACTTCAACAAGTGCTGAGGCGGTCACGAGGTGGAGGGCGCGCTCGGCGCGCCCCTACCTCGTGGGCCCCCGACGCCCACCGACGCATTCCTTCCTCCTATATATACCTCACGTATCCCCAAACGATCGTAAGAGGAGCCAAAACCTAATTCCACCGCCGTACCTTCCCTGTATCCACGAGATCCCATCTTGGGGCCTGTTAGGAGCTTCACGGAGGGGGCATCCACCACGGAGGGCTTCTACATCAACACCATAGCCCCTCCGATGAAGTGTGAGTAGTTTACTTCAGACCTTCGGGTCCATAGCTAGTATCTAGATGGCTTCTTCTCTCTTTTTGGATCTCAATACAATGTTCTCCCCCTCTCTCGTGGAGATCTATTCGATGTAATCTTCTTTTTGCGGTGGTGTTTGTTGAGATCGATGAATTGTGGGTTTATGATCTAGCTTATCTATGGATAGTATTTGAATCTTCTCTGAATTCTTTTATGTATGATTGAGTTATCTTTGCAAGTCTCTTCGAATTATCCGTTTGGTTTGGCCAAGTAGATTGGTAGTTCTTGCAATGGGAGAAGTGCTTAGCTTTGGGTTCAATCTTGCGGTGTCCTTACCTAGTGATGTAAAGGGTTGCAAGGCACGTATTGTATTGTTGCCATCGAGGATAACAAGATGGGGTATTTATCATATTGCATGAATTTATTCCTCTACATCATGTCATCTTGCTTAAGGCGTTACTCTGCTTTTTAACTTAATACTCTAGATGCATCTTTGGATAGCGGTCGATGAGTGGAGTAATAGTAGTAGATCCAGAATCGTTTCGATCTACTTGTCACGGACATGATGCCTATGTACATGATCATACCTAGATAACCTCATAACTATGCTCAATTCTGTCAATTTCTCAACAGTAATTTGTTCACCCACCGTAGAATATCTATGCTCTTGAGAGAAGCCACTAGTGAAACCTATGGCCCCCGGGTATATTCTCATCATATCAATCTCCATCACTTTATTTACTTGCTTTGCTTTTACTTTTTACTTTGCATCTTTATACCAAAAATACCAAAAATATTATCTCTATCAGATCTCACTCTCGTAAGTGACCGTGAAGGGATTGACAACCCCTAATCGCGTTGGTTGCGAGTAGCTATCGCTTTGTGCGTGTACGAGGGACTTGCGCGTGGCCTCCTACTGGATTAATACCTTGGTTCTCAAAAACTGAGGGAAATACTTACGCTACTGTGCTGCATCATCCTCTCCTCTTCGGGGAAAACCAACGCAAGCTCAAGACGTAGCAGTATGAGATGGTACTTGGTTGATTTATAGAATGCTCTATGCACTTCACTTATATCTTTTGAGTATGGCTTTATAGAATGCTTCATGTGCTTCACTTATATCATTTGAAGTTTGGATTGCCTGTTTCTCTTTACATAGGCAACCGCCATTTGTAGAATGCTCTTTTGCTTCACTTATATTTGTTAGAGCGTGGTCATATCTTATGTAGAAAGAATTAAAACTCTCTTGCTTCACTTATATCTATTTAGAGAGATGACAGGAACTGGTCATTCACATGGTTAGTCATTAAACCCTACATAAAACTTGTAGATCGCTGAATATGATATGTTTGATTCCTTGCAATAGTTTTGTGATATAAAGGTGGTGATATTAGAGTCGTGCTAGTTGAGTAATTGTGAAATTGAGAAATACTTGTGTTGCGGTTTGCAAGTCCCGTAGCATGCATATATGGTGAACCGTTATGTAACGAAGTCGGAGCATGAGGTGTTTATTGATTGCCTTCCTTATGAGTGGCGGTCGGGGATGAGCGATGGTCTTTTCCTACGAATCTATCCCCCTAGGAGCATGCGCATAGTACTTTGTTTCAATGACTAATAAATTTTTGCAATAAGTATGTGAGTTCTTTATGACCAATGTTGAGTCCATGGATTATACGCACTCTCACCCTTCCATCACTGCTAGCCTCTTCGGTACCGTGCATTGCCCTTTCTCACCTCGAGAGTTGGTGTAAACTTCGCCGGTGCATCCAAACCCCGTGATATGATACGCTCTGTCACACATAAGCCTCATTATATCTTCCTCAAAACAGCCACCATACCTACCTATCATGGCATTTACATAGCCATTCCGAGATATATTGCCATGCAACTTCCATCATCATCATATACATGACTTGAGCATTCATTGTGATATTGCTTTGCATGATCGTAAGATAGCTAGCATGATATTTTCATGGCTTGTCCGTTTTTTGATGTCATTGCTACGCTAGATCATTGCACATCCCGCACATCACCGGAGGCATTCATATAGTCATATCTTTGTTCTAGATATCGAGTTGTAATATTGAGTTGTAAGTAAACAAAAGTGTGATGATCATCATTATTAGTGCATTGCCCCAGTGAGGAAAGGATGATGGAGACTATGATTCCCCCACAAGTCGGGATGAGACTCCGGACGAAATAATAATAATAATAATAAAAAGAGAAAGGCCAAAAAAAAGAAGGCCAAAAAATAGAAAAAAAGAAAAAAAAATGATGAGAGAAAAAGAGAGTAGGGGCAATGTTATTATCCTTTTACCACACTTGTGCTTCAAAGTAGCACCATGTTCTTCATATAGAGAGTCTCTTAAGTTATCACTTTCATATACTAGTGGGAATTTTCATTATATAACTTGGCTTGTATATTCCAATGATGGGCTTCCTCAAATGCCCTAGGTCTTCATGAGCAAGCAAGTTGGATGCACACCCACTTAGTTTCAGTTTGAGCTTTCATATACTTATAGCTCTAGTGCATCCGTTGCATGGCAATCCCTACTCCTCACATTGATATCTATTAATGGGAATCTTGTAACACCCCAAAAAAAAATTTAACCTTGTTTTATTAATTAAAATTTTGCCAGGAACTTAAACTTTGGTTTTCTGGATTTTCCTTTGATTTCAGAACATTTCTTCCCTTTATCTTTATGGAGTTTTTACCTCAAGTGAAAAACTTCCCAATTTTATTGGACTATTTTACCCTCTCAAATAAAACAATTCTTTTATCAGTAGGATTATTTATAATTATTGTTTCCCTGAGCTTTATTTCTCCAAAAGGGTTTTTCATAAGTTTAGGATCCCATTTGCACTGCAACCCTTTTATAAATTCATTCAAAAATTCCACCAAAATTTGGGGATGTCATGTGATGTCACCAAACCACTTTTATGCAAAAAGATATTTCATTCTTTGGATATTTTGAGTTCTACACCTAATTTTCAAATCTGGTCCAAAGGGCAGTTTTGCACTACAACCTATTTAAATACTTCTTTAAAACTTCTACCAAAATTTTGGGATGTCAGTAGGAGCATATTATTCAACTTTATGCAAAAACCCAGCTATGTTCTTTGAAAAATTTGAGTGAATCAACCTCATTTCCATTCTGGTCCAACTTGAGGATTTGTACTACCACTATATTTTAAGTTGCTCCTTTATCCATGATTCCTTTTCCTACTTGTAGTCCTCCCTGCTAAAACCTCAAGTCCAAAAGGTTGGACTCATTGGAGAAATTCTAGTTCATGCAATCATGCCCTGTTCTTTCTGTCCAAATCTGAAGATTTGCAAAACTTGCACTAGCAAGTTTCTTCTTTTGGCAAACTAACCTCACCACCCTCTCATTCATCTAAAGAGACCCCACTCTGGAAGATTTGACCACTCCAAGAAATGCCTAGGTGCATGTGGCATTCTGTCAAACACTTTGTGGGCATGACCAGTTCTGACATGAGTTTTAGTTTGCACTATGAACTTGCTTCCCTTGCCTAACCACCTTGTCCAATAAACTCCCAGCTACTCCTAACCTAGGTCTGTTAAACCCCAACCTCACCCGAGACCTCTAGCGTGCCCTGGCATTTGGTCGAGCACGTCCCATGCGTGCTCTGGGCGCGAGCAGAGCGCGCGTTTTGCACGTGCCGCGCCCGAGCCGCTGTCGCGCCTTTGGTTTCACCACTCTCCGTGAGCCGGGCCACTCACTCGACTGCTCTCCGCATCACGCCAAGCAGCCCTGGTGCCCCACAGCACCACCGACAGAGCCCCTTGGCGGCACGCCGGCGTCCACAGCGCGTCTCTGCCAGGTCGGCGCCGCCCGAGCCGCTAGCGCTCGCCGCCTACCCTCTGGAACAGTCCAAGCCTATCCCCTCGCTCGTCTGCAAGCGCTCGTCGCCGCCACGTCCTCCTGCAGCAACAGGGAGGTGGTTCGCCGGCGAACCTATCCACGGCCACCGCAAACCGACCTCGTTGCACTATAAGAAGAGGCCCCCGAGCACGTCCCGTTCCGCAGGCAGCCTCAAAACCCTTCCCTAGTTCCCCCGTGGTAGCCAATCGACCTGGGGAGGTCTTCTTCCCCATCTCCGGCAACCGCAGCCGCCGCCACTGTCCCAGCCATTCCGGCACCACCAGAGCCTCCCCCTCTCCACTCTCTTCACCAGGAGCTCCCTCACCCCTCGTGATTCCATCCCCCTGCTAAATTTTGATTGGGACTCGCCGCAGGAGAAAACCACTCTACCCAACGACCACCGTCCGCCGCGGAGCTCGCCGCCGACAGCTCCGTCCACACCAGAGACCAAAGAGACCACCAGAGTGACCACCTCGACCCCCTGAGCCGACGGGTGACCTCGGTTACTCGAACGGTGCCGTCGTTCACCGGCGAGCCTCGCCGGAGTCCCGCCTCCGTTCGGGCAGAGGAAGAGGAGGGAGGTCGACTAGTCAAACCTGACCAGTGGGCCAGGCGGGCCCATTATCAGTGACCCACGCGTCGTCCACGCAGGCGTAAGTGGAAGCGCATTTCCAGAATACGCCTTCGACGTGGTCAGTTGGAATCGTTTTTCCTTTTTCTGTTTTATTAAAAAAAATAGATTTTGACCACAACTTTGACTGTCCATAACTTTTTAAATATAACTCCAAATGAATTGATTCTTTTTCCTACCTTCCTCAAATTTTGTCTAGTTTATTTTCAGATTTATTCCAAAAAAATTCAGACAACTTTTTTGGTACTGTTTTTAAAACGATATATTGATCCAAATATTTTTAAATAGGATTTTTGGAGAAAGGAGAAAGCTTTCAAAAGTTTTGGAGTGCACCCTGCCTTTCCACACCTTTGAAGGCAAGCATTCTGAACCCTGGTATAATATTTTTGCATGCATTATTTGACACGATTATGACACCACCTCCGTACTTAGAGCTCGTTATTTTATGTGGTGATATGATCATGTGCATGAATGCTTATTGGAAATTTCCTTGCTGTTGGAAATGGACATGCTTGTGATAATGATCATCCTCGTATGACTTTCATGCCTACTGGAAGGAAAACGGGAAAGTCTCCGTCTTGGGTAGACCCGAGCTTGTCCCTGGTTCCTCGTCGAGACGAGTGTGTCCGGCATGGCATGAGGGGCATGATGAGTGGTGATTCTGTCTGTTGGATGAAATATATTCGTTATGCTAATCATGCAGGGAATACTTAAACCTCCCGAGTCGACCATAGATCGAGTCTTGTTCCAGTAACCCCCATACTTGTTTCGTACTACCACTTGTCCCTACAACAAGTAGGGTACGGTTCAAGAAGTCGTCAACCCCTTTCTAGCACACACTGCATGAGAGGCCATGGTGGAAGATACGGTTGTAGCCAAGAGGGCAAGCCACCTGGTCCGGGGCATGGGTGTATCCGGTTGAGACCGAGGGGAGGCCACCCCTTAGAGCGCGCGATATAAATTTGATCCCATGCTATGCGAGGTTGTAGCCTCCCCACTTAGAGTTTTGCTTGACAAGTGTCGTGGGTGATTCCAGACACCGGTAAGTTAAGCTGGTGTGTGCAAGTTAGGTGTGTTTTCAACAAAAAGGTCGTAGACGGAATTAGTCCCGATGGACTAAAGGAATCCGTTACTCGTGGGTAAAGAGTACACCCTCTGCAGAGATCAAACCTATTCGAATAGCCGTGTCCATGGTTAAGGATTACAGTCTGGGATGGGTCAAGTGTTGGTCTTAGCGTCGGTCTTCGGAGGGGAGACTGTTAATCCAAACTTGGATAATGACTTGTGACTTGTGAGGACCATGATTATTATTTTGTTATGGACTAACCGTTACATTATTTGAATTATCGAGTATCCCTCGGATGGTTCTACCCCCTGGATATTCACTGTGATTATTTATAAGCCCTTTATGTGGTGTCGCTGAGACGCCCGACTGCGGCATGCTTGTTATTCATTTACTTAAAAAGCCCTTCATGTGGTGTCGCTGAGACGCCCGACTGCGGCATGCTTGTTATTCATTTACTTAAAAAGCCCTTTATGTGGTGTCGCTGAGACGCCCCACTGCGGCATGCTTGTTATTCATTTACTTTAATAGCCCTTTATGTGGTGTCGCTGAGACGCCCGACTGTGGCATGCTTGCTATTCATTTACTTATAAGCCCTTTATGTGATGTCGCTGAGACGCCCGACTGTGGCATGCTTGTTATTTATTTACCTCATAAGCCCTTTATGAGGTGTCGCTGAGATGCCCGACTGTGGCATGCTTGTTATTTATTTTACTTTATAAGCCCTTTATGTGGTGTCGCTCAGACGCCCGACTGAGGCATGCTTGTTATTTACCATCAATTCGAGACGTCGCTTCAGACATCCGAATGGTGCATTTTATTTCCTACTCTGTCATTATATATTCATTGTTTCATATTAATAACCTGCTTGCATGCATCAAGGATTTTAGTTTATGACAGACGTTGTGATCATAGAATATTTTCAAAGCATGATTATCGGTTGTTATATTATACTTGTGTTCATAATGTTTGCGAGTACATTCAAAGTACTCACTGGCTTGTCCCTGGCTATTGTCTTGGCCAGATTTCTTGCGCGGAGAGGAGCAACCGTGATGACAGCCCCGGAACCTACGCAATGGTGATAGCAGCCTCGCGAAGATAGGAGTTATCCTGGTCAGCTGTTCTTGTGGGAAATGGAGTCCCATAGACGCTGATGATCCACAAACCGCTTCCGCCATCAACCACTAGAAACCATTTGTTGTACTCACAGCCGTAATGGTCTTGTACTACATATTTTGTATTTTTCTTGGAATTTCAGATCAAGTTGGTGCCTCATCGCCTAACAGTAATCCTGGGGCTGGTGAGCACAAGGCCATTTTCTGGAATTTATTACCCGAAAAACCGGTCGTGACAAACTTGGTATCAGAGCCAGGCTGACCATTGGCTAATCCTATCTTAGCCGGTTCAATAAACCTAGGTAAGCCAAACCACCATACCTTAACCAAAACCCAGCCAAGCTTCCTGTGCAAGATAGCCACACAGTGACCCCGACACTTTTGGCAGTCGGTGCCCAACCTATCAACCTAGCCTGTCGATCACACGCCAGTGACCGACGCCTATAATGTCTCATTCGCAAGCGTGCGAAGAAAGACTTCGTCCCCTTTTTCTATAAAAAGGGCACGCTCGCCTCAACCCAAAGACAAAGACAGCCTCTACCCCAAACCAAGCCATAATGCTCGGCCTCAGAGTGCACAATGAGACCACAACAACCAACCTTGGAGGTTTTGTGACCATACTCGCAAACCTCACCCGTCGTGCCTATGCGTTAGAAGAGCCCCCAGAATATGTTGTGTACCAAGGATCCATGAGCGGCGAGAGCCGTCAATTCTGGGCCTTGTGCACATCTACGGTAGGGGTGCATCGCCGTAACGTCCCTACACGTTCACCGGAAGGACAACTTCCTTCGAGCCACAAGCCATCCAAATTAGCTGCTCGAGAGGCTATAGTTCAACTCCGGCAGCTTGTCGCCAGAGTTAGCGTCGCCGTTCTACTACTACCCTGCACGCAAAGGGTATGGTAGACCACCCCAAGTTGCCAATGGAGATCACGAGACGGATCCTGCATTGCTGCACCTAGTACGCTATGTAGGTGCACTAGAGGAACTGTTCGATCAAATCACCATTGATCTGATCGCAGCTCGTGGAGAGCTGGTTCGTCGAGCCCCGGCGAGAGGAGAAGAGGAGCCGATGCCGACAGCCCAGTCGTGCTGTTCGGACAACCAATCGAGACCTTGAGGTCAGTCCCATCCATCAACCAAGGCGCTTTGATGACCCCAGAAGTGCTTCGTCGCCTTTTGGGAGCACACTCCAACGGGATTGTGGCCAACAATCCCCGCGATGGTCATCATCGCCACCCCGACCCTGCAGTCCCTCAACCACCTCCAGTTAATCCCGACGATGAGACCCGTGGAGAAGCCTCGACGTCCTTAAGGCAGGCTCGTTTAGATATAAATGAGGTAGACTGAATCACTCAAGTAGTACCGAGTCTCAGTGTATCCCCGCCTTGTAATCATGTGACCTTGTAAATTAACGCAACCTGTTGTTGTGCCTCTATTTTAGATAGTAACTTTGCATAATTATGTCAGCACGCAGTTGCATATTTTTTCTTTTTCCGGGCATAGCTCCCAAAACCACCCCGACAACCCCCACAGTGATACATCACTTTAGTGAAATATGTATCTGTGGCTTTGACCCCGACCCTTGGAACTGAGCTGGCAAACTAATTACCTTTCACCACGGTAAAATGACCCAGCTCCAGTGCTATAAAAAGGCCACCTCGTGACCTTGCCAAGCAACCCTCACCTTGTGCGCCATCCTCACAACCATTTCTTTCCATGCCGAGCCCTAGTATTTATCTGAGAACCCCAGATGCAACCCCGGGTAGCTTTGTCAAAATATTGTGGGACTTTACCTGCAGTACCATGGGTTCTACCCAGCCACCCCAAAGACGAGCTGTTCAAATCGAGAATCACCCCTTCCACCTCGAAGTATTGGGCAGTAGTACACATCCCTCCCGTAAACCCAAACCAAGACCCAACGAAAGTTTCCTTCATGGGGAAATCTATGCCGACCCCACATATGGCCATAGAAATTGCTGCGTACGAAGCGATTGCTCGTCTTCGATTCGCGGTACCCTATGCCAGTGAAAGAGGATATTATTACTTTCCGAGCCGTGCAGCACCTGGAGGAGTAGCATCTTTTCCCGGTGGACGGATTGAGAGAGACCTAGTACTGGCCAACCTGGTCCAGTACGTCATCGCTCAAGAACGTTTGACCCTGCGAGTAATGGGTTATCTCCAGAGTCTCGCGGATTTAAATCATCGGATCGCCATCGGCAGACCGCTGAGGCCCGACCGGGAGAGACACATTCATCGGCTGGTCAATCCGCTTTCCTCGATAGAAGAGGAGTGCATCCCAGTACCAGAGACGTTTTCTCGGGACCCCGTCCAGCTACCGTTTGCATTATAGACGTCGCTGCTGTATCTATTATCGCAACATTTATTTATGCATTGTAACTTATGCATGGTACCCCCGAGTTTGCGCGGCGAGTAATTCTTTTAGTTTCTATTAATGTGAGTAGTTCTGTTGCGGTTCGACTCTAATATATTACTTTTTTCTCTCGCGAAAAATCCTGGAGTGAGATTTCTTTTCCCTGAGTTGCTGCATCGTATATCTTCTCACGACATGGATTATTTTTATTCGACAAAGACCACGGGCAAAGCAGACTCACAACCGCCGAACACATGTACGCTCGCAAAAACTCGTAACCGTGGAGTTTTTGTTTTTCAAATCAGCTCTTAACAAATCTCGAGGACGAGATTTTCTCTAAAAGGGGGTAGTGTTGTAACACCCCAAAAAAAATTAACCTTGTTTAATTACTTAAAATTTTGCCAGGAACTTAAACTTTGGTTTTCTGGATTTTCCTTTGATTTCAGAACCTTTCTTCCCTTTATCTTTATGGAGTTTTTACCTCAAGTGAAAAACTTCCCAATTTTATTGGACTCTTTTACCCTCTCAAATAAAACAATTCTTTTATCAGTAGGATTATTTATAATTATTCTTTCCCTGAGCTTTATTTCTCCAAAAGGGTTTTTCATAAGTTTAGGATCCCATTTGCACTGCAACCCTTTTATAAATTCATTCAAAAATTCCACCAAAATTTGGGGATGTCATGTGATGTCACCAAACCACTTTTATGCAAAAAGATATTTCATTCTTTGGATATTTTGAGTTCTACACCTAATTTTCAAATCTGGTCCAGTGGGCAGTTTTGCACTACAACCTATTTAAATACTTCTTTAAAACTTCTACCAAAATTTTGGGATGTCAGTAGGAGCATATTATTCAACTTTATGCAAAAAACCCAGCTATGTTCTTTGAAAAATTTGAGTGAATCAACCTCATTTCCATTCTGGTCCAATTTGAGCATGTGTACTACCACTATATTTTAAGTTGCTCCTTTATCCATGATTCCTTTTCCTACTTGTAGTCCTCCCTGCTAAAACCTTAAGTCCAAAAGGTTGGATTCATTGGAGCAATTCTAGTTCATGCAATCATGCCCTGTTCTTTCTGTCCAAATCTGAAGATTTGCAAAACTTGCACTAGCAAGTTTCTTCTTTTGGCAAACTAACCTCACCACCCTCTCATTCATCTAAAGAGACCCCACTCTGGAAGATTTGACCACTCCAAGAAATGCCTAGGTGCATGTGGCATTACATCAAACACTTTGTGGGCATGACCAGATTCGACATGAGTTTTAGTTTGCACTATGAACTTGCTTCCCTTGCCTAACCACCTTGTCCAATAAACTCCCAGCTACTCCTAACCTAGGTCTGTTAAACCCCAACCTCACCCGAGGCCTCTAGCGTGCCCTGGCATTTGGTCGAGCACGTCCCGTGCGTGCTCTGGGCGCGAGCAGAGCGCGTGTTTTGCACGTGCCGCGCCCGAGCCGCCGCATCGCGCCCCTGGGTTTTGGCCACTCTGCAGAGCCGCGCCACTCACTCGACTGCTCTCCGCATCACGCCAAGCAGCCCTGGTGCCCCACAACACCGCCGACAGAGCCCCTTGGCGGCACGCCGGCGTCCGCAGCGCGTCTCTGCCAGGTCGGCGCCGCCCGAGCCGCTAGCGCTCGCCACCTACCCTCTGGAACAGTCCAAGCCTATCCCCTCGCTGCCTGCGCAAGCGCCGCCGCCACGCCCTCCTCCTGCAGCAACAGGGAGGCGGTTCGCCGGCGAACCTATCCACGGCCGCCGGAAACCGACCTCGTTGCACTATAAGAAGAGGCCCCCGAGCACGTCCCGTTCCGCAGGCAGCCTCAAATCCCTTCCCTAGTTCCCCCGTGGCAACCAATCGACCCGGGGAGGTCTTCTTCCCCATCTCCGGCAACCGCAGCCGCCGCCACTGTCCCGGCCATTCCGGCACCATCAGAGCCTCCCCCTCTCCACACTCTTCACCAGGAGCTCCCTCACCCCCTCGTGAGTCCATCCCCCTGCTAAATTTTGACCGGGACTCACCGCAGGAGAAAAACCACTCTACCCGACGGCCACCGTCCGCCACGGAGCTTGCCGCCGACAGCTCCGTCCACCCCAGAGACCAAAGCGACCACCGGAGTGACCACCTCGACCCCCTGAGCCCACGGGTGACCTCGGTTACTCGAACGGTGTCGTCGTTCGCCGGCGAGCCTCGCCGGAGTCCCGCCTCCGTTCGGGCAGAGGAAGAGGAGGGAGGTCGACTAGTCAAACCTGACCAGTGGGCCAGGCGGGCCCACTGTTAGTGACCCACGCGCCGTCCACGCAGGCGTAAGTGGAAGCGCATTTCCAGAATACGCCTTCGACGTGGTCAGTTCGAATCGTTTTTCCTTTTTCTGTTTCCTTTATAAAAAAACAGATTTTGACCACAACTTGACTGTCCATAACTTTTTAAATATTACTCCAAATGAATTGATTCTTTTTCCTACCTTCCTCAAATTTTGTCAAGTTTATTTTAAGATTTATTCCAAAAAATTTCAGACAAATTTTTTGGTACTGTTTTTAAAACGATATATTGATCCAAATATTTTTAAATAGGATTTTTGGAGAAAGGAGAAAGCTTTCAAAAGTTTTGGAGTGCACCCTGCCTTTCCACACCTTTGAAGGCAAGCATTCTGAAACCTGGCATAATATTTTTGCATGCATTATTTGACACGATTATGACACCACCTCCGTACTTGGAGCTCGTTATTTTATGTGGTGATATGATCATGTGCATGAATGCTTATTGGAAATTTCCTTGTTGTTGGAAATGGACATTGAGGGAGTCCTGGACTAGGGGGTGTCCGGATAGCCAAACTATCATCTTTGGCCGGACTCCTAGACTATGAAGATACAAGATTGAAGACTTCGTCCCGTGTCCGGATAGGACTTTCCTTGGCGTGGAAGGCAAGCTTGGCGATCTGGATATGTAGATTTCCTACCATTGTAACCGACTACGTGTAACCCTAACCCTATTTGGTGTCTATATAAACCGAAGGGTTTTAGTCCGTAGGATGAACAACAATCATACCATAGGCTAGCTTCTAGGGTTTAGCCTCTCGATCTCGTGGTAGATCTACTCTTGTACTACCCATATCATCAATATTAATCAAGGTGAGTAGGGTATTACCTCCATCGAGAGGGCCGAACTCGGGTAAAAACATCGTGTCCCTTGTCTCCTGTTACCATCTCGCCTAGACGCACTGCTCGGGACCCCTACGAGATCCGCCGGTTTTGACACCGACATTGGTGCTTTCATTGAGAGTTCCTCCGTGTTGTCACCTATAGGCCCGATGGCTCCTTCAATCATCAAGAACGACGCAGTCTGTGGTGAGACTTTTCTCCCTGACAGATCTTCAGATTCGGCGGCTTTTATGCTATGGGCCAATTCGCTAGGCCATCTGGAGCAGATTGAAAGCTACGCCCCTGGCCATCAGGTCAGATTTGGAAGTTTGAACTACACGGCCGACATCTGCGGAGACTTGATCTTCAAAGGATTCGAGCCACAGCCAAGTCTGCCGCACTGTCTCGATGGGCACGATCTAGCTCTGCCGCCGAACAGTGTCCTGGATGCCGCACCAGCGTCCGCTCCGACCCTTAGCTCGGAGCCGACTCCGCCGATCGAGGACAAGTGGTTGGACACCACCTCGGGGGCTACGATCTCTACGGTGATTGAGCCGAACTCCATCCCTGTTTTTAGCGAAGACCGTGACTCCAAGGTGCCGGACTCCTCTCCGGACTCCGAACCCTCCGCGCCCCTGCCAATCGAATCCGATTGGGCGCCGGTTATGGAGTTCACTGCCGCTGACATCTTTCAGCACTCGCCCTTTGGCGACATCCTGAATTCACTAAAGTCTCTCTCTTTATCAGGAGAGCCTTGGCCGGACTACGGCCAGGAAGGTTGGGATGCGGACGACGAAGAAATTCAACGCCCACCCACCACCCACTTTATAGCCACTGTCTATGATTTAACCGACATGCTCGACTTCGACTCCGAAGACATCGACGGTATGGACGACGATGCTGGAGACGACCAAGAACCAGCGCCTATAGGGCACTGGAAGGCCACCTCGTCATACGACATATACATGGTGGACATCCCAAAAGATGGGAACGGCGATGGAACAACGGAGGATGACCCCTCCAAGAAGCAGCCCAAGCGCCGGCGTCAGCGGCGCCGCTCTAAATCCCGCCACAGCAAAAACGGTGATTCCGGCACGGGAGATAACAACACCCCAGACAGTGCCGAAGACAACCCCCTCCAGCAGGATTCAGCACAGGAGGAGGGAGAAGCCAGCCCTCATGATAGAGCGGCGGAGAGGGAGGTGGTGGACGATAATTATATGCCTCCCTCTGAAGATGAGGCAAGCCTCGACGACGATGAATTTGTCATGCCTGAGGATCCCGCCGAACAGGAGCGTTTCAAACGCAGTCTTATGGCCACGGCAAGCAGCCTCAAGAAAAAGCAGCAGCAGCAGCTTAGAGCTGACCAAGACTTGCTAGCTGACAGATGGACTGAAGTCCTTGTAGCCGAAGAGTATGAACTCGAACGCCCCTCCAAGAGATACCCAAAACGCAGGCTGCTACCCAAATTAGAGGAAGCAGCACCCAAACCTACATCACCAGCACATGATGCGGCCGACCGGCCACCCCTGCGGGTCAGCGACAGAGAGGCCTCTAGACCCTCCATTCGAGCCGCACCCGGCGCCGCTCGACCAAGGCATCGGGAAACGCGCTGCACTGCAAGACATATTGGAGGACAAGGCAAGGCAAACAAGATCGATCTACGGATCGCGTATGCCCACGACACATGATGATAACCGTCACACCGGATACAACAACTCCGCCGGCCGAACATGAGACAAAGCTCATTTGAGCTGCGTCGTGATATAGCCCAATACAGAGGCGCCAAGACACCCACTATGCTTCACGGACTAAGTGATGGATCATCAAATCCCCGAGGGTTTCAAACCCGTAGAACATCGAATCATACGATGGCACAACAGATCCTGCGGTTTGGATCGAGGACTACCTCCTCCATATCCACATGGCCCGGTGATGATCTACACGCCATCAAATACCTCCCACTCAAGCTTAAAGGACCAGCTCGGCATTGGCTTAACAGCTTGCCAGCAGAATCAATTGGTTGTTGGGAGGACCTGGAAGCCGCATTCCTTGATAACTTCGAGGGCACATATGTGCGACCACCAGACGCCGACGACCTCAGCCACATAATTCAGCAGCCAGAAGAATCGGCCAGACAATTCTGGGCACGGTTCCTGACCAAGAAAAATCAAATCATTGACTATCCGGATGCAGTGGCCCTTGCAGCCTTCAAACATAACATCCGCGACGAGTGGCTTGCCCGAACCTAGGACGGGAAAAGCCGAAATCTACGGCAGCCCTCACAACGCTCATGACCCGCTTTTGCGCGGGAGAGGACAGCTGGCTAGCTCGTAGCAACAACTTGACCAAAAACCCTGGTAGTTCGTATACCAAGGACATCAATGGCAGGTCGCGTCACAACATGCACAAGCGCCGCATTAACGGCGATAATGCTGAAGATACGGTAGTCAATGCCGGATTCAGAGGCTCTAAACCCGGTCAGCGGAAAAAGCCGTTCAAAAGAAATACTCAGGCCTGGCCCAACTTGGACCGAATACTCGATCGCCAGCGATACATGGCACCCCCGAAAAATCAGCCAACCACACCAACAGGGATTGTTGGGTGTTCAAGCAAGCAGGCAAGCTAAGCGCCGAAAACAACAACAAGGGGCTGCATAGCGATGACGAGGAAGAGCCCTGGCCACCGAACAATAGAGGACAGAAGCGCTTTCCCACACAAGTGCGGACGGTGAACATGATATACGCAACCCACATACCCAAAAGGGAGCGGAAGCGTGCACTAAGGGACGTATACGCGATGGAGCCAGTCACCCCGAAGTTCAACCCATGGTCTTCCTGCCCGGTCACCTTTGATCGAAGGGACCACCCCACTAGCATCCGTCACGGCGGATTCGCCGCATTGGTTCTTGACCCAATCATCGACGGATTTCACCTCACTAGAGTCCTGATGGACGGCGGTAGCAGCCTGAACCTGCTTTATCGGGATACAGTGCGCAAAATGGGCATAGACCCCTCAAGGATTAAACCCACAAAGACGACCTTTAAAGGCGTAATACCGGGTGTAGAGGCCAATTGTACGAGCTCGGTTACACTCGAAGTGGTCTTCGGATCCCGGATAACTTCCGAAGCGAAGAGTTAATCTTCGACATAGTCCTGCTCCGCAGCGACTATCACACATCGCTTGGACGAACCGCATTTGCAAAGTTCAATGCGGTGTCGCACTACGCATACCTCAAGCTCAAGATGCCAGGCCCTCGAGGAGTAATCACGGTCAATGGAAACACTGAACGCTCCCTCCGAACGGAGGAGCACACGGCGGCCCTCGCGGTGGAGGTGCAAAGCAGCCTCTCACACCAATTCTCGAGCCCGGCTATTAAACATCCGGCCGCCGTCAAGCGCGCCCGGAGTAACCTACAACAAGACCGCCTGGCACGATCCGAGCACGCGTAGCAATCCGGCCCCAACCCCAGCCCTCGCGAAACTGCGAAGCCGATTACGCTGCATACATAACTACGCCCGGAGATACCACGGGCATAAGGGGAGGGCACGACCACGGCACGCCCATAATGCGGCTCAACCGCACTGTGGGATCCCGATTGTGTCATTCTTTTCTTTCTTCCTTTTTTCTTACTTTCAGGACTCCGCTTTCAGAAGTCCCGTCCGCACTAGAATTGCCGAACTCACGATGCAACAGCTGTGGAAGCGTAGTTACGCCGAGTGTCCAGTGGTCTCTACTACGAGCATTATACCTGTTTTACATACCATCCCGCAGCTTACCCCTCGGAGGGGACATGTTAAATAGTCCCATCCCTTGCTTATCGCACTATTTGTATCGTTCTGCTTCCATTGTAGTACCTTTTCGAATAAACAATACATAGCTTTTGCCTATTATTGCACTCATTTCTTTATCTATATATATGTTCATTTCATGACATGTTGCACCCGTACACTTTTGTACGACCAATACACCAGGGGCTTAAGTACCCCAAAAATATGGTGTGATAAGTCCGAACACTTTCACAAGTGCGGCATCCCGAACTTATAGCATTATATGCATCGGCTCCGAATCATGTCTTGGCTCAATAGTTGGGTTTGCCCGGCTCCCATGTTTTGGTACCTTACGTTCCGTTATATCGGCTAAGGTAGCGCTGGGAGAACCACTGCGATTGTGCCCCGGTTGAGCTGGGTTGAGCACCTCAGTGGAGAAAGCTAAAACTGACCATCATGATAGGGCGAGAGCCGGTCGCTGTTCGAGAGGTTTTTTCGGGTCCCTAAAGACTTATGCCGCTTAGAGCGAGGAGTCGGCATTGTCCGTCCAAGGCGTGATAGCGCCTCGAACTCGGGTCTTCGAATACTAGGGGCTTCACGAAATTTAAAATTATAGAATTCTATGGCTAAGTGAGAGTGTTCAAGCACTATAAGTCCGGGTTGCCTTGTTCGCTATGCTGAGCGCCTCCCTTGAAGGACCCAAGAATGGGAACAAGAGCGCTCAAGTTTATCCCGAACACCCCAAAGCACTCGTGGCATGGGGGTTGAAGCCAACGACTTGCCATCTCTCAAATTTGATAAACGGCCGCACGTAAGGTAATATTTTAAATTCACAAGCGTTGCTTTAGCGATATGAACAAGTTTTCAGCGCATGTGATAACAAATGCGAGTCTATTAAAAATTACATCTTTGGAGCATTCACCCGCTATATACGGCGGGCACCCTTCAGACGCCCTCATAGTACATTTCGGGCTTGCGATGCTCCTTGCCCTTCGGTGGGTTCGTCTGTCACACAAGCTTCTCCGCATCTAGCTTGCCCCAGTGCACTTTAGCACGGCAAGGTCTGACGGCACCCTCAATGCATTTGAGCGCTTGATGACTTCAATCCATGGACATGCGCCCACCAGCCATCGCAGACTAGCCCAAAGTAGCTCCTGTGCATGGCTTCCAATGGCCACAAATTAACTATGAGGCCCTTCATGGCCCGTTCGGCAACCTTGTGGAGCTCGACCAGCGGCTTCAGCTGGTCGCTCAGGGGCACCGGACGTTCAACCTCAGCATACTAAGACCAGAACACCTTCTCCGTCGAGCTCCCCTCCTTGGCGCGGTAGAACGCGGCGGCATCAGATACACTACAGGGCAGATCTGCGAATGCTCCTGGAGAGCTCCGGATTCGGGTAAGTAATAGGTAATTCACTTCCACATGCTTGCTTTGCATAAAGAATGCCTTACCCGCCGCTATCTTCTTTAATGATTCAATCTCTTGGAGGGCCTTTTGGGCTTCGGCCTTTGGCACTCTCAAGAGCCGAGGCGAGCTCGAACTCGAGTTCGAGTCGCGCTCCAAACTCTCGTGTTTTTCCACGAGAGCCTGGAGCTCTTGCCGCACCTCCGCCACCCGCACCTCCTGCTTCTCTCGCTCGGTGCGCTCCACGGCCGCTTTGCTTTTGGCCGCGGACACCGCTTCCTTCAGGGTCGCCACCTCGTTCGTGGCCCCTACAATACCCTCGTTACATTCTGGCCATTTTGCAACCAAATCCTTTCTATAAGGTATTTCTTTAATAAGGTATTACTTACCTTCCTTGTCCTCGAGCTGCTTCTTGGCAAGGCCGAGCTCGTTCTCGGACCACTCGAGGCTCTGCTTCAATGCATTGACCTCCGCAGTCAGTGCACTGTGAGGTCGCAGCAAGAACCTGCATTCCCATATTGACATACTTATGTTAGACTCCTGTATATCTTTTTAGATCCTTAGTCCGAATTTTCTTTCCAACACCGAACTAAGCATCGTGAGCTACCGTCTATGCGGTAATATTTTTACATATTCTAAACTTACCTCAAAGCCTGTTAGAAGGCTGGTACAAGCTTCACCAGCCCGCTCTTGGCGGATCGAACTTCTCGGATCACCACACTCATAACAAAGGCGGTGCTCCTCGTCGATGGAGGCGCCTTTAAGCGCCTCCAGCAAGCTATCCGGTGCCTCCGGATGGACGGAGGTCACCGGCGTCATAGTCTTACCCTTCTTACGAAGGGGCCGCTTGCCGGACTTCGGAACCACTGAAGGTTCCGTTATGGAGTCCAGCACGGGGCCAGACTTAGAGCCCTCTGGGGTCTCGCCCCCTTCGCGCCCGG